>JACEFZ010009775.1:15000-92500 GCA_014155875.1 Cepaea nemoralis | reverse complement strand
AAAACCGAAATCAGAAGTAACTACAGTCCGTAAACTCAAAGTATTCATTCAGCTAACCTTCCGAGGAGATAAAGTAATGCAATGTCCGCGGGACCGGCTCACCACAGCAGTCGAGCGAACATTTTGTACTGCAGCTCTAGTCATCAGGTACAGAAACACACCGATCCCAGTCCCAGCAGTAAAAGAACCTGTAGCTTTGTACGCCAAATCAAATTGTATTTACCAATTTACATGCAGATGCGAGGCCATCTACATAGGCAGAACTGAGCGACAGTTACATTGCAGGGTGTCGGAACATATTCCGAATTGGTTGGACAAGATACTACACACACAAGATGGTAGCCTAGGCAGGCCGACACACCGGAAAAGTCTGGCTTCATCGGTCGGGAGACATGTGCTCGAGAGTGCTCACGTGGTTGAAAGAGACAGTGCCTTCCGTGTATTGTTCAACACACAAAGTAGTCGATTGTTAAAGTTTGCTGAAGCTATACTAATCAACCTTTGTAAGCCGTCCGTGTGTAAGCAGAAAGACATGTTAGTCAGTTTAAAATTACCGTAGTAGACAATCGACATTACTGTGCGAACATGTGTATATTTCAGTTTGAAGGATTTATCTAATTAATTCACGTAAGTTGTGTGATTTCTGCAGTATGTACCTGACGAGATGCAGCGAAATATGCCAGGCAATAAATCTTGCAATCTATTGTTTGTGTCTTCGTTATTCAAATTCATCACGGGAAAACATTGTTTTGAATTATGACAGTCGCTGACAGACAGTTGTGGTGACAGTTGTCTTCCATAGTTTGGAGTCCTTCCAGGGCCGGATTTAGACTTAATAAGGCCCTAAGCTATTTGAAATATGGGGCCCTTTATAAGTCCAGATATTCTATGTCAGTGATAAATATGATTTTCGGATACCTAGAGGGTTAAACTGAAATACAATTAAGAAGTATATTGATAGTGAAATAATAAATCTTTAACTTAAAATCATTTTTATTCATAACAAACTTAAAAATGCAAGCTCTGGTAAAAAAAAACAACAGTTCTTTTAAAAGGCACAATTTACAAAGGCTTATTATCTAATCTCTTGAAACATGTTATAAGAATTAAGGAATTATATTAAACTAAAATATTTTCTTTCTTGCCTTTTCCAGAGCAAAGTCACTGATGACATCATTCAAATGATAAACTGCGTAGTTTGTCGCTTTCTATGCACATGAGACTGTGGGAACATAATTTATCTTGATTCATTGTTGTTCTAAATTCATTTTTTATCCTCTTCAGCTGAGAAAAAGATCTTTCTCCAGAGCAATTTGCAACCATTATACTAAGAAACAATCTCAAAATTGCTTCTACATTAGGGAATGCTGATTGGACACGATCGTTTAATATTACCCTATACAGATCCTGATGTGTCAGATTATGTTGTTCCGCTGAACTATGGGCTTGACTATGTCTAACATATTGATGAAAATGCTTGACTTCTCCTACAAGATTCATGTCCACATCTTCAGGATATGTTTGGCATACAGCACTAACTCCTTCATGAATATCTTCTTCTGTAGCTTCTAGTTTTGTTAAGAATGAAAACTTTTTTGCAGCATCATTGTATACTGAGGCCCTCTGTGCCAGACTTGACTCTAATGCATCCATCACAGGTATAAATGTTTTGATTCTGAACTTGTCTCTTGGCTCAAGGTGCTCTAAAGCATCATCTTCATCATCATTGATATGCCTTCTTCTATATCTTCTTTTCTTGTAATCAACATCAGGCAATTTTTTCCTTGCTTCTTCTTCAAAATGATCGAAAAATCCCTGGAACCTTTATCAAAATCCGAAAGTGAAGCATACAATTTCCTACATACATCTAGACTAATTTGGGGGTCTTGCAGTGATTGACTAGTCTTGTGAAATTCATCTAGCAAGTAACTCCACAAACATAACAATACCATAAATTCAAACTCCTCTATTTTATTCAAAATGTGTATGGCTTGATTTCTTGTTTCGCCTTTCACTGTAGTATCAATATGCAGCTGATGCAATGCAGAAATTATTCCATCATAACTATCAAGTATTGCACTTGTGGCCATTGAATGTGCTTCCCATCTAGCCTTTGACAAAGACTTTGGAACTTTTGAATCATCTTTGAAGAATGACAACAGTACTGCCCATCTATGTGTAGATGATGAAAAGAAATTATATATTTCTTGAACAATTCCAAACAAGTTTACTGCCTCTAAACAACAGTCTATTGCTGCTCTACCAACAAGATTCAGAGAATGACCAGCACATGGAATATACATAGCATACTTGTTAATCTTCAATATTATTTCTTGCATACCCTGTATTTGCCAGACATATTGGCAGCATTATCATATGACTGGCCTCGACACTTACTAAAATCTATTTTGCACTCTTTTGTAAGGTAGTTGTGCATCATCTTAGCCATACTTTCCCCTGTGTGGCAACCCATCTCTAGGAAAGTTAGAAAACGTTCAATAGGGAGCCCATTATCTGGTGAAACATACCTCACAATAACAGTGAGCTGATCAATATGGGACCGGTCTGGAGTGGAATCTACAGATAAACTGAAGTACCCTACAGTTCTTAAATCTTCCAAGATTGAGTCTCTTACTTTATGTGTCATAATTTGGATAAATTCATCACATATTGTTTTAGAAAGATAAGCTGTGACACCGGATCCTTTATTCCTAAATGTTTGTATATGGCTTGCTAGAAAAGGATCAAATTTTGCTATAAGTTCGAGTAATCCAAGTAAATTGCCATTGTGAGGAGAACCAAATGTTTCCTTATCTCCTCTGAAAGGTAAACCACGCTCTGCCATAGTAATTATGGCTGCCACAACTCATTCAAAAACATTTTTCCAGTACTGCCGTTTATTATTTATCTGTTCTGCTATCTGGCAGTCAATTGTTGAGCCACGTTTTCTTGTAAGATATGTTAACGAAGCTGTTCTATGGTCTACAGAGTTTTCATGACTTTGAACTAAATAGGTGTTGCGCCAATCACAAAATCCATCGGATGATAATGGTGTAGAAGAATTTGAAAAGAGTTTACACACGAAACAGTATACACGACCAGTTGCTGGCGAATATACTAACTGTAATTCTCTGTAATATTTTTCACCATTAGCCCGTTTGGGATAAAGCAAGCTTTTCGAGCAATATCTGTCTTGGTTTGCAAAAAGCTTCTTTGATTTTTCAAATGAACCATTTGAGTGCTGACATTCTGACGGACCTTTTTCTACCCAGTATAAAATCTCATCTTTACTTAAATCAACCCATACCCCAACATCATTCTGTTTGTTTTTTGATGCTGAATCTTCTGTGCTTGTACTACTCTCTGGTTTATTAATCTTAATATTTGTTGCTTTCCTTTCGTTGAAGTAGATTCTGTACAACTAGATGTACCAGGCTCTGTATAAGGAATAGTGTGAATATCCTGTGACTGACTCACTGTGGTAGAGGCTTTGGTTCATCAGGCCCCTTATCTATCTTTGTTAAGAAACTATCTAATTTTGTTATCTTGCTTGTCAGGTTCTTACAATCTAATGAATCTGGCTCGCTGGACCTAACATATGCGAGACATACACAAGTACAGAATGATTTGACGGGACACACGGTAACACTAAGTTTTGAGGGTTTTATTTACACTTCACATGCAACACAATCTAATTCGGCATGTGGCCATCACAAGGTGAATATTACAATCTATACACAATACATCAATGCACTCACAAACTCAAACCCACAGCTACGCAGTCTTTCATCTTCTCACACGAGGTACGAGCAATCGACATTCAGGCACAGAAACACAGGAGGCTCTCTCATACAACGTCCGTCGAGTCCGCTACCCTAGCCGTGTCTGGCGTTTCCCGCTCACAGTGCTTGCCCTGTGGATTCGAGCGCAGCGAGAATTGCATGCGTCACGCTTGTACTGGCTTGACCGCTGACGGTCACTCTCCCTCGTCAGCGAAACCTGTGAATAGGTAACTGGTGTTCGCCTGGCGGGCGTAACGATGTCGCGGCATAGCAATGGGGGATTATGACAGCTAAGCTCTTCTTCAGCTCTCTGTTTCTTTTTCCTCTTTTGAGCTCCACTTTTATAACTTCTGGTTGACATCTTGAAAACTGTGGGCAGAAAAATCAACAATGGTTCCGCCACGTCACATGAATAAAATTTATTAAATCAACAACACAAATTATCTGTAGAAATTATTTGATATTTTGTATATTATGATTCTACATCTCCAGTGTTTCAATAAAAACAGACACTAGTGTTATATTATATGCTGGAATGCCGCCATTGTGAATTTTTCCGATTGTAAAGATGTAACCAGGTGGTCTCACAAAATATTTTTTTCCACACCTCTGCATAACGAATCTTGCTAGAACCTCTATAGTTGTGTGCAAAAATGGACACAGCATTCATAAATGCACAATAAAGTATAATTCTCTTGATAAGACATTTATCAATACAAATAAAACTGTGAACCAGTCAATTAAATTTCAGCAATGGACGATGGACAAGTTTGAAAACTGACTTGACTTTCATAAATTTTAAGTCATGTAGCAAGATGAACAATAAATATAAAGCAACAAAATAAATATGTAATAGAATTTAAACGTATATTGATATTTTGTTTAACTTGATGATTGTAAATCTTCTTGTTTATTAAAAAAAAAGCAGACACCAATCCAATATGCCGCGATTCCGACATTATGAATTTAATAAGAGTACACACCACGACCGTGCTCACAAAAATTTTTTATTCTATGTCTTCTGCATAACGAATATTGTTGAAACTCAACATTTATATGTAAAATTGGATGCGCAGTGCGCAGTTCAAAAATGCAGGTTAAATTAGCTTACCTTTGACAATAAACAAGCCAAACTATAAACCTCCTTACTTTTGTCAAACAGTGGAAAATATTCTTCAAACAATTCACTTGCAATAGCTTTCAAGCATGCAGGACTGAAGAATAACCTTTTGACCCCTCGTTAAAGTTGTCATTTCGCGATTTTCATAAAAACAGTTTCGTATTTATCCAATAGGAAACACGACAGGGTTATTTTCGTATACTGCACTCACTCCTCCGTTAGCAACGAAATCGCTAATAATACTGCAGTATATTTAAGTATACATATATGACAATTGCTCACTCGGACAATATTTTTTGGGGTCCCCCCACTTTCTTGAGGGCCCTAAGCTATAGCTTTTTTAGCTTATACGTAAATCCTGCACTGAGTCCTTCTCGTGAACCATGACTAGAAACATTGTGACGAAGAGGGTGAAGAGAATGTGTACGTACTAACGCCCCTCAATGTTTCATCTGTCAGAACTACATCAACTTCGTGGACACAGTGACCTGTGATGTGGTGAGCTCCGTGCCTCCACCAACTGTGCCTCAGATCTTCGCCGAACCACCCTACATCTTCCAGCGGGTGGGAGACAGGTAGGTCAACAATAGCGTTATTGGGGATTATATCACGTTGTGGACATATGTCAACAATAGTGTTATTGGGGAATATATCACGTTGTGGACATATGCCAACAATAGTGTTATTAGGGCAGAATTTACATGGTTGCCATGTGCCAACAATAGTGTCATTAGGGAAGGCATACTGTTGGCATATAGTAATAAACGTGTTACAACCAAAATGAGCCATCTATAAATATTGAGGAAGGTAAGGCGCAAAAATCGCACACATCAGAAAGAAACAGTCATATGATGGCCACATTATGAGAAGACAAATACTTGAACATGTTGTGACAACCGGAAAGATTTGTGGAAAAAGAGAAAGAAGAAGAGAAAAGCGTGAGAATATTCGTGACAATCTTGTGTCATGGCACAGAAAGGAGTCAACACATGAACTGGTCCATGCCGTCGGAGATCGCAAATTTGTGAAGAGGCATGTTCGCCCACGCCAGCCAGCAAGGCACTAGATGATGATGATAATCTCTGGTGTTGTGTTGTTTTGTGCGGTGTCTCGTGTTTTGTTGTGTGGTGAAAGTCCCAACGATTCAATCCTTAGGTGTTTTCTATTTCTTCACGTTGTTAAGATGTCATTATTTTTATTCACTATCTTCCTGATGCTTTTCCATCGCTAGAAGTTAGTTAGTTAGTTAGTTAGTCGACAGATCATCCTCGTTGCACATCGAACCATTCAGTCCATAAGTGCTCGGATCCCCTCCTCAGCAAATCCCGCAGCGTGTAGCGGCTAACGACGCCAGTTCTGTGTTGGTTTATCAATCTTCTTTGGCTTCCTGCGTAGTGTTCTTGTTTGGCCACCCCTCTTTTAATTTGCTGCTCCCGCAGTCTGGTCATTGATGTAGATTCACTCACAGTCATCACTTGGTTCTCGCAAAAGTCTCACTTCTCGTAGAGCATTCATAATGTCAGCCTGGTCCATGGCGCGTCCGCCCTCCACAGTAGCCTCATCTGCGAGCTTGTCAGCCCGCTCATTTCCTTGTACTCCCGCATGACCTGGCACGAAGATGAAACTAATCTTTGCCAGCCGAGACCGCTTCAGAGGCAGCAACCATTCTCTTCGGATCGACCCCTCCTCTATCCTCTTGATCATGTTCATTGAGTCGCTAAGGAAACAGGCCCTAGTGAATGTCTGTGTCTCGAGCCATGTTATTGCTTTACTTACTGCCATGACTTCCATGGTCAGGCTACTTGTGGTTTCAGTGAAAGCACCATCGCTAGAAGTGTAATTTATTACCCCATATATTTCATGTTTATAGATGTGATCTATTATCTCCACATGTTTCATGTTTATAGATGTGATCTACTATCTCAATATGTTCCATGTTTATAGATGTGATCTATTATCTCCATATGTCTCATGTTTATATATGTGATATATTATCTCCATATGTTTCGTGTTTATAGATGTGAACTATTATCTCCACATGTTTCATGTTTATAGATGTGATCTATTATCTCCATATGTTTCATGTTTATACATGTGATCTACAATCTCCACATGTTTCATGTTTATTGATGTGATCTATTATCTCCATATGTTTCATGTTTATAGATGTGATATATTATCTCCACATGTTTCATGTTTATTGATGTGATCTATTATCTCCATATGTTTCATGTTTATAGATGTGATCTATTATCTCCACATGTTTCATGTTTATAGATGTGATCTATTATCACCATATGTTTCATGTTTATAGATGTGATCTATTATCTCCACATGTTTCATGTTTATAGATGTGATCTATTATCTAGACATGTTTCATGTTTATAGATGTGATCTATTATCTCCACATGTTTCATGTTTATAGGTGTGATCTATTATCACCAAATGTTTCATGTTTACAGATGTGATCTATTATCTCCACATGTTTCATGTTTATAGATGTGATCTATTATCTCCACATGTTTCATGTTTATAGATGTGATCTAATATCTCCATATGTTTCATGTTTATACATGTGATCTATTGTCTCCATATGTTTCATGTTTATAGATGTGATCTATTATCTCCATGATTCATGTTTATAGATGTGATCTATTATCTCCACATGTTTCATGTTTATAGATGTAATCTATTATCTCCACATGTTTCATGTTTATAGATGTGATCTAATATCTCCATATGTTTCATGTTTATACATGTGATCTATTGTCTCCATATGTTTCATGTTTATAGATGTGATCTATTATCTCCATGTTTCATGTTTATAGATGTGATCTATTATCTCCATATATTTCATGTTTATAGATGTGATCTACTATCTCCATGTTTCATGCTTTTAGATGTGATCTATTATCTCCATAAGTTTCATGTTTACAGATGTGATCTTTTATCTCCACATGTTTCATGTTTATAGATGTGATCTATTATCTCCACATGTTTTATGTTTATAGATGTGATCTATTATCTCCATGTTTCATGTTTATAGATGTGATCTATTATCTCCAGGTTTCATGTTTATAGATGTTATATAATATCTCCATATGTTTCATGTTTATAGATGTGATCTATTATCGCCACATGTTTCATGTTTATAGATGTGATCTATTATCTCCATATGTTTCATGTTTATAGATGTGATCTATTATCTCCATATTTTTCATCTTTATAGATGTGATCTACTATCTCCGTGTTTCATGTCTATAGATGTGATCTATTATCTCCATATGTTTCATGTTTATTGATGTGATCTATTGTCTCCATATGTTTCATGTTTATAGATGTGATCTATTATCTTTATGTGTTTCATGGTTAGAGATGTGATCTACTATCTCCATATGGTTTATCGTGGCGAAGGTTTCATATTATCTCTAATTTGAGAAGCTATATAATTACATGTCTTTATGTGCACAAGTTCTAGATGTTTCCGGTAGTGTCTCTGATTTTCTAGACCGGAGTTGTCAATGTTGTTGGTGTTTGCAGATGTATTTTAATGACGGTTTGTTTTCTTGTAATTATTGCATGACCGTTAATCGCAGTCAAGGTTGTCTTGTGCTTCATCATCATCATTGTCCACAGTCACTGCGAAACCTGCCCACAGTCATGTGATGCTTGGACTAATAATAACAAACACAACAACAACATCAACACCAACATCAACAACAAACACAACAACAACAACAACAAACACAACAACAACAACAACAGTATATGTATTGTGTCTCCCACAGGCTCCCTGTGCCAGGCTACCCAGATACCTACAACAACATCTGTGGCAGTCACAAGTAACACCAGCTGGACCTACGACTTTCCGTTGAGATCAGGCTGCCGAGAGAACATTCATCAATATTTCCTCCTTTCTTTGTTTTAAGTTTTCTTTGCTTTGTGTTAGACGGAACACCATATATCCATACTTTTATATGGATGTGAAGCGTGGACAATGAGCAGTCAGGCTGAAAAACATCTGATGGCTGTAGAGATGTGGTTTCTGAGGAAAATGCAAAGAATACCATGGACAGCCAGAAAGACCAATGAACAAGTCCTTCAAGAAACAAATGAAGATCGTAAATTGATTAGAGAAATTAGACGTAGACAGTCAACATTTTTTGGGCATGTTATGAGAAGAAATGGATTGGAGAATTTGGTGACAACTGGTAAGATCGAGGGGAACAGACCAAGGGGAAGACCTAGAAGCAAGTACCTGGATGGTTTGGCCTTGTGGCATGGTCGAGACAGAAACACGGAGCTGATCCACGAGTCTGGTGATCGAGTGAGATGGCAGAACATGACCGCCCACGCTTACCGGCATGACACATGATGGATGGATGGATATATATAACTAATTCTCTGTGCGAATAAAACTCACCGGAAATTCACGGTTGTGTTGCTATTGCGTCAGACATTGAATGTATGAATGAAAGCATGAATGCACGAAATACACATTACAAATCACACACACACACACACACACACACACACACACACACACACACACACACACACACACAGACACACACACACACACACACACACACACACACACAAACACACTCTCGTACACACGCACACGTACACACCAGCATCCACACAATCTCCCATCACCCACACACCAACACTATAACCTTCCATTGAACTGGCTGTTTTATCATCACATTGTAGTCCTACGCCGTTTGTGTTTGCAACCCCTGCAGAATTAATTGTAATGTGTTTGTCTGCTACATCTTGACCAGATCCCTTCCATCTCATTCATGACTAGGATATTCATGTCCATATTTCCCATCTCTTTTATTTCACTTTCCCACATTATGTTCCTATATAACCTTCCTCTTGCTTAAGCAAGTGGTTACATTTAAATACCTAGGGACACTTTTTAATATCTGATGGAAGATGTACAACCAAGATTAAGAACAGCATAGGGCAAGCAAAGGCTGCATTTAAGAAAATGAAAAGTATCTTATACAATAAGTCACTATCATGGAAAATAGGAAAGAGAGTGCTGAAATGCTATATAGAACATGTTGTATTGTATGAAGATTAATTATGGAAAGTGATTGTCGGGATATGGATAATGGATCCTAGAACATTATATACAACTATAAGAAACAGACAAACAGCCTTTCCTTGGTCATGTGGTGAGAAAAGAGACATTGGAGAACATCGTAAAAAATTGAAGGTTCACGGGGAAATGGGGCAGACAAGAGGTACTTTGCTGGATGGATTAATACGGCGGCATGGAGGAATATCAGCAGCAGAGTTGAACCACAACACCACAAACCGAGATCTACATGGGGAGACATGGGCGTCCACGCCACAAGATATTTTGTTTTAAAGTTGCATATCCCTTACAGGACGTTGCAGTCAACACCATCATTTTTCAGCTGCTGTTGATGTTCTTGGCAAGATTACGCTTAGTAGTTTGCCATTGCTTTCTGAGCCACCGACTCACAAGCCCCCGTAAGTAATCATCGCGACGCGATCCGTTACCGAATCTCGCGCAGCTGTGTTTCCTTACGTGGATATACGAGATTGCAGAGAATGTCGTAAATACTTTCGCCAGGGAGACGGTCACATGTTATTTGTAAAACATAAATACAGGACGTGACACGACATCGCACGGTTGGCTGAACATATAATCTCAACACATGACACGGTTGACCGAATACAAGTTCTCATCACATCGAACATGACCACTAGCAAGTGTCAGATGATCGTGTTACATCTGATAAAATGTATGAACCTATCAAACAATTTCTCCTGGCAAGCGGCACGTATACATATTCAACCACTAATCCTTGGACATATAAATGGATCATCAAGATCGACGACAATATGAACAGCGGGTCCTTGCCCTGTATAAATCTGCCACTAACACAGTTGTTGGGTGGTGCATTGTCTGCTCGGAGACGGACCAGTTCGGTAAGAAA
Source organism: Cepaea nemoralis (assembly GCA_014155875.1). Lineage (NCBI taxonomy): Eukaryota > Metazoa > Mollusca > Gastropoda > Stylommatophora > Helicidae > Cepaea > Cepaea nemoralis. The sequence continues at coordinate 81,617 of JACEFZ010009775.1, read as the reverse complement.
TGTTCTGTCTACTTCTGTCATGGGTCTCGCTGGGAACCTACACCCACGAGCGACTCCGAACACCCGTCCAATGTTTGCAGCTCTCTCTGTATTCTGCACATATCATCATCTGTGTCCTCCACATATCATCATCTGTGTCCTCCACATATCATCATCTGTGTCATTCACATATCATCATCTGTGTCATTCACATATCATCATCTGTGTCCTCCACATATCATCATCTGTGTCCTCCACATATCATCATCTGTGTCCTCCACATATCATCATCTGTGTCCTGCACATATCATCATCTGTGCCAGGTTTTAACTCCGTGTGTTCCTAGTTCTCCTACTATTCTGTTTGCCTTGACGGCATCAAAGAAAGGGCATCTAGAATCAGGGCGCCTCAGTATTAGACACACTCAGTGCCTGCGTCTTTCATCACCTCAGTATTAGACACACTCAGTGCCTGCGTCTTTCATCACCTCAGTATTAGACACACTCAGTGCCTGCGTCTTTCATCACCTCAGTATTAGACACACTCAGCGCCAACATCTTTCATCACCTCAATGTTAGAGACACTCAACGCCTGAATCGTTCATCACCTCAATGTTAGAGACACTCAAAACCTGAATCTTTCATCACCTCAATGTTAGACACACTCAACGCCTGAATCCTTCATCACCTCTATGTTAGACATACTCAATGCCTGAATACTTCATCATTTCAATGTTACATATACTCAACGCCTGAATCTTTCATCATCTCAATGTTAGACATACTCAATGCCTGAATCTTTCATCACCTCAATGTTAGAGACATTCAACGCTTGAATCTTTCATCATCTCAATGTTAGACATACTCAATGCCTGAATCTTTCATCATCTCAATGTTAGACATTCTCAATGCCTGAATCCTTCATCATTTCAATGTTAGACATTACTCAATGCCTGAATCTTTCATCATCTCAATGTTAGACATACTCAATGCCTGAATCCTTCAACATTTCAATGTTAGAGACACTCAAGGCCAGAATCTTTCATCATCTCAATATTAGACGTATTCAATGCCTGAATCTTCCATCACCTCAATGTTAGAGACACTCAACGCCTGAATCTTTCATCACCTCAATGTTAGACATTCTCAACGCCTGAATCTTTCATCACCTCAATGTTAGACATACTCAATGCCTGAATCTGTCATCACCTCAATTTTAGACATGTTCAATGCCTGAATCTTTCATAACCTCAATGTTAGAGATACTCAATGCCTGAATCTTTTATATCCTTAATGTTATACACACTAGTTAGTTAGTTAGTTATTCAACAGATCTACCTCATTGCACGTGGATCCATTCAGTCCATAAGTGCTCGGATCCCTTCCTCAGCAAATCCCGCAGCGTGTAGCGGCTAACGACACCAGTTCTGTGTTGGTTTATCAATATTCTTTGGCTTCCTGTGTAGTGTTCTTGTTTGGCCACCCCTCTTTTAATTTGCTGTTCTCGCACTCTTGCCATGGTTGTAGATTCACGGTCATCACTTGGTTCACGCAAAAGTCTTACTTCTCGTAGAGCATTCAGAATGTCAGCCTGGTCCATGGCGCGTCCGCCATCCATCGTAGTCTCACCTGCGAGCTTGTCAGCCCGCTCATTTCCTTGTACTCCCGCATGCCCTGGCATGAAGATGAAACTAATCTTTGCCAGCCGAGACCTCTCCAGAGGTGTTAGACACACTCAATGCCTGAATCTTTCATCATCTCAATGTTGGACACACTCAATGCCTGAATCCTTCATCACCGCAGTGTTAGACATACTCAATGCCTGAATCTTTTATCATCTCAATGTTAGACACACTCAAAGCTTGAATCTTTAATCACCCCAGTGTTAGACATACTCAATGTCTGAATCTTTCATCACCTCAATGTTAGACATACTCACTGTCTGAATCTTTTATCATCTCAGTGTTAGACATACTCACTGTCTGAATCTTTTATCATCTCAATGTTAGACATACTGACTGTCTGAATCTTTCCTCACCTCAATGTTAGACATACTCACTGTCTGAATCTTTTATCATCTCAATGTTAGACACACTCAAAGCCTGAATCTTTCATCACCTCAATGTTAGACATACTCACTGTCTGAATCTTTCATCATCTCAATGTTAGACATACTCAATGTCTGAATCTTTCATCACCTCAATGTTAGACATACTCAATGAGTGAATCGTTCATCACCTCAATGTTAGACACACTCAATACCTGAATCTTTCATCACCTCAATGTTAGACATACTCAATGTCTGAATCTTTCATCTCCTCAGTGTTAGACATACTGAAAGCCTGAATCTTTTATCATTTCAATGTTAGACACACTCAACACCTGAATCTTTCATCATCTCAATGTTAGACATACTCAGTGCCTGAATCTTTCATAACCTCAATGTTACTCAGATTCAATGCCTGCGTCTTTCATCACCTCAATGTTAGACATACTCAATGTCTGAATCTTTCATCACCTCAATGTTAGACATACTCAATGCTGAATCTTTCATCATCTCAATGTTAGACATACTCAATGCCTGAATCTTTCATCACCTCAATGTTAGACAGATTCAATGCCTGCGTCTTTCATCACGTCTTCAATTCGCTGCAATCGGCCTGCTACTCTCTCCACACTTCACATTATTGATTCTGTCACAACATTATATCTCTTATATTCTTCACATAAACGAGTTAATGTATGTTGTAGTGTATTAGTAATTGTGTGCGTCATTCTCCAGTTCAGTCATTGCCCCATAGTTTGATGTAGTTTGAAGGTTCCTGATTATGGTTTGTGTCATTACGAAGCTCTAGACGCAGTGTCCAATTTTTAAAATTGTGTTTAAGTTGTGGTAAAACTGATCATCCCCATTGTCTGTCTTTGTCATTTTATTGCCAATATAGTACCTTGCGGTCTATGGCGGGGGAGCGGGGGGGGGGGGGGGGGGGGGGGGCGGGTTTCTTGAGGCTAAGGAATAAGGACGCCTGACTAGTGCAGTCGCCGCGAACTGTGCAAGTTAAAGTTTTCTTTTTGCCCCCGACAGAAATAATCTCCACACCTTACTGAGGATTCGAACCCGGGTCTCCCGAAGGAGAATCCGGCATTCAGCCATTCAGCCAGCCGCCCTCACATCTACGATTAGGACTAGTCGTAACTTCTATCTCTGGATTAATTCATATTGACGTCAGGAGGTACGCGTCCTGGAAGAAAAGAACATGAGTGAGAACACACCCTAGATGTTTTTACAAGTTCCCACAGTCTGTCCTTGTGGCTAGACGCTGTACAAGTTCCTACAGCATGTCCTCGTGGTTAAATGCTTGTACAAGTTCCTACAGCCGCCCTCGTGGTTAGATGTTTGTACAAGTTCCTACAGCTGTCCTCGTGGTAAATGTTGTACATATTCCTACAGCTGTCCTCGTGGCTAGATGCTGTACACGTTCCTACAGCTGTCCTCGTGGCTAGATGCTGTACAAGTTCCTACAGATGTCCTCGTGGCTAGATGTTTGTACAAGTTCCTACAAACTGTCCTCGTGGCTAGATGCTGTACAAGTTCCTACAAGCTGTCCTCGTGGCTAGATGTTGCACAAGTTCCTACAACTGTCCTCGTGGCTAGATGGTGTACATATTCCTACATCTGTCCTCGAGGATAGATGCTGTACATGTTCCTAAGACTGTCCTCGTGGTTAAATGCTGTACATGTTCCTACAACTGTCCTCGTGGCTAGATGCTGTACATGTTCCTACAGCTGTCCTCGTGGCTAGATGCTGTACATATTCCTACAGCTGTCCTCGTGGCTAGACGCTGTACAAGTTCCTACAGCTGTCCTCGTAGCGAGATGCTGTACAAGTTCCCACAGCTGTCCTCGTGGCTAGATGCTGTACAAGTTCCTACAGCTGTCCTCGTGGTTAAATGCTGTACAAGTTCCTACAGCCGCCCTCGTGGTTAGATGCTGTACAAGTTCCTACAGCTGTCCTCGTGGTTAAATGTTGTACATATTCCTACAGCTGTCCTCGTGGCTAGATGCTGTACACGTTCCATCAGCTGTCCTCGTGGCTAGATGCTGTACAAGTTCCTACAACTGTCCTCGTGGCTAGATGCTGTACAAGTTCCTACAGCTGTCCTCGTGGCTAGATGTTGTACAGGTTCCTACAACTGTCCTCGTGGCTAGATGCTGTACATATTCCTACATCTGTCCTCGTGGATAGATGCTGTACATGTTAGAGACACTCAACGCCTGAATCGTTCATCACCTCAATGTTAGAGACACTCAAAACCTGAATCTTTCATCACCTCAATGTTAGACACACTCAACGCCTGAATCCTTCATCACCTCTATGTTAGACATACTCAATGCCTGAATACTTCATCATTTCAATGTTCCATATTCTCAACGCCTGAATCTTTCATCATCTCAATGTTAGACATACTCAATGCCTGAATCTTTCATCACCTCAATGTTAGAGACATTCAACGCTTGAATCTTTCATCATCTCAATGTTAGACATACTCAATGCCTGAATCTTTCATCATCTCAATGTTAGACATTCTCAATGCCTGAATCCTTCATCATTTCAATGTAGACATACTCAATGCCTGGAATCTTTTCATCATTCACTGTTAGACATACTCAATGCCTGAATCCTTCAACATTTCAATGTTAGAGACACTCAAGGCCAGAATCTTTCATCATCTCAATATTAGACGTATTCAATGCCCTGAATCTTCCATCACCTCAATGTTAGAGACACTCAACGCCTGAATCTTTATCACCTCAATGGTTAGACATTCTCAACGCACTGAATCTTTTCATCACCTCAATGTTAGACAACTCAATGCCTGAATCTGTCACTCACCTCAATTTTAGACATGTTCAATGCCTACTGAATCTTTCATAACCTCAATGTTAGAGATACTCAATGCTGAATCTTTTATATCCTTAATGTTATACACACTAGTTAGTTAGTTAGTTATTCAAACAGAATCTACCTCATTGCACGTGGATCCATTCAGTCCATAAGTGCTCGGATCCCTCCTCAGCAAATCCCGCAGCGTGTAGCGGCTAACGACGCCAGTTCTGTGTTGGTTTATCAATATTCTTTGGCTTCCTGCTGTAGTGTTCTTGTTTGGCCACCCCTCTTTTAATTTGCTGTTCTCGCACTCTGGCCATGGTTGTAGATTCACGGTCATCACTTGGTTCACGCAAAAGTCTTACTTCTCGTAGAGCATTCAGAATGTCAGCCTTGGTCATGGCGCGTCCGCCATCCATCGTAGTCTCACCTGCGAGCTTGTCAGCCCGCTCATTTCCTTGTACTCCCGCATGCCCCCTGGCATGAAGATGAAACTAATCTTTTGCCAGCCGAGACCTCTCCAGAGGTGTTAGACAACACTCAAAAGCCTGAACTTTCATCATCTCAATGTTGGACACACTCAATGCCTGAATCCCTCATCACCGCAGTGTTAGACATACTCAATTGCGTGAATCTTTTCATCATCTCAATGTTAGACACACTCAAAGCTTGAATCTTTAATCACCCTCAGTGTTAGACCTACTCAATGTCTGAATCTTCATCACCTCAATGTTAGACATACTCACTGTCTGAATCTCTTATCATCTCAGTGTTAGACATACTCACTGTCTGAATCTTTTATCATCTCAATGTTAGACATACTGACTGTCTGAATCTTTCCTCACCTCAATGTTAGACATACTCACTGTCTGAATCTTTTATCATCTCAATGTTAGACACACTCAAAGCCTGAATCTTTCATCACCTCAGTGTTAGACATACTCACTGTCTGAATCTTTCATCATCTCAATGTTAGACATACTCAATGTCTGAATCTTTCATCACCTCAATGTTAGACATACTCAATGAGTGAATCGTTCATCACCTCAATATTAGACACACTCAATACCTGAATCTTTCATCACCTCAATGTTAGACATACTCAATGTCTGAATCGTTCATCTCCTCAGTGTTAGACATACTGAAAGCCTGAATCTTTTATCATTTCAATGTTAGACACACTCAACACCTGAATCTTTCATCATCTCAATGTTAGACATACTCAGTGCCTGAATCTTTCATAACCTCAATGTTACTCAGATTCAATGCCTGCGTCTTTCATCACCTCAATGTTAGACATACTCAATGTCTGAATCTTTCATCACCTCAATGTTAGACATACTCAATGCCTGAATCTTTCATCATCTCAATGTTAGACATACTCAATGCCTGAATCTTTCATCACCTCAATGTTAGACAGATTCAATGCCTGCGTCTTTCATCACGTCTTCAATTCGCTGCAATCGGCCTGCTACTTCTCTCCACACTTCACATTATTGATTCTGTCACAACATTATATCTCTTATATTCTTCACATAAAACGAGTTAATGTATGTTGTAGTGTATTAGTAATTGTGTGCGTCATTCTCCAGTTCAGTCATTTTGCCCCATAGTTTGATGTAGTTTGAAGGTTCCTGATTATGGTTTGTGTCATTACGAAGCTCTAGACGCAGTGTCCAATTTTTAAAATTGTGTTTAAGTTGTGGTAAAACTGATCATCCCCATTGTCTGTCTTTGTCATTTATTGCCAATATAGTACCTTGCGGTCTATGGCGGGGGAGCGGGGGGGGGGGGCGGGTTTCTTGAGGCTAAGGAATTAAGGACGCCTGACTAGTGCAGTCGCCGCGAACTGTGCAAGTTAAAGTTTTCTTTTTGCCCCCGACAGAAATAATCTCCACACCTTACTGAGGATTCGAACCCGGGTCTCCCGAAGGAGAATCCGGCATTCTAGCCATTCAGCCAGCCGCCCCTCACATCTACGATTAGGACTAGTCGTAACTTCTATCTCTGGATTAATTCATATTGACGTCAGGAGGTACGCGTCCTGGAAGAAAAGAACATGAGTGAGAACACACCCCTAGATGTTTTACAAGTTCCCACAGCTGTCCTTGTGGCTAGACGCTGTACAAGTTCCTACAGCTGTCCTCGTGGTTAAATGCTGTACAAGTTCCTACAGCCGCCCTCGTGGTTAGATGTTGTACAAGTTCCTACAGCTGTCCTCGTGGTTAAATGTTGTACATATTCCTACAGCTGTCCTCGTGGCTAGATGCTGTACACGTTCCTACAGCTGTCCTCGTGGCTAGATGCTGTACAAGTTCCTACAGATGTCCTCGTGGCTAGATGTTGTACAAGTTCCTACAACTGTCCTCGTGGCTAGATGCTGTACAAGTTCCTACAGCTGTCCTCGTGGCTAGATGTTGCACAAGTTCCTACAACTGTCCTCGTGGCTAGATGGTGTACATATTCCTACATCTGTCCTCGAGGATAGATGCTGTACATGTTCCTAAGACTGTCCTCGTGGTTAAATGCTGTACATGTTCCTACAACTGTCCTCGTGGCTAGATGCTGTACATGTTCCTACAGCTGTCCTCGTGGCTAGATGCTGTACATATTCCTACAGCTGTCCTCGTGGCTAGACGCTGTACAAGTTCCTACAGCTGTCCTCGTAGCGAGATGCTGTACAAGTTCCCACAGCTGTCCTCGTGGCTAGATGCTGTACAAGTTCCTACAGCTGTCCTCGTGGCTAGATGCTGTACAAGTTCCTACAGCTGTCCTCGTGGCTAGATGCTGTACAAGTTCCTACAGCTGTCCTCGTGGCTAGATGCTGTACATAGTTCCTACAGCTGTCCTCGTGGCTAGATGCTGTTCATATTCCTACAGCTGTCCTCGTGGCTAGATGCTGTACAAGTTCCTACAGCTGTCCTCGTGGCTAGATGCTGTACAAGTTCCTACAGCTGTCCTCGTGGCTAGATGCTGTACAAGTTCCTACAGCTGTCCTCGTGGCTAGATGCTGTACATATTCCTACAGCTGTCCTCGTGGCTAGATGCTGTACATGTTCCTACAGCTGTCCTCGTGGCTAGATGCTGTACAATGTTCCTACAGCTGTCCTCGTGGCTAGACGCTGTACAATGTTCCTACAGCTGTCCTCGTGGCTAGATGCTGTACATGTTCCTACAGCTGTCCTCGTGGCTAGATGCTGTACAAGTTCCTACAGCTGTCCTCGTGGCTAGATGCTGTACAAGTTCCTACAGCTGTCCTCGTGGCTAGATGCTGTACAAGTTCCTACAGCTGTCCTCGTGGCTAGATGCTGTACAAGTTCCTACAGCTGTCCTCGTGGCTAGATGCTGTACATGTTCCTACAGCTGTCCTCGTGGCTAGATGCTGTACAAGTTCCTACAGCTGTCCTCGTGGCTAGATGCTGTACATGTTCCTACAACTGTCCTCGTGGCTAGATGCTGTACATAGTTCCTACATCTGTCCTCGTGGCTAGATGCTGTACATGTTCCTACATCTGTCCTCGTAGCTAGATGCTGTACAAGTTCCTACAGCTGTCCTCGTGGCTAGATGCTGTACATGTTCCTACATCTGTCCTCGTAGCTAGATGCTGTACATGTTCCTACATCTGTCCTCGTGGCTAGATGCTGTACATAGTTCCTACAGCTGTCCTCGTGGCTAGATGCTGTACAAGTTCCTACAGCTGTCCTCGTAGGCTAGATGCTGTACAAGTTCCTACAGCTGTCCTCGTGGCTAGATGCTGTACAAGTTCCCACAGCTGTCCTCGTGGCTAGATGCTGTACAATTTCCTACAGCTGTCCTCGTGGTTAAATGCTGTACAAGTTCCTACAGCCGCCCTCGTGGTTAGATGCTGTACAAGTTCCTACAGCTGTCCTCGTGGTTAAATGTTGTACATATTCCTACAGCTGTCCTCGTGGCTATATGCTGTACACGTTCCTTCAGCTGTCCTCGTGGCTAGATGCTGTACAAGTTCCTACAACTGTCCTCGTGGCGAGATGCTGTACAAGTTCCTACAGCTGTCCTCGTGGCTAGATGTTGTACAAGTTCCTACAACTGTCCTCGTGGCTAGATGTTGTACATATTCCTACATCTGTCCTCGTGGATAGATGCTGTACATGTTCCTACAGCTGTCCTCGTGGTTAAATGCTGTACATGTTCCTACAACTGTCCTCGTGGCTAGATGCTGTACATGTTCCTACAGCTGTCCTCGTGGCTAGATGATGTACAAGTTCCTACAGCTGTCCTCGTGGCTAGATGCTGTACAAGTTCCTACAGCTGTCCTCGTGGCTAGATGTTGTACAAGTTCCTACAGCTGTCCTCGTGGCTAGATGTTGTACAAGTTCCTACAGCTGTCCTCGTGGCTAGATGCTGTACAAGTTCCTATAGCTGTCCTCGTGGCTAAATGCTGTACATATTCCTACAGCTGTCCTCGTGGCTAGATGCTGTACAAGTTCCTACAGCTGTCCTCATGGCTAAAAATGCTGTACAAGTTCCTACAGCTGTCCTCGTTGCTAGATGCTGTACCAGTTCTGGCAGCTGCACTGTCGATGGTCGTCTGTTGATGATCGTCTGTTGATGACCATCTGTTGATGGTCATCTGTTGATGGTCATCTATTGATGGTCATCTGTTGATGGTCATCTGTTGATGGTTGTCTGTTGATGGCCATCTGTTGATGGTCGTCAGTTGATGGTCATCTGTTGATGGTTGTCTGTTGCTGTCATGCATTTTTGCTTCTTTCTGATCTCTCTAAGAATGCCCAAGAGTACAATTCTGTGATTCATCTATGACAGTGATGGCTCCATGATATACCATCTCACTCCAGATTCAACAGAACGACGAAATCAAACAGTTACACAGAAAGACGACAACTCCAGATTATCCAGACATCCAGCCATGCCGAGGTTGACCCATGTTCAAGCTGTCCTGCTGGTGTCCTACGCATTGCCTATGCTGGTGTTCGCTCAGGGTAAGAAACCTGGTCAGGCAATAATACACACATGCAAACATAACAAGCGGGCAGACATTTGTGCATACAGACAGGACATATATTCATTAAAACAGACGTTTGTGCATAAAGACAGACATGTGTGCATAAAGGTAGAAATTATTGCATGCAGAATGAGTTAATACCACAAACATTAATGCGTGCAGACATATTTTACCACACACAAACAGACATTAGTTCAAACAGACACATATTGTTTCACAAGGACAGAAATAGGTGTACACGGACTGTAATGCATACGGGCAGATATGAATGATTACATGCAGATTGTGCTTCCAGGCCAATATTAATGAGTACATAAACACACACACATGCATGCAGATATACATAAGTGCATAAAGACATAGATAAGTGCATCCAGACATAGATAAGTGCATCCAGACATAGATAAGTGCACCCAGACATTGATAAGTGCATCCAGTCCCATATTAATGAGTACATAATTACACAACAACAACAACAACAACAACAACAACAACAAAACTTTATTTTGAAAGGGTTAAGAATTGGGCACGCAGGCCCGTCTAACATTCTGCCCTTTTATCACTGTCTTTCATACAATATACCATTCACATATCATTCAAGGCTAACTGAAAACAGCAACAATATAAAATATATGCATTATAAAGGCATGTGGAAAAATTAAAAATAAATACTACACGACTCAGTAATAGTAATAACTGGTGTGGCATTTATTAGCTACGTGGAATATACTGGCCTACCAAAAGGGGACTGGCTGTTATACTAGGGTTTTATTATATTATTACTTCTATTATTAAGGGGGAAGGTAATCCGTACTGAGATAGTGTTCAAATAATTTGCGATTATATGTATAGGGATTGATGATGTCTTTTATTTCATGTGGAAGATTGTTCCACAGCTGAGCTGCAGAGTACGTTAAGCTTGTTTTGTATAAGTCTATCCTAGGCTTCGGAAGGTGTAATAAATTTAATCGTTTACTGTGTCTAGCATTATATTCAAACAATGGCCAAAGGTAGTTTGGGGCATTCCGATGTAGGATTTTGTGAATTAGTTTGGCCTTATTGAAAAGCAGACGTTTGCGGAGTGGTAGTAACTGAAGGCGTTTATGCAGGCTAGGATTTTCAGTTAAATGTTTGCTATAAATTAATCTCATGGCCCGTTTCTGGAGTGAGTAAAGTCGCTTGGTGCTTGAATTGGAACAACCGTCCCAGATTGTAGAGCAGTAGTCAAAATGTGTCTGTATGTGTGACGTATAGAATATTTTCCTTGTGTCCTCATCAAGGAAATTTTTAATTTTGGCGAGTTGGTAGACTTTTTTCGCTGTTTGTTTAGTGAGCGCTTGAACGTGAGGATTAAAGGTTAGGTTTCTATCAATGATGAGGCTAATGTTTTGTGCTCAGTTACAATTTCTACTGGCATGTTATCGATGTGAAGTTGAAGTGATCTGTGTGAATTTAGAGTCTGAAGTCTTTGTCTTGTTGTTAATAACATAGATTTTGTTTTAGTGATGTTAATTTGCATACGGTTCACATAGCTCCACCTAACTACATTATTTAATTCTTGTTGCAAAGACGACTCCAGCAAATTACTGCTTTCAGCGTTTGTATACACTGTACAGTCGTCTGCAAATAGATCGCAGGACGACGAAAGATGCAAAGGTAGATCATTAATATACATGGCGAATAATAGAGGGCCAAGAATAGAGCCTTGCGGTACTCCAGTATTGAAGGTAGTGGTTTGGGACAGAGATTTATTGTATCTTCTTCTTTTTTTCGTTCATCCGGAGTGTTTTTTCAGATGTGATTGCGGTGTATCTGTTATGCACCCTTGGGCCGAAACCCGTAGGCCAACACATCGACTTTAGCGTGCTTTTTTGACCAGGTAGCATTCCTGGGAGACTCTCACTTTTGTAGTGCCATCTGCAACCATGCTGGCCAAGGTTGAACGGTCGAGGACATCGGTCATCCCTCAAAGGAAGGCAGGGACAGTCCATAGCATTTTCCGCCATCCAAGGTTGCTTCCATAGTTGCAGGGCCGACAAATAACGCCCTGGATCTGGGCTCACCGAGGAAGATCGTCACGTCCTGCTCATGGCTGCTTTAAATCCTCACTTCAATATATTGGTCATTTCGTTTCCCCGGGTCATTCCCGCACAAACCAGACAGGTTTGCAGACGGCATCCACTCAGCGAGTTTTCGGACATGTGCTTGTCGTTGCGCCCATCAGAGCTTTTCCAGGCACAACAGACATTCGGAAAACTACCCAGTCAGAGCTGTTCCGAACAAGAGCGGCATTCGGAAACTAGGTAGTCAGAGCTGTTCCTAGCACGGGAGACATTCGGACGAGACATTTCACTCGGACGTAGTGTCAATTTTTAGTTTGCCACCCGTAGGACGACACTTCCGACTTCAGCGGGCATTTTTAAATGAGGTTAGCCTTCCTCTGGTTTCGAGGCACGTTTGACTGTTGTGATGTCGCTAACATCTCAGCTGGTCAAGATAGAACGATGAACGACATCGTGGTCGGCCCTCAAGGGAAGGCAGGGGCAGACCATGAGCATTCCCTCGCTATCCAAGGAGGCTTCCATAATTGCAGAGCCGGCACATATTGCTCTGTGACTGGGCTCACCCGAGGAGTTGCCACGTCCTGCTCATGGCTGCTTTAGTTCCTCACTTCCATGTGTTAGACAACTCGTTTGCCACTGATCGCTCTATCACACACCAGGGACGGTCAGACTGCAAGCGACACCAACTCGGTAAGCTTTTGCTTTTGACTTCGGACCACGCAATAGGTTCGCTCGCCGTGCGTTCCATTTTGCGTCATTGGGACGTTCTTCCACTTTTGTCTACACTCTATGAGTTAGATACAGTTTTCGCAGCCGTTTTCTTCGACTGGGGCACTTTTTTGACTTTTTGAATTCGCTCACGAGGTAGGCTACTTGTGCTGCCGGCTCAGCACCTTACCTTCGTGCAACGTGAACGAGAAATGGCCTGGCCCTCTCATCCGGGAATCTCTCATATCCCCCAGCTGAGAGCCTTCGAACTTTTATCAGACCTGAGCATGTAGCTTGCTCAGTATCACGCCTTTATTTTTCGAAAGGTAGCTATCGGCCCGGCTCTCCGGTCCGAGGGTTTGTGGCTTAGAGGCGTTCAGCCACAGCCCTCGACATGGAGCCTTTAGTGTTTTGTCCGGACCAAGAACTTCTGCCTTCGTGCGCCTGATTTAAATTTTAGACTGCTATCCTCAGTCTCACCTGCAGAGCAGCAGGTTGTGTCTCTCTTAGTCTGGTCCCTATCCCGTAAGCTGTCCGATATGTAGTTTTTCATCCATCAGCAAGCAAATGGGGTTGATGGGACACGCAAGCTCCCCCACCACGTCAAGGTGGAGACACATCGGGGGAGAGATTTATTATATGATACTACTTGCTTTCTGTTTGACAGAAAAGATGTTATATTAGCGTCACAACATTAGGGCCGAATTTCATTGTCTCTAGTTTTTTAAGTAAAATGGCATGGTCTATCATATCAAATGCTTTTCTGAAATCGATAAACACAGCTCCACATAGATTGTTGTTATTTATATTATGGTGCCAATTTTCTATCATGTTTGTTAGGGTCGTATGGCAAGAATATTTTGGTCGAAATCCTGATTGACTGTCAACTATAAGCTTGTTGCGATCTAAATACTGGATGTGTTTTTCTAGTGGTTTAGATAGTGATGATAGTAAAGAAATGGGTCTATAATTGTTCGGGAGACCATTGTCCAATGAACCAGATTTAAGGAGAGGATACACTTTAGCTATTTTGAGAGCTGATGGAAAGTGACCTTTGGTGATACACTGATTATATACATAGGTTAGTGATACACAGATCACTGGCGCAGCACAGCGGAGAATCCGACTGCTGATTCCATCTAACCCAGATGAGTTTGTGTTTTTTAGTTTACTGAGGTAAATGAGTACTTCAGTGACTGTCATTAGCGGTATGTCAGAAAGGATATCTCGGGGGCATCTAGTCTGGCAAAACGATGACAGTAAAGATAAGTTGCAAGGAGAATTTGGTATTGTAGCCTTCAACTGATCTCTGTCATTCTGAAAAAAGGTTACTGAATTGGTCGCATGAAATAGGATTGATGGTAATGAATTGAGTAGTTATGCTTGTTTGTCAAGGTGTTAATTGCCTTCCATATGTCCTTACTATTTGTTTTATCCATGACTAAGTTCTTAAAGTAATTTTTCTTTTCTTTTCGTATTGTATATTGAACTTTGTTTCTAAGAGTACGGTATGTGCTGAGATCCCGCTTTTTATGTGCCTTATCTCTGTCTCTCATAATTTCAAGAATTTTCTGGGTGATCCAAGGTGGTTTGACGTGATGTTTTACTCGAACTTCCTTGATTGGCACATGTCTATCAAACACATCAATAAAGATCTTCATCCAGGATTCCAGAGCATCATCCGGGTCTGGAAGTTGATAAACATTGTTTAGAGGTGAACTGAGCAAGTCCTGTAAAAATGTGTTTTGGTTGAAATTTTTGTAGCTTCTATATTTTACAGTTATGTGTTTATGTTTAGGAGTTTTAATTCCTTTTTTAGACCATGTGCAGCATATTGGGTAGTGATCGCTCATTGCACAATTGGGCACGGTGTATTATATGATGTTGTTCGAGCAAGTTACATAAATGTGATCTATAAGTGTTGAAGATGAGTTTGTTACTCTAGTATCTTGTTTTACTATTTGTTGGAAGTTGTATGATGCAATTATATTTCCCCAGATTATATGGGATTTGTTGGTGTCAATGTTAAAGTCTCCGAGTAGTATAATTTCCTTCCCGGAAGCGAAAACCACATCCATCATGGTAGTGAAGTTTTCGTACCAAACGTATCCAGCCCTGGGATTTCGATAGAGGTAGCCAATTATCAGGGGTGTGATGTTTCGAAGTTTTAACTCCAACCAAATACATTCTATTTCGCAAGTTTCAAAGTCTAGCCTACGGTGAACATTTAGTAGATTAGAAACATAGGCTACTATGCCTGTCTCTTGTTTCCTACAGGGATCTCTTCTAAACACTTTGTACCCTTTAATAGAGATGTCCTCATCTGAAATGTTTTCATTTAGTCTACTTTCACTAAGGCCGAATACATGAAAATTTTGATTAAGAATAGAAGATAACTCTGGCAGCTTGTTGAATAAGTTACATATGTTTAAGTGTCCAAAACGTATTCCTGATTTATTGAGCCAATGTTGCCATTTCTCAGACATTTCACCCAAGAAGTAAGTGTAAATTAGTCAAAATTAGGTAAAAATACAAGATCATAAAAATACACAATTACATTAATTTGTAAAATACCAGTAATAGAAATCGATATGTAAATGACAATATTATAACGATATAACTAATGAGACCAACAAGTATAGTGCAAATACAGAACAAAAAGAATTAAAGCGTATGAACATACAACAATTACGTAGCTCGAACTACTTCGCAAGCTATGACTATGTAACCAGCTGCTATCAGAAAGAATGAATAAATGACTATACAAGTCAATGTTCCTGTTTAAAGTTGGGTATCCCACACGGGAGATAAAACGCTAAATAGTAAGCAGTTAAAGTTCAAGGAGGAAGCTCTTTTCCTGGTATATTGCGTATAGGGCTCAGTGTTTAATACATATCCTATCTTACAGGTCTGTAATGTAGAGACATCATAAAAGCTTGATTCAGTGCGGCCGGACTAAATTGCATCAAGTGTAGCAGTTCTGGATTCCAATGATGCGGAACCTGTTGTTGTATGATATGTGACCCATTGTTGGCGTAAAGTTCTGGACGCCAATGATGCGGAACTTCCTGCTGTCTGCTAGGTGGCCCATTTGTGGCGTGAGGGGGATGTGTCAAAGTGGTATTACTGCCGTGTGTGTGTGCCGATGTTTGCAACGCAGGCTCCTTGCAGGGGAGGGCAGGAAAACTATTGTGGTAGTTATCTCCTTCCCGTGCTAAGATGGGGGTAGGAAGGATGGGTTGGTTTATTCTTGGTAGCATGTGTGATTCTTCAGATGTCAGCAGACGTTTACCTTGTGAAATGGGGGTGTTTCGGCTGGCCTGGGTTGGCCTAGGTTCTTCAGAATTTATCATTTGTGTGTTGGTCAGGTTTTTTGCCCTTTCAGGATATTTAATGTTCTTTGCAAGAAGACTAGTTCCTAATGTTGTTGTGTGTATTTGGTCTCTATACAATCGTTTTCTTGGTGCTCCTGTCTGTGATGTGAAGAAGGGTGTGTTGTTGATAAAGTGTACACGATACCGATTGCAAAAAGTCTCTAGGGTGTTATTGTTTATGTCAGCCAATCGACATTGAGAGCCATAACTTGGTGGTATGATGGAGGAGAAAAAAAAACTGTAGAATTTGGGAAAGTGTAACGTAGTAAGTCAAGTAGTGTTCTTAACTGAGAAATTGTTATACTTTGGTTTTTCATAGTGTCTTGTATTCCTGTATGAATCGTTGTCTTTCTAATGGCTGTATTAACCTCCAGTTTACGTATACTGTTTGTTAGTCTTTCTATTCCTGCACCTGGAAGCTGAATTGTTGCGGCTTTGTCGGTGTCTGAAATGGACATGCGGTCGCTGTAAATTCCTCCAATCAAAGAGTCGCCAATTATCAAGTGGGTGCAGTCAGCCGGTGTTTTCTGTGTATGTTTGGTTCTGACACGTCTTGCACGCTGTTTCTGCCATCTAGACATAGATAAGTGCATCCAGACATAGAAAATGCATCCAGACATTGATAAGTGCATCCAGTCCCATATTAATGAGTACATAATTACACACATGCATCCAGACATAGATAAGTGCATCCAGACATAGATAAGTTCATCCAGGCATAGATAAGTGCATTCAGACATAGATAAGTGCATTCAGACATCGATAAGTTCATCCAGACATAGATAAGTGCATTCAGACATCAATAAGTTCATCCACGCATAGATAAGTGCATTCAGACATCGATAAGTTCATCTAATCATAGACAAGTTCATCCAGGCATAGATACGTGCATCCAGACATAGATAAATTCATCCAGACAAAGATAAGTACATCTAGATATAGATAAGTGCATCCAGACATAGATAAGTGCATCCAGACACAGATAAATTCATCGAGACATAGATAAGTGCATCTCTATATAGATAAGTGCATCCAGACATAGATAAGTGCATCTCTATATAGATAAGTGCATCCAGACATAGATAAGTGCATCCAGACATAGATAAGTTCATCTCTATATAGATAAGTGCATCCAGACATACATAAGTGCATCCAGACATAGATAAGTGAATCCAGACATCAATAAGTTCATTCTAGTGGGCATTAGTACGATCAGACAGACACCAGTGCACCCACAGAGATGATAATGCACAAGAACATCCATTAATGGACGGTCATGATCCAGTGCCCTGCCAGCTGGCGTAGGTATTCATGTCTCTCCAGATATCTTGGTCTTTGGTGTTGTGGATCAACTATATTGATGATATTCGGCCATGCCACTGTCTTTGTCTATCCAGCATCATTCCTCTTGTCTGGCCTCTGCCGCTTTACTAATTGATATTTCCAGTTGTCACGATATTCTACAATGCCTCTTTTCTCATCACATGATCAAAGAATGTTGTTTGCCTCATTCTTATTGGTGTATATAATGTTCTAGTTTCATTAGCCTCTTTCAGGCAATCGTTGCTAGCTACTTTGGCAGTCCAAGGAATTCGCAACTTCGTCTCAGGAAACACATCTCTGTTGCTTCCATGTTCTTCCTAATTTGTTCATTTACATTCCAAGATTCACTACCATACATCATAACATGCTTTATATAGCATTTCAGCACTCTCTTACATCCAATGATAGTGACTTACTGCATAAGATCATCATCATCATCATGTGACATGCCGGTAAGCCTGGGCGGTCATGTTTTGCCATCTCACTCGATCACCACATCCGTGGATCAGCTCTGTGTTCCTGTCTCGACCATGCCACGTGGCTAAGCTATCCAGGTAAAGACAGGCACAGATACAACAATGTACACAGACAGACAGACACATATACAGACAATGTACACAGACAGGCACAGATACACATAATGTACACAGACAGGTACAGATACAGACAATGTGCACAGATACAGACAATGTGCACAGACAGGCACAGATACAAACAATGTACACAGACAGGCACAGATACAAATAATGTACACAGACAGGCACAGATACAGACAATGTGCACAGACAGACAGGCACAGATACAAACAATGTACACAGACAGGCACAGATACAGACAATGTACACAGACAGGCACAGATACAAATAATGTACACAGACAGGTACAGATACAGACAATGTGCACAGACAGACAGGCACAGATACAGACAATGTGCACAGACAGACAGACACATATAAGACAATGTGCACAGACAGGCACAGATACAAATAATGTACACAAACAGGTATAGATACAGACAATGTGCACAGACAGGCACAGATACAGACAATGTGCACAGACAGACAGGCACAGATACAGACAATGTGCACAGACAGACAGGCACAGATACAGACAATGTACACAGACAGGCACAGATACAAATAGTGTACACAGACAGGTACAGATACAGACAATGTGCACAGAAAGACAGGCACAGATACAGACAATGTGCACAGACAGGCACATATACAAATAATGTACACAGGAATGGCACAGATACAAATTTAAAGTACACAGACAGGTACAGATACAGACAATGTGCACAGACAGGCACAGATACAGACAATGTACACAGACAGACAGGCACATATACAAATAATGTACACAGACAGGCACAGATACAAATAATGTACAAAGACAGGCACAGATACAAATAATGTACACAGACAGGTACGATAAGACAATGTCCACAGACATGCACAGATACAGACAATGTACAAGACAGACAGGCACAAAATACCCAAAAAATGTACACAGACAAGGGAAGATTAAGGGAAAAATGTACACAGGGGCAGGCACAGATACAAAAATGTTTACAGACAGTTACAGATACAGCAATGTGCACAGACAGGCACAGATACAGACAATGCACACAGACAGGCACAGATACAGACAATGTGCACAGACAGGCACAGATACAGACAATGTACACAGACAGGCACAGATACAGACAATGTACACAGACAGGCACAGATACAGACAATGTACACAGACAGGCACAGATACAAATAATGCACACAGACGGGTACAGATACAGACAATGTTCACAGACAGACAGGCACAGATAGAAATAATGTACACAGACAGGCACAGATACAGACAATGTACACAGACAGGCACAGATACAGACAATTTACACAGACACACAGGCACAGATACAGACAAAGTACACAGGCAGACATGCTCAGATACAATGTACAATTCAAATCAAATCAAATCAACTGTATTAGGGTTACAAATGGGGCGCGCAGGCCAGTCTTACATTCGGCCCTTCATACACGGTACACAGACAGGCACATATGCAGACAATGTACACAGACAGGCACAGATACAGACAATGTACACAGACACACAGGCACAGATACAGACAATGTACACAGACACACAGGCACAGATACAGACAAAGTACACAGACAGACAGGCACATACACAGACAATGTACATAGGCAGACATGCTCAGATACGGACAATGTACACAGACAGACATGTTCAGATACAATGTACAAATCAAATCAAATCAAATCAATTTTATTAGGGTTACAAATTGGGCGCGCAGGCACGTCTTACATTCGGCCCTTCATACACGGTACACAGACAGGCAGGCACATATGCAGACAATGTACACAGACAGGCACAGATACAGACAATTTACACAGACAGGCAGGTTTTACTATCCTAAATAAAATGTATACTGAAATAACACTTAGAAAGTGCATATTGTTAACCCACTTCCCTTCCCCACCCCATAACGTTATTATATTGTTACATATCGCCCATATCGCTTTATTATATTGTGACATATTTTCCGTATCACTTTATTATATTAAGACACATTGACCGAACCACCTTATTAATTTGTGACACATTACCCTATCACGTGACTAGATCAGTCCAACTTCCTGCTCGACTTCCTGGCCCTCAACGTCGGCTTCTTCGACAACCTGAGGCAGACGCAGACAGGCGGCAGCGACAACCTGCGCGTCACGATGAAGCGAGTCAACGTTGATGTGCCCGTACTACGTCCGGTACGTGTGTGTCCCCTCATTATTGAACACAGGTGTTTCCATGTGAAGATGTGATACATTGTATAATATTCACTTCATCTCTGACCCGTGAATTAAATTTCGCATATAACAAACATTGACAATTGCTGTACAATAACCAGAAGAACAAAAATTGTTGGGTGTGCATAATGAATGATTATATGCTACTTCTCATCATTTTCTCTCAGTTGCTTACTGAAGTATGGATTTTTTATACGTAGGCGAACATTTGTGAACGCATTATAGTGTGTGACAGGACGCTATTAATTGTAGTCCGCACTATATGTGCGTGTACAAGAGAGCTTTAATTCACATTACATGTAGCATATCTTCACATCTATTAGTTGTACCTGACATTACATGTAGCATATCTTCACATCTATTAGTTGTACCTCACATTACATGTAGCATATCTTCACATCTATTAGTTGTACCTGACATTACATGTAGCATATCTTCACATCTATTAGTTGTACCTGACATTACATGTAGCATATCTTCACATCTATTAGTTGTACCTGACATTACATGTAGCATATCTTCACATCTATTAGTTGTACCTGACATTACATGTAGCATATCTTCACATCTATTAGTTGTACCTGACATTACATGTAGCATATCTTCACATCTATTAGTTGTACCTGACATTACATGTAGCATATCTTCACATCTATTAGTTGTACCTGACATTACATGTAGTGTTTATTATCAATTGTTAGGTGAGCCATGAAATACATAATTCTACACATATCTGTATACATGTAAATGTATTAGTATGTGTCAATGTGCGCAATGTCTGTCTGTCTGTCTGTCTGTCTGTCTGTCTGTCTGTCTGCCTGTCTGTCTGTCTGTCTGTCTGTAAATGAAAGATGGAGAGAGTGACTTAATGGGTGAAATAGTGATTGCGAGTGCGAGAGAGAGAGAGAGAGAGAGAGAGAGAGAGAGAGAGAGAGAGAGAGAGAGAGGGAGGGAGGGAGAGTGAGCAAACGAGAGAGAGACAGTGGAAGAATGGATCTGTTAATGTGTGTGTATGTGCGCGCGCATTGTTTGTGAGTGTCTATGGGTGTGTGTTGGTGAGAAGAGAGAGACAGACAGACAGACAGAGAAAGAGAGAGAGAGAGATAGAGAGAGAGATTTATGCGCACGCATATGATGTAACATGCTATTCCATATATTTTGTGTATTCTCATGTTCATATTACCATTTTGAATGCCAATTGATGTTATAATTTATAACATGAACACATATACATCACTGCAGAGTGGGTGAGATAATTAGGGAGTAGGAGAGAGAGAGAGAGAGAGAGAGAGAGAGAGAGAGAGAGAGAGAGAGAGAGAGAGAGTTAATGAGTGTGAGTGTGTGCCTTTGTAATAAAGAGAGAGAGAGTTAGAGAGAGAGAGAAAGAGAGAGGGAGAGAGAGAGAGAGAGAGAGAGAGAGAGAGAGAGAGAGAGAGAGAGTTGAGTGCACGCATGTCCTGTAATATGCCATTCCATATTTTTTGTGTATTTTAGTCTTTCACATTATCATTTTGTATGTATGACACTTCATTTTATCATGTATAATATAACATTATTGTAATGTGAGCGAGAGCGTTAGTGAGTGGGAGCGAGAGAGAGAGAGAGAGAGAGAGAGAGAGAGAGAGAGAGAGAGAGAGAGAGAGGAGAGAGAGAGAGAGAGGAGAGAGAGAGAGAGAGAGAGAGTTGAATTGCATCACTAATTTTTAATTTACAAAATGTATATGTACAATTTTTCTCCATTTTACTTTACAATTTTGCGACAATGCTCACGACAATCGTCACTGTATGTGTGTGTAAAGTGTGGGAGTTTGATCATAATAGTAGGTTGGGGGGTGGAGAAATGTGTGTGTGGGTGGATCCGTGATGTGTGTGGGTGGGTTCAGGATGTGTGGGTGGGCGGGGTGGGATTGTGTGTGTGGGTGGGGGATTTGTGTGTGGGTACGTGCGGGATGTATGGGTTGGCGGGGAGATGTGTGTGTGGATGGGGATGTGTGTTTGGCTAGGTGGTTGTAGAAGAGTGGGGAGGAGGATATGTGGGTGGATGATTGATAGTGGGTTATGGGATGGGTGGGGGATATATGTGTGGGTGGGGAGATGTGGGTGTGGAAATATGTGGTGGGTGGGAGATGTGTGCAGGTGGGGTGGTTGTGGGTTTGAGGATGTGTGTGTGGGTGAGGGATGTGTGTGGGTGTGGGATGTGTGGGTGGATGGGTGGGGAGTGTGTGTGTGGGTGAGAGATGTGTGGTTGAATGTGTTTGGGGGATGTGTGTGGGTTGGGGGAGGGGTGTATGATGGTGTGGGTGATGGATTTGGGGATGTGTGTGTGGGTGGGGGATATGTCTGGCTGGGTGGGGGTGTGTGTGCCTGGATGGAGGTTGTATGTGTGGGTAGTGAGGGTGATTGTAGTATGGGGATGTGTGGATGGGTAGGAGATGTGTGAGCAGATGTGTGTGTGGGTGAGGGATGTGTCTTTGGGATGTGTGTGGGTGTGGTGTTGTGTGGGATGGGAGCTGGGAGTGGATAAAGGATGTATGTGTGTGGGTGGGTGAAGGATGTGTGTGAGGGTGGGGGATGTGTGTTTAGATGGGTGGTTGGGGTGTGTGTGTGTGGGTGGGTACATAGGAGATGTATGTTTTGATGAGTGGGTGAGGGATGTGTGGGTGTTAGTGGTTGAGGGATAAGTACGTGTGTCTAGGAATGTGTGAGGGGATGAGTATATTGGTTGGGGATGTGTGTGTGGGTTATGCGTGGATGGGAGGTGTGTGTTTGTGAATGGGGGATATGTTGGTGGGTGGGATGTATGTGAGGGATGTGTGTATGGGTGGGGAGATTGTGCGTGGGAAGGATATGTGTTTATATGGGTAGGGGTGTGTGGTTAAGGGATGTGTGGCTGGGGGATGGGTGGGTGGAGGATGTGTGTTTGGGTAGAGGATGTGTTGGTGGGTGATTGTATATGAGTAAGGGTGTGTGGTTAAGGGATGTTGGTTGGGGGATGGGTGGGTAGAGGATATGAGGGTTGGTGAGTGTGTGTAGGTTAGGAGATGGTGGGGGATGTTTGTAGGGGTGGTCTCGGGATCTGTGTGTGGGCTGGGGGAGATGGGTGATTATGTGGGAGGGTTCGGAATTTGTGTGTGGGTAGGTGCGGGATATGTGAGTTGACGGGGAGATGTGGGGGTTGTGTGACTGAAGAATGTGTGTTTGGCTGGGTGGTTGGAGGTGTGTGGGTGGAGGAGGATATGTGGGTTAGTGATTGTTGGTGGGTAATGGGATGGGTAGATGATATGTGAGTGGGTGGGGAGATGTGTGTAGGTGGGTGGATGTGTGTGGGTGGGGGATGTGTGGGTTGGGGAATGTATGTGTGCTTGGGATGTGGGTGGATGGGATGTGTGATGGGTGAGGTGTGTGTGTGGGTGGGGAGATGTGTAGGTGTAGGGATGTGGTGGATGGGTGGGGGCATGTATGTGTATGTGGGTTATGTGTGTGGTTGGGTGGAGGAGTTGGAGTGAATGCGGGATGTGTGGGTGGGTGGTGGATATGTCACATAACATAGTAATATGCATTGTTTATGTTTACAAAATTCATGTGACAATGTTTTGTCCTATGCATTGTTGATGAAAGAAAGCTCAGTGATTGGAAGGGCCGAATGTAAGACGGGCCTGCGTGCCCAATTTGTTACCCTTTGAAAATAAAGTCTGTTCGTTCGTTCGTTCGTTTGTCTGTCTATCTCTCTTTCTCTATAACTCTCTGTATGTTTACATGTTTCTCTATGTCTGGTTTCTACCTTTGTGTCTGTGTGTATATCTGTCTGTCTGACTGTATGTCTCCAATTCTAGTACAGACTGTAATTCTACATATACACATGCACTTGTGAAACTGTGCTCACATATGTTTGTGTGCGCAAGTATGTCTGTTTGTGTGTCTGTCCGCCGTCCATGCGTTCGTCTGTCTGTCTGTCAGAGATTCAAGTAATTGCACAAGTACCCTCACAAACCCCTATGTTACTGTTATTGCTGCTGTCATCACCAGGCGCCCGTGTATTACACCGAGCTTGCGGTCGAGGGCGAAGTACAGACCATGCTTCTGGGTGCAGTGTACGAGCGACCCGGTCCCACCATCGAAGTCAGGCTCTACAACTTCACCAACCCGAGTTTATTCAAGTGAGTGATTTTGTTGTTGTTGCAAGTGCAGACATTCAAATAACCGGGCACACGAATAACATCAGACGGAAGATGCACTACAGAGATAAAGAAGAGAACAGCATCAGATGAAAGATGCACTACAGAGATAAAGAACAGAATAGGACACGCAAAAACTGCACTCTGGCAAATGAAGAATATTTTATGCAATATGTCATACCCCATGACAGTTAGAAAATAGTTCTTGCATGTTACATGGATTCAGTTTCAGCTGCTATACCCGGACAATTAGTAATACAGCCGAAAAAATCCCTGGAAGCCTAGAAGACGTGGTTTTATAGAAGAATGCTAAACATTCATTGGATAGCCAAGATGTGCAATAAGGACATTCTCAGGGAAGCTAAGTCGTGAAAACAACTTATCACAATCATCAGAAAGAAGCAGTCATCATTTATTGGCCACGCTATGAGAAAACAAAAACTGGAACACGTTGTGACAACCGGAAAGATTTGTGGAAAGAGAGAAAGATGAAGAGAGCAAGACACTATTTCTAGACATCTAGTATCATGGCATGGAAGGGAGTCAACACGCGAACATATGCCGTCTGAGATTGCAATTTGTGGAGAGGCATAGTCGCCCACGCCAGACGGCAACTCACTTGATAATGAGCAATTTGTTCAACGATATCTTAAATATGTATTTAAAACTGACTGATTTGAATCCTGAAAAAGTGATTTCAGTTATTTAACCACACTACGAAGTGTGAGGCTAATGTGTGCTCATGTAACCACACTACGAAGTGTGAGGCTAATGTGTGCTCATGTAACCACACTACGAAGTGTGAGGCTAATGTGTGCTCATGAACATTATTAAGTATGTGTTTTACACCGTTTCACCTACGTCGTAAGTAAGTGTTTTACACTGTTTCACCTACGTCTAATTATGTGTTTTACACTGTTTCACCTATGTCGTAAGTATGTGTTTTACACTGTTTCACCTATGTCGTAAGTATGTGTTTTACACTGTTTCACCTACGTCTAAGTATGTGTTTTACACTGTTTCACCTATGTCGTAAGTATGTGTTTTACACTGTTTCGCCTACGTCTAAGTATGTGTTTTAAACTGTTTCACCTATGTCGTAAGTATGTGTTTTACACTGTTTCACATACGTCTAAGTATGTGTTTTACACTGTTTCACCTATGTCGTAAGTATGTGTTTTACACTGTTTCACCTACGTCTAAGTATGTGTTTTACACTGTTTCACCTACGTCGTAAGTGTGTGTTTTACACTGTTTCACCTACGTCTAAGTAAGTGTTTTACACTGTTTCACCTATGTCGTAAGTTTGTTTTTTACACTGTTTCACGTACGTTGTAAGTTTGTTTTTTACACTGTTTCACCTATGTCGTAAGTTTGTTTTTTACACTGTTTCACCTATGCCGTAAGTTTTTTTTTTTTTTTTACACTGTTTCACCTACGTCGTAAGTATGTGTTTTACACTGTTTCACCTACGTCTAAGTATGTGTTTTACACTGTTTCACCTATGTCGTAAGTATGTGTTTTACACTGTTTCACCTACGTCTAAGTATGTGTTTAAACTGTTTCACCTATGCCGTAAGTATGTGTTTTACACTGTTTCACCTATGCCGTAAGTATGTGTTTTACACTGTTTCACCTACGTCGTAAGTATGTGTTTTACACTGTTTCACCTACGTCTAAGTATGTGTTTTACACTGTTTCACCTACGTCTAAGTATGTGTTTTACACTGTTTCACCTATGCCGTAAGTATGTGTTTTACACTGTTTCACCTACGTCGTAAGTATGTGTTTTACACTGTTTCACCTACGTCTAAGTATGTGTTTTACACTGTTTCACCTACGTCTAAGTATGTGTTTTACACTGTTTCACCTACGTCTAAGTATGTGTTTTACACTGTTTCACCTATGTCGTAAGTATGTGTTTTACACTGTCTCACCTACGTCGTAAGTATGTGTTTTACACTGTTTCACCTACGTCTAAGTATGTGTTTTACACTGTTTCACCTACGTCTAAGTATGTGTTTTACACTGTTTCACCTATGTCGTAAGTATGTGTTTTACATTGTTTTACCTACGTCGCGCCAGCTCTGTGGCGAAGGCTTAACGAACGCGGTTCGTGATCCCGCATACGCGCGTTCGAAATACAGCTACGCGCGATTTGGCAGCAGATCATGTTGCGTTGGTTTGTTACGAAATTGTATAGGTGCCGGTTGTTCAGAAAGCAATGGCAAACTACTGAACGTAAACTTGCTAAGATATCAACAACGCACAAAGAATGGGGCTGTGACTAAACGTGCTTAAGTGATATGCAACACCTTTTTCCTACTTTCTAAGATGGTGAGCTTGAGTCACTAACATCTCATTTATGTTGTATTAAATGTTTAATTGATTGTTTAAATTGTTCATGCAACCCTTCATAGTTCTTTAAATCGTTTCATTTAAATTAAGAAGTTGAGGAGAGTTGTATGTCAACTGTGAGTGAGAGTGTATGTCAACTGTTGAGTGAGAGTTGTATGTCAACTGTTGAGTGAAAGGTGTATGTCAGTTGTTGAGTGAGAGGTGTATGTCAACTGTTGAGTGAGAGGTGTATGTCAACTGTTGAGTGAGAGGTGTATGTCAACTGTTGAGTGAGAGGTGTATGTCAACTGTTGAGTGAGAGGTGTATGTCAACTGTTGAGTGAGAGGTGTATGTCAACTGTTGAGTGGGAGGTGTGATGTCAACTGTTGAGTGAGAGATGTATGCCAGTTCTTGAGTTAGAGACGCGACACGGTTGTGTGACTTGGGTCTCCATAATTGTTGTGACATGTCGCTTGATGACTGTCCCAGTCATGTGACCTGGTCTCGTCTCCACAGACCTGGAGAGTTTGATGTCTCGACGCTGTACGACCTGAAGAAGGAGCAGCTCAGTGGAGGCAACTGTACCGCCATCTTTAAGAGATTAACTAGGACAACCTATGTTGGCAGTTTCCCAGACTGTAAAAACAGTATTGAAGGGGTAGGTAACTCCAGGTTGTAGAGATGATCTAGGGAAGAAGTCACACACAGTATGTGGCACTATAGTTTGTAGGGCATATTTTGCTGCACGTTGTCAGGTGCATAAAGCAGAGTTTCATGAATTAAACTTTACCTGAGATACTTTACACACATAATTACTGATGATGCTCGAATTTGGAGCATTAATTATCGCCACGGTAATCACAGATTTAAAATGAAATCTTTCTTTGAATAAAACATTGACTGGAACGGCCTAATCGCTAATGCATCGACATATGTGAGCAATATTTTGAGCAATATCTGTTCTCAACAAGTTTGTTGCAGGAACAACCACATAGAGCAAGTTACCCCCCTGACCTATCCCCACCCCCTCCCCTACCTCCCTATATGATTATTACGAATAGCCTGTTCCTTGGCATAAGGATGTGTTTCTTTCTCAAATGGAATTTTGAAGCCTAGTATCCTCAGTCTAGACGAGACAACGCTTCATGTTCGGTAATGTCATATTTGCACTCGGCTGGCGATGTGTTCTTACTGCTAACAGAACAGAAAGGAAACTATCTTTATGAAACCGAGGGGGAGATGATGATGGAAGGTAGAGAGCGCATCGCTGACTGCGTTCAGGCGGAATAGAATGGGATTAGGGGAGACAGAAAAATACAATAGAAATAAGTTGAGGAAATCTCGCACCGTCCCCCGAACTCACTAGAAAAGGGACATTACACAGAAATAAGACATTCCAGAGGCTTGAGACAGAGGTTGAGAACGGGATTCTTCCAATACAGTCAGTGTTTTAAACAACAAGGCTGCAACAACAACAGTGAGTGTGCAAATCAACATAGAAACAAAAACGAATGATATGCATTAACCTCCTAAAACAAAATCTGCAGTAGAACAAGAATTTATGGTGCAGCAATAAGTGTAAGCGACAGCAAAAATGTACAGTACAGCACACACAAAAATGTAGGGTACCACATGAATGGATAGTACAGCTAGAAATATAAGGTTAAAAGAAAAAAAAAACAACACACACCACACACGCACGCACGCGCGCACGCACGCACGCACACGTACGCATGCACGCACGCACGCACGCAGTGGAACATCTAACGTTCTGTTGTCTCCTATAGATAAAAATAACATTTACCAAATACAGTTCTGTCTGAGTTCTGATACAAAAGTACAATACATCTCTTGCACAATTTTCACTATTAACTCAGTAAAACATTTTATTACGATAGCTTACTCACCAAGACACCGCATGTGAACTATACTTGGGCTCACCTACATAGTTAGTAGTTAGTTAGTTAGTTAGTTAGTTATTAGTTAGTTAGTTAGTTAGTTAGTTAGTTAGTTAGTCAGTTAGTTAGTTAGTCAGTCAGTTAGTTACTTAATTAGTTGGGTAGATAGTTAGTTAGTTAGTTAGTTAGTTAGTTAGTTAGTTAGTTAGTTAGTTAGTCGACAGATCAGCCTCACTGCACATCGAACCATTCAGTTCATAAGTGCTCGGATCCTTTCCTCAGTAAATCACGCAGCGTGTAGTGGCTCACCACACAAGTTCTGTGTTGGTTTATTAATCTTCTTTGGCTTCCTGCGTAATGTTCTTGTTTGGCAACCTTTGTAGTAATAAAAAGTAGACTTAACAATTGACTACATCTCAACATGGATTAGGTTTACCTTCATAACATAAACAACACATTTATAAAGATAACAGTCATCCTACTTCTCCCACACAATTTGAAAAACAGCTATATCTTCCACGTCAGCTGTTCCCATCCAGTAAACCACACAATTTCCCTAATCAGCTGTTCCTAGCTTGTAATCCATTAAACCACACAATTTCCCGAAAACAGCTATATCCCCCACATCAGCTGTTCCCATCTTGTATCCAAGTAAACAGCACAATTTTCCCAAAGCAGCTATATCCCCCACATCACCTGCTCTCCCACACAATGTTCCAATAACTGCTATATCCCGCACATCAACTGTTCCCATCTTGTATCCAGTAATCCCCACAATTTCAAAAAAAAAAAACAGCTATACACCCCACACCACATGTTCTCATACACAATTCCTCTAAAACTGCTTTATCCTCCATATCACCTGTTCCCATCTTGTATTTAGTAAACCACACAATTTCCCCAAAACAGTTATATCCCTCACATCACATGTTCCCATCTTGTATACAGTAAACCACAAAATTTCAATGAAAACAGCTTCCCCCCCCCCCCCCCCCCCCCCCCCCCCCCCCCCCGCATCAGCTGTTCCAAGTTTGTATCCAGGAAACGACACAATTTCCCCACAACAGCTATTTCCCGCAAATCACCTTTTATCCTACACAATTTACCCAAAGCAGCTATAAACCCCACATAACCTGTTCCCATCTTGTATCCAGTAAACTACACAATTTCTCCAAAACAGCTATATCCCCAACATCACCTGTTCTCATCTTGTATCCAGTAAACCACAGAATTTCCCTAAAACAGCTATATCCTCCACATCTGCAGTTCCCACCTTATATTCAGTAAACCACACAAATTCCCCAAAACAGCTATATTCCCCACATGACCTGTTCCCAGCTTGTATCCAGTAAACCACACAATTTCCCAAAAAAACAGTGATATCCCCCACATCACCTGTTTCCAGCTTGTATCCAGTAAACCATACTATGCCCTCTGTCTACACATGATCAGATATTGTATCCATACATTCATCTCAAGTCGGCGCTATCAGACCTGTACCTCACCGTACCCTCACAAACGCCTCGCTCAGTTCTTGCTTGTGTTAACTCCATTTAGGTCAAATATGTACAGCTGTAGACGACTACACTGGAAATCAATTGTGGAACCACGTGACGCCACTAAAACTGTCCATAAATAAACACACATAGTATTGTTTGGCGATCATAGAAGTAGCAGAAGGAAGTATAGCTTAGAGGACGCACTAGACAACATACAATTTGAAAGCTATAGTTACCGACAGGGATTCGAACCTGTTACTCCCAAATGACGATAGCGCCTCGCTGCAGGAACAAGTGTACTTCGACGCACGACCAACTAGACACTCCAAAAAGGTGTCTTCATTCGCCTTCATTGAAAAGAATTCTGTCCGTATTCCATAGTTGTGGGTTCATCTGTGTGATAGACGGGGCATGCTGGTGTGCTGGGGAATGAACAGGCGGACAGATTGGCTGGCTTTGCAAAACTTGGTGGAGTATTGATGCGTGACAAGGCAGACGTGGTTGCGGCCTTGTGGGTGAGCGTGTACACCTCGGAGGAGCAAATGGATCACCATGGTCTGGCAAGAATGAGGCAGCGAGGAAGTGACGAG
Source organism: Cepaea nemoralis (assembly GCA_014155875.1). NCBI lineage: Eukaryota > Metazoa > Mollusca > Gastropoda > Stylommatophora > Helicidae > Cepaea > Cepaea nemoralis. Next base: position 50,954 of record JACEFZ010009775.1, on the reverse strand, counting down.
GGGATCTGGCCGGCGCTCGGCACTCAGAGGAAAGGAGAGAGGGACATATAATCAGATTGCTACTGGTACTGTTGGTGTTGGAACTCTTCGCTGGCTGCTGAGGATGGGGACGGAGCGCCTATGGAATGCCCCGAATGCTGCAATGTCGGCTCTTTGATCAATAATCAATCAATCAATCAATCAATCAATCAGTCTGTCAGTCAATCAATCAATCAATCAATCAATGTTTCCCCCGAAATAAGACTTAACCTAATAATAAGCCATAGCACGATTTTTCAGATGCTTTTAATATAAGACCTACTTCTAAAATAGGCCCTAGTTTAGATTGTCCTCTATAATGAGAGACTTGATGCCGTATTGACAGACGGAGTAAAGATGCCACTGGTGCGCACTTGATAATGAACTGATGTGGCTCATAACTGAATATGTTACTTGTGTGAAATAAGGTTACTAATGCACTACGATCAGGCCTCATGGACAAAAAATACTCATTTAAGGAAAACTTTTTTGATGGACACGACTGATCGGGACCAATAGTTCTAAAGGAAATGGAGTTGCAAGAAATTCAGGCCGTATTCGGCATTTGGATAGTTAAAGTTATGACTATGTGCCAGAAGAAGATGACATGACTGTATTTGAATAAATGTAGAATTTTGTAAATGAATAAATGTAGATTGTTGTATCTGAAAAACAAATATACAATCCCGAAAATAAGCCCTAGTGCATTTTTCAAATGCTAAATATAATATAAGACCCGGTTGTTTTTTTCGGGGAAACACGGTATGCACAAAACAACTATCCCATGCTGGACATTGTGGTGACCTGACCATAAGTGCACAATTCTCTTCTCTTTCTACTACGACGCACTTAATACGTTAGTCACTATAGTAACATTTTCTGAATTGCTTTTGAATTATGAAACCTGCGTAGTTGGATACCCTTGAAAAAACAAATCCAACGGTACCTCATTCAAGTCTGAAAGTCAATTATAAGCGGAGATATTAATGTTTGTTTGGCAGTTATCATTTACGAGAGTAAGTTAATAAGTAAGTCACAAATGGCTGTTGAAAAGTAACTGAATATGATAACGCGTTGAAACCAGTTTATTTTTATACACACATTGTCCGTTTACTTCTCAACATAATTTCCACCAACATTGATGCTCTTATCCCATCGTTTTATCAGTCTTCCCAAACCGCGTGCTTTATTTCCATTTACCGGCAATCCCACAGAACTGTGTGACTTATTTATTGACTAGCCCTCGTAACTGTTTTTCTACCCTGCTATGCACCGCTTTAAAGGACAAACATTTTTCAGTATAAACACTGACAACTCATCTTGGCCGGAGACATTTCGCGAATGACGCCGAAGTTGAATGTGAATTGAAAACGTGGTTCACACAACTGTTGGTACCAACACTGATGCCAAGTGAGATTACAACTGCCGTGAGATGATATATAAATCTCATCATGTTCCTCTTGTACCTTGCAGTGTCGAGGTGAAGTATAAACTTCGTGAGAGTGCCCGAGTATGGGCTTCATGTATCGGTAATCCCATGGACTCTGCTACTCCCTCCGTCCAACGTTTATGTGGTCGGCCTCTTCCTCTGTTTCCATCTGGTCTGTACATCATTGCTTGTTGTGGTATGCTGTTGACTGGTAACCTACTTGCATGGCCAAACCATTTGACTTGCTGCTTTCTAATGAAATCTAGTGCTGCTTTAACCCCCACTTTAGTCCTGATTTCTTCATTTCTGATCTGATCTCTTCTTGATACGTTGAGTATTCTTCTCAGGAACCTCATTTCTGTTGTTGTGATTTTTCTTTTCTCTTTTTCTGTCATTGTCCAGGTTTGGCATTGGTAGCATAGAGTTGGTAGGAAGATTGCGTTGTAAAGTGCTTTCTTAGTAGTTATTGATACATGTTTGTTCTTTAATATTGGTGCCATTTGTCCAGTGAAGTGATTTGCTTTTTGCACCTATTTTCGATCTCGTCTTCTGATCTGCCATTTGATGATATTTTACTTCCTAGGTACTCGAAACTCTTTATTTGTTTTCAAGAGATGTTCATTTAGGTGAATTGTTGTTGTTTGTTCTTCTTTAGTTATAGTCATTACCTCTGTTTTCTTCTTCTTCTTCTTCTTCTTCTTCTTCTTCTTCTTCTTCTTCTTCTTCTTCTTCTTCTTCTTCTTCTTTTCTTTCTTCTTCACTCCTCCTTCCTCCTTATGCCTTCTTACTCCTTATTCCTTCCTTCCTTCCTTCCTTCCTTCCTTCTTTCTTCCTTCCTTCTTCCTCTTCTTCTTCTTCTTCTTCTTCTTCTTCTTCTTCAGCGTTCCGAGCCATTGAGGTTCTTTGCTGCAGATACAATCCGTCTCCATTCGTCTCTCTGGTGGACCTTCTCTTGCCAATCGTTGATTCCAATGCTTGTAGGTCTGTATATATATTATCTCTCCACCGTCTTCTTGGTCTACCTCGGGGTCTACGGTCATTTATTTCCTGAGTGTAAGCGAGTTTTGTTTCCCTATTATCTTCCATTCTTTCTATATGCCCCAGCCATTGTAGTCTATTAGCCTTCATGATACCAGTGATTAGCGGGGACTTAAACAGATCATAAATGTCTTTGTTATTTCTTCTTTTCCACTCTCCACTTTGTGTATCCCCAATGGGTCCAAAGATGCGTCTTAAAACTTTGCTCACAAAGTTTTGCTTGTGCTAATTTTCATGTTATGTTCCCTACACATTTCGTTTAGACTATTCATCGGGTTTTGTAATTCAGCTTCTGATTTTGCTATTAGTGCTTGGTCGTCCGCAAACAGGAGTTCTATAATGGTTAGATTTGCAGATGGTTCTTCTTCTGTGTTCTCATCATGCGGTATTCTTGCGGTCTCTGTTTGGCTGGTTTCTTTACATATGTTGTCTATATATGTTATGAACAAGAGAGAGGACAGGTCACAACCTTGTAGTACTCTAGATCTTATGGTGAAAGGTTCTGAGTGTCCTCCAGTTGCTCTCACTATGCATTCACTGTTGTTGTATAAACTTCTGCATAGGTTTGTTAGATGTGTACTCACTCCATATTGTTTAAGGATTTCCCACAGCTTGTTTCTATCTACTCTATCAAATGCCTTTTCTTGGTCGACAAAGGCTAAGTAGAGTGTTTCATTGAATTCCATTGATTTTTCTATAAGTTGTCTAAGAGCGAAAATAGCATTTGTGCATCCTTTGTTTTTCCTAAATCCAAGCTGTGTTTCACTTAGCTGAGGTTCTAAAGTAGTTCGTAATCTTTTTTCAACAATTTTGCAAAATATTTTCCCAATACGACTCAACAGTGAAATGCCTCTGTATTGTGTGCAGTCTCTTTTGCTGCCTTTGTTTTTCCAAATTGGATAATTATGGCGTTACCCAGTATCGTGGTGTCTGTTGTTCTACCTAAACATGGTTGAATAGTCTATGTAGCCAAGCTGTTCCTACTTCTCTTGCTGCTTTAATTAGTTCATTTGGTATTTCATCCTGTCCAGGTGATTTGTTCAATGGGGCTAATCTGACGGCTTCTATACTTTCTTCTTTTAGTATATTTGGTTCTAGTTCTTCGGTGACATCTGTGTGGGTCTCTTGAATTCCTGTGACATCTGATGGGATGTTGAGAAGTTGTTCGAAATACTGCTTCCATCTTATTAGGATTTGTTTTTGTTCACTTATTGGTTCTCCATTTTCGCTATTAAATATTTCATTTGGGTCAAAGGGTTCTCCTCTTGTTCGAATTGCATCTATCTTTTTGAAGAAGTTTCTAGTTGCCTCCTTGTAGTTTTTATTTAGGGTTTCTCCATACTCTTCCCAGTCTTTTTCGCGATAAACGATAAAAAAATGGTATTTCAATTGCGCTTGCGCTCCCACCTATGCTACGCCCTTCATGTGTCTTCACAAAGTCGGACTAGAGTCAAGCTCAACAGGGTATTCTTTCCCCGCTGATTCTACCAAGCCCGTTCCCTTGGCTGTGATTTCGCTAGATAGTAGATAGGGACATTGGGAATCTCGTTAATCCATTCATGCCAGTCACCAATTAGATGACGAGGCGATAATGATTTTTATCGTTTCTTTACTTATTCAGTCAGAGGAGATTTATTCACAACAGCCGAGCAATATGTCCGACCGGCCAATTCTCGCTGGTCGGGGGATCTGCACAGTGTCAGGCGGGGAGTCTGACGGTAATATACACTTACATTGGTCCAGACACTTACGATTGACAGATGTGCACGCTCAAAAGGGTTCAGACACTTGATTTGAGGCCCTCGGCTGCGGAAAATGGCTGAACGTCTCTAAATCAATTCCTACGGATGTGATTGCCTTTCCTCCACCCACCTCCTGCTCTTGAAGGTCTGATGCAGAGCCGCCAGCATCTGCAGCCTACTTTGTTCCAGACTTACTGGTCATCCTTTCCTCTGGAGATAACAAGGCAAAGTCGAGACAGGGAACATGCTGCGTGGGCAACATATGTTCTCTGAATCCATGCCCACGCATTGTGCGATGGAATTTTGGCCAAATTCCAATCGACATACTTTCGTATGTCAGGACGGCAAGGTGCCACTCACTATACTGGCACACACAGATATATAGACCTCCACGTCATGCGGCTACTGCACGCGCTGTCTTGTCAGCGCCAGGCCGCAGGCGGAGATACATTTTGACCAGAGAATTCTCCTTAAAATGATATCTAAAAGCAAATGATCTAGGCCGCGCAGAGTGATGAAAAATTACACATAAATACTAGAAAGGAAGTTGAATGCAAAGATGGATTCATCGGCATGCAAGTCGCTGTGAATATTCCATAGCAATATTAAATAATCATCGCTGACAAGGAAACGGCTATGGGACTGTTTAACTATTAATATCAGTGATGTTATGGGAATGTTTAACTACTAACATCAATAATGTTACGGGAATGTTTAACTACTAACATCAGTAAAGTTATGGAAATATTTAACTACTAACATCAATAATGTTACGGGAATGTTTAACTACTAACATCAATAATGTTACGGGAATGTTTAACTACTAACATCAATAATGTTACGGGGATATTTAACTACTAACATCAGTAATGTTACGGGAATGTTTCACTACTAACATCAATAATGTTACGGGAATGTTTAACTACTAACATCAATAATGTTACGGGATATTTAACTACTAACATCAATAATGTTACGGGGATATTTAACTACTAACATCAATAATGTTACGGGAATGTTTAACTACTAACATCAATAATGTTACGGGAATATTTAACTACTAACATCAATAATGTTACGGGAATGTTTAACTACTAACATCAATAATGTTACGGGGATATTTAACTACTAACATCAGTAATGTTACGGGAATGTTTCACTACTAACATCAATAATGTTACGGGAATGTTTAACTACTAACATCAATAATGTTACGGGGATATTTAACTACTAACATCAGTAATGTTACGGGAATGTTTAACTACTAACATCAATAATGTTACGGGGATATTTAACTACTAACATCAGTAATGTTACGGGAATGTTTCACTACTAACATCAATAATGTTATGGGAATGTTTCACTACTAACATCAATAATGTTACGGGAATGTTTAACTACTAACATCAATAATGTTACGGGGATATTTAACTACTAACATCAATAATGTTACGGGAATGTTTCACTACTAACATCAATAATGTTACGGGAATGTTTAACTACTAACATCAATAATGTTACGGGGATATTTAACTACTAACATCAATAATGTTACGGGAATGTTTCACTACTAACATCAATAATGTTACGGGAATGTTTAACTACTAACATCAATAATGCCAAGGGGATATTTAACTACTAACATCAGTAAAGTTATGGGAATATTTAACTACTAACATCAATAATGTTACGGGAATGTTTAACTACTAACATCAATAATGTTACGGGGATATTTAACTACTAACATCAGTAAAGTTATAGGAATGTTTAACTACTAACATCAATAATGTTACGGGAATGTTTAACTACTAACATCAATAATGTTACGGGGATATTTAACTACTAACATCAGTAAAGTTATAGGAATGTTTAACTACTAACATCAATAATGTTGCGGCATGTTTAACTACTAATATCAGTGATGTTATGCAAACGTTCAGCTACTGATATCGACGAATTGGAACTGTTTAATTCTTGAAATCAATGATGGTATGGTAACATTTAACTTCACATATTTGACTGTTTGGTGACTATTAAAATCAATGATGGTATGGTAACATTTAAGTTCACACAGTTTACTGTATGCCCATGTGTAACTCCTGACATATGTGATTGTTTTACATGTTAGAATAACCCAAGTTATGGTGATACCTTCGTGTGTAACCGTAACAGCTTTGTCTTCCCACCGACTGTTCCCGGCTACTCCAAGACACCTTACATATTGGACCGGACAGGGGACAGGTATGTGATCTTTCACCTTGAAGATAAACCCTGGTAAATTCACCAGTTTGTACGAGTCTAAAATACCAAGAGATAGCGTTTCCAGAACTGACTATGATCACTCGTTGATCGACGTAGTACATGAGCACTTTTGTTCTTGGGTTGAGAATGGGTGAGGTGTAGATGCTCGTGAGCTCGTGTTCTCTAGTATACTAGTTCTTTTGGATTCTGAAGTAAATGCCATCAGAAGAAGACAACACACACAATGATCTTCATCAATGGAAATGAAACAGTAGCTTGGAAATTCCTGCATCAGATAATGGAAGAGAGAATGTGAAGACTAGAAAGACTAGACCATGATGCGGTGATACACTCTCGCAACTGTTGGATCTAACTTTCAGCAGACTAATTGTCACCGATCGTTAGGGTAATTCTATTTAAATAGACAGAAACCCCTATCCAAGTGTTTGCCGACAGTCTCTATAAATTATGGCTCGTTATAAGAATGTCTAAAGGGATGGTCCCGATAGAAGAGACTGGGCTTCCCTTGGGAGACAAAGGGCAGAAGGTGAAGAACACTCGCGTATGTAGGAAGACCTAACACGAATGTCTAGTTTATCTGTCGGTGATCCTTTGTCAATTGATGGAGCCCCCTGTTTGAGTAACACTTTCTCTCACTCACTTGCACTCCTTGCTGGCAAGGAATCAAGAATAGAGGAAATAATAGCAATTTCAAACAAATATCCTCTTTAATAATAAATGAGATAGTTCAATAAAATCGTCGTTCAACTAGTGAACTAGGACAGTAAAAAAATTATGTTACAAGTACAAAGAAAAAAAAACACTTGTCTGATGCAGGTAGTTTATCATCATTCACACCTCTCAGACATTAACACATTCAGTCACCTGAGATAATCTGATCTCGTTAAGGACTAGCGCTGGCTTTCGTCCTGAATATGGTTGGAGTTGACCCTAACTGGTGTTCGATGCTCATATGGATGCAAGGTTCCGTCTCCACAAGTGCGCGGCTCTACGTTTTGGTAACCGAACCAGTTTAGGCTTCAGTAGTGTTAGCAGTGAGGCTCCTTAAATAACACAAACAGTCGCAGGCTCTTTGGTTGTTGCAAGGGTTAGACTGAGACCAAAGAGAATCTACACAGCTAAACACAAATCTAGCCCCAGGATTAATATTATTAACACTCACGATCCTGAAAAGTGCTTTAAGTTTCAATAGCAGCTTGAAGACGCTTTCACTGATACACCAGAAAATTGTACAGTAAATGAGCCATCCATGATTTCCCTCTTATCAGTCGCTGACCATTAACTACGTCCAGCATCTCATGCAGCGGGTGATCTGTGTCTGCAGCTACTGTGAAGTATGCCTTCGCTTGCATCACCTTGTGCCTACCAGCAACAGTCGGCAGACCAAGGATGTAACACATACCCACTACTGGGGTGTCTCTAGTGCATCCCAGAATGACCCGCATAGCCTCGTTCTGTATGCGCTCCAATCTCACCAGCTGACTCTTTGAGACAGTGAGCAGTCCTAGTCCATAATCAATCACTGAGAGGATCAAGTGCTGGTATAGTCTGAAAAGCATTCTCTGCTCTGACCATTGCAGCCATAGTTTATAGTGCGTTGAGTCCCTTTTGAGATCTTGTCACAACCGTCTCCACATAGTCCTTGAAGGACAGACTCCTGTCAAATGTGATTCCCAGATACTTCAGTTTGTTCTCTCTGTTGACGCTTCCACCATCTATCGCGAGGCTTGGAACATCAGCTCTCACAATCCTATTGTCCAGAGAGCACCACAAAACAGCTGCCTTTTCCCGGTGCATGACAGCACTCATTTCAGTGCACCAATCAATCACTTTGTCTAATGTCGCCTGTAGCTCCTCGGCTGTTTGCTCCCTATCTCTCCCCTGCCTATATGCAAGAATATCACCTGGAAATGTTAGTATCCTTCCAACCCCTGGTGCTTCTAGGTTTGCAATCTTGCTCGTATACACATTAAAGAGCACCGGTGATATTGCGGATCCCTGTGGCAGTCACGGGGTTAAAATATGTGGCTCTGAGGTCCATGCACCCAGACGGAGAGCAATCCGACGAGAATGTAGGACGGCCGCTATCCAGTTCACCAGCCAGGGATTGACCCCCTTCTCCATCAGTGCGGTCATCAAAATATCGAACTCTATTGTATCCTCGAGATCAAGCGCTGCCGCCTTCGTTTCCTGTCTACTCTGGAACCCCTCATAAACGTCAAAGGCAAAAGTGGCTGCATTTGACCAGGTATCTTTTCCTGGCCTGTAGCTCCCCAGGCCTCTAAGAAGAAGCTTCCCCCTTTCCTAAAAACTCTTGCAGCTTGACAGCGACTATCTTCTCTAAAACCTTCCCAAATGTATTTTGAAGGGTGATGATCCTAAAGCCGCTAAGCTTTGAATGATCCTTGAATGGTTTTGGGAGAGGGACTGCGACTGTATGTTGAGGGCTGTACAAATGCGTGTTCATGAACCACATATGTATACATATTGATACGTCCTCTGCCTGTTTTGTCAAGAGCATTTGCATCAAATACACGTAGTCTGACTGATCCCAACATTAAACACACACTACCCATATCGTGAACTATTCAGATACAATGTTCAACAAACTACTGCCTCGTGTCCCCTCCTCTTGTATGTCGACGATCGTGTTCCCCCAATGTGTGTTTATTGCTATGTCGTCTTCAGCATTTATGATGGCTGCCGCTGTCTTGTCGGCTGTAGCTGGGTGACGTCATGCGTAGCAGACATAGCTATGTAAACATCACATCAATTGAGTATTGTTTACCTCATAGACCGCCTTAAGTTGGCTTTCATACAATGGTATGAGTGCCGGTCGTTCACAAAGCAATTGCAAACTACTGCACGTAAACCTGTCAAGAAATCAAAAAAACAACAATCAACATATGCTGGGGTTGACTGCGGCGTCCTGTAAAGGATATGCAACTAACTTTGTCTCATGAATAAAGTATGAATAAAGTGAATGGAACTATGGTAAATCTGTGAACATGTAAGCAGTTTAGAATTATATTACTCATAAATAAAGAGACGGTAATTAATTGCTCGTCCAGTTTGCCAGTTTGTGAGACGGAAACAGATATAACTGTAGAGACCTGAACCATAACATTGACCACAGGTGTACTGTGTCTCTGACAGGGAGTCTACCGCCAGTTTCCCGGACACCTTTGACAGAATCTGTGGCCAACCTGGGCAGGTCACTCGCAGATACAAGTGAGCAGACGATAACTGTCCTGTCTGACAGTGTCAGTCACATGACGTAGTGTTGATATACAGATGACTGCAGTGCCTTGTAGTATTCGCCAGAGGATGTCGTTAGCACTAATGTTTGTTATCTTAGATTCTACATTTACTTACTCTACTCATGTCCCACTGTTTTTATGCTTACCCTACAAATGTCCCATTCTCTTTAGGTTTACTCTCCACGAAGTCCCATTGGCTATGCGATGTTTGCAGTTTTGTTTTTAAAGCACTCTTTTCCCTTTTCCCTCTGCATGTGTGTTTATGTTTGTTTGATTGCTTCTTTCTATCTACATTCTACACATGCATATGCAGAGATATGTGTATCAACACATGAATACACAGAGATATATGTATCAACACACACATACGCAAAGCTATATGTCTACCTTACGCTATTTTACGCGATTCATATTCTGGCCGGGACATCACAACTATCACGTTACTGTCTAAACATGACCTCTAATAGTGTACTCAGAAATAAAGTTTACAGAAATGCACAAACGTGTTTGTCCTTCTTAAGGCACGAGTCGAATATATACTGGGTGAATGTGTGAATATAAGCGAATATATCGACTGCTAAATGTATATCACCAATTTAAACTCCTATTTAAGTCAAACAGAATGTGGGTTCAGCTGCTGTTGGCGAGGGACACGGATATTAGGGAAAGCCAATCCACACGCAAAATCCAGCCCAGGACATGAAAAGTAGAAGAAACGTGTATGGACGACGCTTGAGTTTAAAGCGAGCTAATCAATCAATCATGTGCCATGCCGGAAAGCGTGGGCGGTCATGACTCGCTATTTCACTCGATCACCAGAGTCGTGGATCAGCTCAGTGTTCCTGTCTCGTCCATGCCATGTGGCCAAGCCATCCAGGTATTTACTTCTCGGTCTTCCCCTTGGCCTGTTCCCTTCGATCTTGCCAGTTGTCACTAAGTGTTCCAATCCATTTCTTCTCATAACATGTCCAAAAAATTTTGACTGTCTATGTCTAATTTCTCTAATCAATTTACGATTTTCATTTGTCTCCTGTAGTACTTGGTCATTGGTTTTTCTAGTCTGTCCATGGTATTCTTTGCATTTTCCTCAGAAACCACATTTCTGCAGCCATCAGATGTTTTTCAGCTTGACTGCTCATTGTCCAAGTTTCACATCCATACAAAAGAACAGGCTCTATGTATCCCCTCAACACTCTTTTTCTCATTTTAATTGACATCTTTTTATTGGTCAAAATGTTTTTCATCTTGCTAAAGGCTACTTTCGCCATAGCGATTCTTGTTCTAATCTCTTCAAGCATCTCCCATCAGATGTTATGACTGTTCCGAGATAATTGTACCGATTCACTTGTTGAAGAATATTCCCATTTACTTGTATTTTACATTGTGGTATTTCATTTTTCCTAGTGACGACCATAACCTGTGTCTTTTTACAATTTAATTCTAACCCAGATTCTCACTGTGTACAACAACCGCATCCACTAATTGTTGCAGATCCTGAGCATTGTCTGCAATCAATACTGTATCATCTGCATATCTAATGTTATTGATGTTTCGTCCTCCAATGCTGATTCCATTTATATCTTCTACATTTCTGAAAATATTTTCACTGTATAGGGAAAAAAGATCTGGAGACATTACACATCCCTGCCTAACGCCCTCTCTTAATAGGCTGATATTGTCCCACTTCATTATCAATCCTTATGGCAGCTTGTTGTTTCCAATATATGTTTTTTATAAGTCTAATGTCTTTCCTATCAATTTGTAGGTCTGCAAGCATATCCACCATGTTGATATGTCTAACTCTATCAAAAGCTTTTGTGTAGTCAATAAAGCAAAGATATATATCCTTGTTTACTTCTATAGCACGTTCAATAACTTTTCGCAACATATACACAGCATTTACTGTACCCTTTCCTTCTACAAACCCACATTGTTCTTCCCCTATTTCAGGTTGTATTTTCTTCCTCAACCTTTGCATGATAATTCGTAGCAAAATCTTTGTGATGTGACTCATTATACTAATTGTTCTATGTTGATCACATTCCAAGGCTCCTGATTTCTTTGGGATTGCAATAAATACAGAGTTACATAATTCAGAATGTATATCTCCAGTATTAAATAATGTGTTCAGCAGTCTAGTGACTTACTTTAGTCCAAATTCTTCTAAAGCTTTAATCATTTCTGTTGTGATGTTATCTGCACCGGGTACCTTGCCAGCTTTCATATGCTTAAGAACATTTCGAACCTCCATCTCCAAAATTGGAGGTCCTTCATTATTAAATCTAATATCATACTGTTCCTCTCTGTTATCATCATATAGGTGTTTCACATAATCTGCCCATACATGTAGAATCTGATTTTTTTCTATTATGATCATTTATGCCACGTGCTCACTATAGACAAAGCAGTTGGGACATAAATATGATCATTTCCGCAACATGCTCACTATAGACAAAGCAGTTGGAACATAAATATGATCATTTGATCTGGTGTTTATTGCCTGTTGTCTTGTATCTGGTGTTTATTGTCTGTTGTCTTGTATCTGGTGTTTATTGTCTGTTGTCTTGTATCTGGTGTTTATTGTCTGTTGTCTTGTATCTGTTGTTTATTGTCTGTTGTCTTGTATCTGTTGTTTATTGCCTGTTGTCTTGTATCTGGTGTTTATTGTCTGTTGTCTTGTATCTGGTGTTTATTGCCTGTTGTCTTGTATCTGTTGTTTATTGCCTGTTGTCTTGTATCTGGTGTTTATTGTCTGTTGTCTTGTATCTGGTGTTTATTGTCTGTTGTCTTGTATCTGGTGTTTATTGCCTGTTGTCTTGTATCTGGTGTTTATTGTCTGTTGTCTTGTATCTGGTGTTTATTGCCTGTTGTCTTGTATCTGTTGTTTATTGCCTGTTGTCTTGTATCTGGTGTTTATTGCCTGTTGTCTTGTATCTGGTGTTTATTGTCTGTTGTCTTGTATCTGGTGTTTATTGCCTGTTGTCTTGTATCTGGTGTTTATTGCCTGTTGTCTTGTATCTGTTGTTTATTGCCTGTTGTCTTGTATCTGGTGTTTATTGCCTGTTGTCTTGTATCTGGTGTTTATTGTCTGTTGTCTTGTATCTGGTGTTTATTGCCTGTTGTCTTGTATCTGGTGTTTATTGTCTGTTGTCTTATATCTGTTGTTTATTGCCTGTTGTCTTGTATCTGTTGTTTATTGTCTGTTGTCTTGTATCTGGTGTTTATTGCCTGTTGTCTTGTATCTGGTGTTTATTGTCTGTTGTCTTATATCTGTTGTTTATTGCCTGTTGTCTTGTATCTGTTGTTTAGGCAGTGGACTTGCATTAGCAAAAAGGACTGGCTGTCAGTAGTGGAGCAGTGGACTTGTATTAGCACAAAGTAGTAGGACAGTGGACTTTGGGGGACTTAATATTAATAAAATTAGATGTGGGGATTATACGTTATTGATTGCAGACAATGAGCAGGATTTGCAATATTTAGTAGATGCGGTTGTTGAAGGTTTATAATTAAATTGTAAGTCGACAGTTTATGGTAGTGACTAGGAAGAAGGAAACACTAATTTGTAATATACAAGTAAATGGGAATATTCATAAATAATAATAATAATAATAATAATAATAATAATAATAATAATAATAATAAGTCTTTATTTTCAAAGGGTTAAGAATTGGGCACGCAGGCCCGTCTGACATTCTGCCCTTCTTCTCTATTTCCTCTCATACATTCTTTCATTCAACATCACTTATGAAGCAACTTTTGACAACAAAAGAACATTAAAACGCATGAAAAATAATCAATAACAAATGACTCACTGAGGCAGTGTTTAACATGGGCATTATAAATACCTAAGGAGGGTGTAACGTGCCATACATAAGGGAATGTTTTTTGGCTAGTTGTCGTTTGAGATAAGTTACCATTATTGTCTTTTTTGTGTTATTTGTTATGGGGGCATGTAGTCTGTACTAAGGTAGTGTTCAAACAGGTTGCGAATGTATGTATCATGATTGGTGGTGTCTTTGATTTCTTGTGGAAGATTGTTCCACAACTGAGCGGCAGAGTATGCTAAGCTTGTTTTATATAAGTCTATTCTAGGTTTAGGGACATGAAGTATATTTAGTCGTTCGCTATGTCTAGCGTTATATTTAAACAATGGCCAAAGGTAGCTTGGAGCATTTTGAAATAGGATTTTGTGAATTAGTTTGGTCTTATTAAAAAGCAGGCGCTTGTGGAGTGGCAGTAACCGGAGACGTTTATATAGGTTAGAATTGTCGGTAAGCTTTTCACCATTTATTAAACGCACTGCCCTTTTCTGGAGTGAATATAGGCGTTTTGTTATTGATTTGGAGCATCCATCCCAGACTGTGGAGCAGTAATCAATATGTGTTTGTATATGAGAAGTATAGAATATCTTTCTTGTGTTTTCGTCAAGGAAATTTTTAATTTTGGCAAGTTGGTATACTTTTTTGGCTATTTGTTTAACCAGAGCATGAACATGTGAGTTAAAAGTTAGATTTTGATCTATGATAACACCCAGTGTCTTGTGCTCGGTGACACTTTCTACAGGCGTGCTGCCAATGTGCAGCTGAAGAGTTCTCTGCGAGTTTAGAGTGTGAAGTCTTTGCCTGGTTCCTATTAACATAGACTTTGTTTTAGTAATGTTAATTTGCATGCGGTTTGCATGACTCCAATTAACTACACTATTTATTTCCTGTTGCAAGGATAATTCTAGCACATTACGATCAACAGCGTTTGTATATACTGTGCAGTCATCAGCAAATAGATCGCAGGACGACGACAGATTTAATGGAAGATCATTTATATAAATGGCAAATAATAGAGGGCCAAGAATAGACCCCTGAGGTACTCCAATATTAATGGTAATGGCTTGAGATAAAACTTTATTGTGTGATACTACTTGCTTTCTGTCTAATAAGAATGATTTTATTAATGTCACTATATTAAAACTTACTTTCATTGTTTCTAGTTTTTTAATTAGAATAGTATGATCTATCATATCGAACAATTTAATAGGTACAAGTATCTCGGAACAGTCATAATATCTGAAGGGAGATGCTTTGATGAGATTAGAACAAGTATCGCGATAGCAAAGGTAGCCTTTTGCAACATGGAAAACATACTGAACAATAAAATGATGTTATTTGCAACAACAACATGGGTGTTGAAGTGCTACATAGAATCTGTGCTTGTGTCTGAATGTGAAGCGGGGACTGCGAGCAGAGAAGCTGAAAAAATTATAAAATTTGTTGTTTCAAATGAAAATGCAAATAAATACCATTGACGGAAATAATAATCAATAACCATGTCTCACCAGAAACAAATGAAAACCGTAAACTGATTAGAGAAATTATGCGTAGACGGTCACAATTTTTTGGAAACGTTATGAGTAGAAATAAATTGGAGAATTCGGGGACTGGCAAGAACTTGCAAGATTGAGAGGAAAAGAGCCAAGGCAGGCAGAGAAGTAAATACCTGGATGGCTTGGCCGAGTGTTATGGAAAGAAAGAAGACCGATCTGATCTACGACTCTGGCGATCGTGTGAGAAGGCCAAAGATGACCACCCACGCTTATCGGCATGGTACAGTATATATATATATATATATATATATATATATATATATATATATATATATATATATATATATATATATATATATATATGTGTGTGTGTGTGTGTGTGTGTGGTGTGGTATGTGTGTGTGTGTGTGTGTGGTGTATTAATGTGTGTGTGTGTGTGTGTCGGTGGGTGGGTGGGTGGGTGGGTGGGGGGTTTTTTTGTTTTCATTTTTTCATATGTCAACTCCCGCTACACCAACAGTTTTTAAAACAATTAGATAGTAGTCTTTATCTGTTTATATGAAATTAGCTTTCGAAGTGAGACCCAAGTTCTATGGGGAAATGGCTTCGCCTGATCAACTCAATTGTCTTATATTCCCAGCGGCTATGTCTGAGCCTGAATGTCCTGGCATGCTGGTGAGGTGTAGTTGTTTCTTGGGTAGCCCGTGTCTCTCTGTCCTCGACCTTGACATCGGGTATTTTCATTAAACGACGCCACACTTTAGAGCAGAGGTTCCCAAACCACGGCCCGTGGGCCACTTGTGGTCAGCTGTAAGAAAGTGGCACGCGAGGCCTCGTTGTTTAATATAATATGTTTTAATAATTTTTTTTTTAAATGCAGTCGGGGCACCCCGTCAGCGTGCGATAATTTACTCAGCTCGTGGTTGTTATGCTTATGTATTATCGAATGCGTCTGTTCAATTCACAACGAAACGTTATGAAGTTCCCATATCCCAGCCTTGTCGACCAATCAGAATGCGCAAGGTACCATTTTGTCGTATGTTACAACTGTTTAGCAGAGTCGGTAGTATTGTGTTTAAATTAGATTTTTTTCAGCGAAACATTTACCGTTAAAGCCTATAAATATGAGTATGGAAAATCTAAAATCAAACAATGGTAAAAAGCGAAAATGTGAAGATGTTGCATGTCGTGAATTCAACGAAGATTGGACGGAGACATATATGTTTATGCCTAGCCGTAGTGGTAAACTAGTTTGCTTAATCTGTGGATTTTGTGTTTCTGTTACAAAAAGATTTAATCTGGAACGGCACTACACGACCACACATTTAAGACATAAATGCTCAATATCCGATTAATTATGAGTTAAGAAAAGATTTCATAGAGAAAGTTCTTTGACCAGGCAGCAGTCATTTTTCACCAAAGCTAACGAATAGAGCAAGAGTGCTGTTGCTGCGTCGTACGAAGTCGCTCTGCTGTTGGCTCGCAAAAAGAAGCCGTTTACCGATGCAGAAGAAATAATCAAGCCTTCCCTTAAAATTGCTGATTGAATGCTTGGCGATAAAAAGTGTGAAACAAAAGTTGATCAGATACCTTTGTCTAATAATACTATGGCAAGGCGTTTAGAAGAATTAGCCAACGATGTTCATTGTCTAGGAGCAGCACATATCACAAATTGTAAATGTTTCTTTCATTGGCAGTGTTTTTGTTCGAGCAATAAACATTAATTTTGAAGTCATTGAAGAACTTCTAGGACTTGAATAAATGCATGCAACTACCAAAGGGATTGATCCGTTTGAACCTCTGAAGTTGTGTGTAGAGAAAAACAACGTAGAATGGACCAAATTGGACAGTGCATTCACAGACGATGCTCCGGATTTGAGGGGTAAAATGTCTGGATGTCTAGCATTATTGGAACAGTTTCTTGGCAGCACTATATTAAAATATCATTGTATCGTTCACCAAGAAGCTCTGTGTGAATCTACTTTAAATCTGAAACATGTCATGGATGTTGTTCTGAGATGTGCCAACACAATTCGAAGTAAGGCGCTGAATAGGCGTTCGTTCAGATAGTTTCTATCACACCTGAACGAGGGAATACGGTGAGCTACTGTTACACTGTGATGTCAGATGGCTATCTAAATGGAAAGTTCTGTCACGTTTCTGGGCACTGAAACATAGTGTCTATCTGTTTCTGTCTGGAAAAAATAAATGCATTGCCTACAGAACGGGAATGTCTGCTGAACGATGACTGGCTTAATGACCTGGCATTTTTGGTGGACATCACGTCTCATTTAAACTCTTTAAATGCGAGGATCCCGGAAATAAAAATAAACTATTCACACATCCGTGCGATGACATTCCTTCATTTAAAATGAGACTGCGACTGTTTATCGGACAGCTGACTGAAGGCACTTTAGAGGTGATTCCAACTTGTAGTGCAAAAGAAATTTGACTTGTTACAGTACAAAGTAAAAGTTGAAAGTCTTCTGGATATCTTTCTGTCGAGATTTCAAGAGTTCACAATAGAGGAGGATAATGTTGCCCTCTTCATAAATTCGTTCGTATTTCCAATTGCCAAGCTCTGTCAATTACAGGAAATCCTTCAGCACGAACTAATTGGTTTAAAATGCAATTCTGCACTGAGATGTAAAATTCTGGAGCTGCCTGCTTCACCTTCAGCTGATCATTTGATTTCATTCTGGCGACTATTGCCTGTCGAACAATTCGAACACTTGCGTACATTCGCCCAGAGATACATTTGTCGCTTTGGTTCGACTTACAGATGCTAGCAGTCATTTTCCCCAATGACCTTTATTAAAAAAAACAAGCAACCTTTCCAGACTCACCGACAGTAACCTAGCTACGCTTATGACTTTAGGCACGACATATTTTTGCATAGACATTGATACACTGGCATCTGAACTTGAGTAACTGGTTATGAAGAACAGTTGCAATTGTAAATTAATTACACAAATAGCGATTTTCGAAACTGATTAAAAATTTATTGTTACATTAAATTGTTATTGTAGACCCAAAAAGAAAATGACCGCAGTGTAGTGCTGACACTGACTGTCTTTAAATTGTTAGAATTGTGTTGACCAAAGTTAAGAAAGGTAAGAATGATATTGCGCGACTTTTATAATTTTATAACATTGAGGTCCGCTTAACTACCGAAAATATTAGATATGGCCCTCTGCTTGAAAAGTTTGGGAACCACTGCTTTAGAGCTTGGGTGGGCGACGGTAGCGCAGTGACTGCTGACTTGGTATTCATTGGTTCACATTCACATCGAGGCACATTTTATTAAACACTGAACTAGACTCCCGGGTCGACTCAGCTCGAAATGGGTACCAGGAAATGTCTTAAAGTGGTCGGGGTGAGGTTAAATATATCACCTTTTCAGTGCCTATTTGTCAATGCGAAATATGAACAATCACCCAATATGCATATATATTCATATGCATATTCATATGCCTTATGCGCCTCAAGGTGCTTTAAAATATTCGTGTACTTGTTTTTCTATTAACCGTTAGGGAAGATCTTGACTGCTGCAGGATATCACCATATATATTGAACCAAAGAGCTATGTTTAGATGCTGCCGAGAAACAATAAAAATAAGCATAGTGTACATGCCTAAATTGTTTGTGGTACATACTGTTGCGTTGTTGTATCAAAGTGTACTGATGTCGTTTTCCTCAGAATAATTAAATTGCATGTCAACGTTACCTGGTACCTTGTTAACTTGGGTGGTCAAGCGTGCTTCTTCGTGGCTCATGATCTCCAGCAAAATGGATCAGTCCACATGCTGGTGTTCCTCTATGACATGGTGGGAGACTCAAGAACCTTCTCCCAATGCCTTCCCCTATCTCGTGTCCCACTTATGTTCACTCAGTGCCTTCCACTATCCCATTTCCTATTAATGTTCGCTCAATGCCTTCCACTAACTCGCTTCCTACTAATGTTCACTCAATGCCTACTACAATTTTGTTTCCTACTAATGCTCAGTCAATTCCTTCCACTACCTGTTTTCCGCTAATCTGACCAGATGTTACAACATGGACAGTTTCAGTTCAGTTCATTTCAGATTATTATCATTTCACTCTGGGTGCATCCGTTGATGTTCCAATCTCCTTCGTAGTAAACCCATACACCTAAAGGGACTAAATGTGCCCATCTGATGTTGTTTGACGGGCCTCCTCCCTCGTACACCGGGTGTGCTGATCCTTCTTGACCACATAGATCAGTAAATCGAACCACTGCATGCTGGTTATCGACGCCGAATCATTCAGTTAACAGCTCTCCATTTGATAACTCAATAACAGCCAATCAGCATCTATGTTCAGAATCAAGACCTGGCTACACCCTAAGATATTCTAAGAATATCTTGGATAAAGAAAAGAACAAATGCATCCATACAATAAGAGTTTATTATTGAACAAGGATGGCTACTAAACACGACAAAACAAAGGCAACTAATATTTAGGTCACATGAAACATCGTGAAAGTTTCGAGAGAACAATAATGGTGGGGTATGTGTTCAATAACTGGTGACATTCCAGTGCTCTTCCAAAACAAAATAATCAAAGTGCCGGATCAACGACTGGTGACATTCCAGTCCTCTTGGAAGTTAAAATAGTAAACTTGTGTGAAAAACGACAGGTGACATTCCAGTGCTTTTCGAAGTTAAAATAGTAAACTTGTGTGAAAAACGACAGGTGGCATTCTAGTCCTCTTCGAAGTTAAAATAGTAAACTTGTGTGATAAACGACAGGTGACATTCCAGTCCTCTTCGAAGTTAAAATAGTAAACTTGTGTGATAAACGACAGGTGACATTCCAGTGCTCTTGGAAGTTAAAATAGTAAACTTGTGTGAAAAACGACAGGTGACATTCCAGTCCTCTTCGAAGTTAAAATAGTAAACTTGTGTGATAAACGACTGGTGACATTCCAGTCCTCTTCGAAGTTAAAATAGTAAACTTGTGTGATAAACGACTGGTGACATTCCAGTCCTCTTCGAAGTTAAAATAGTAAACTTGTGTGATAAACGACAGGTGACATTTCAGTCCTCTTCGATGTTAAAATAGTAAACTTGTGTGATAAACGACTGGTGACATTCCAGTCCTCATCAGAGTCAAAGGAATCAAAGTTCCGGATCAACGACTCAACTTCAAGGTTCAATTATTCACTTCCATGGTCAACTAATGACATACAAGTACAATTGAAACAGTCCAATAGTCAAGTTCGCCAACACAATAGCGTTTTATGAAGTTCACAAGTCCTCTTTTTTCGCATATCTTATTATCCATCGCTGTCAACACCAGCATTTTACCGCTGTTGTTGATTTCTTGGCAAGATTACGCTCAGTAGTCTGCCATTGCTTTCTGAGCGGCCGGCTCACATATGCCGTAAGTAATGGGCACGGCGGGAACAGCTACAGATTCTCGCGCAGCTGCGTTTGCTCACTTGGATAAACGGGATACGGAGAAAGTCACTAAATTCCTAGGCCAGGGAGAACGGCTACCCTGGAAAATGTGTGGAACATAAGGTAAATGTATCCGTGCCTTTCTGTAACATACCATGGACTGCGGACGAACTCAGACATTCCTGGCTTTATGATGATACAGCCAGCAGGGACTTCCCTACATAACTACTCAGTCTATTTATATACTCTTAACTGAACATTTGCCTTTCCATTATTTCGAAGACCAGGAGTCTTTATTAACTTTTTCAAATATTGGTTAATAATCTTCTGAGTTATCAGTTTCTTTTCATGGGATAGGATAGATGTAATGTATAATTTTCTATTGAAACCAGAAGTGGACGGAAAACAGTCTTAGATGGACAGCTAGGATAGTAACGAATACTATTCTAGGTATGAGATTGACGTCATCCACTAGAGTCTCGGTACTAGAAGAGAGGAAGAGGAAGGTCAACGAGAAGATGGATGCAGGATGTGGCGGATGATCTGCAGATGGGTGTATCGGACGCGGGACATCTTGCCTATGATCGGGAAGTTCTTGTTAAGGGTTGTTATGGCAGCGAGGTTCTGCACAGAACATGCTACTGAATGTATGAAACAAGTGAAGCTATAGAAGATATAAGGTGCTGGTCCCATATGTTTAAATACCATCGACACTCGATGGATGATGCGGTCAATATATCGCCAGCGCCTTTACTTTACAGGACCTTTCTACGTACCGATTGTAGGCTGTGTCAGCCTGGGGGTCCATTCAATTAAACACAAAATATCCGCCTCAATTAGGATCCAAACACTGCCCCCCTACACCATATATCTTTTCCTGAAGGGCGCGCGACACGGGGCCTGTGGTGTTTACAAGGGCAGCATTTAATGCAACAAATATAGAGAATATAAACAGCATCAAATACACATATACCTTGTATGCTTCTTTTTATTTCTAATATAAACTTGCATGATTGTTTGTAATCCAAACATACAACAATACGTGACCAAAAACCTCGACGAACGGACAAACAGATACGTTGCTTGCTTGCTTGTGTTCGTTGGCTTGAGCTCCAACGCGAAGTCCTGAATGTCGGATGAAGGCATCATGTTGTCCAACATCAGTGTGATGTCATACAGGACCTGAGGTTTTGCGTGAGTATCCGTTGTCCCATGTCTGGCTTATTGGTGTGCAGACTGGTGGTACCTCGCCGTACAGGCAGACACTCTCCGACTTCGGAGGAATCGGCGATCCTACTGACTTTAGCCAGGACCCCGAAGGGACCTGTTGCCCAGGACGCTCGACGAGGACGCGTCAATAGGTCTTGGCCAGTATATAACCCGGCCCTGGTGCCTTGGAAACACCTCTGCGTCCCAAAAAGATACGTGTACAGTACAACGTCACGTTACAAGCCTTTATTATTGAATAAGGAGGGGGAAAAACAGACACAAAGAATAAAGAAAAAACAACAATAACAATACTTAACCGGGGATCTGAAAATTATCCGAGCAACACAAACAAGCGACTATACTATACCATTATGATTATTTGTATGACTGTATCTGTAAATTGTCCACATTGTGACGTGTTCAATAGCTCATACAATATATTGCGTGTGCGCATGGAATACAGACGGTGAACATTGAAGCTGAAACTTGGAGTTGTAAGTGTAGTAGATGAAGAAGTTAGTGGCCGAAGTGATATGTGATAAAACGATTAACTTCATAAAAACCTACAATGGTGTAACAGGTGTAATCTGCAATTCTTGGAATGTAACTAGTTAAAAGAAAATGATGGACGATAGGAAAGGCCGCTAGTGGCATGCAACAAATCAGATGTACAGAAGAAACCAGGACAACTTGATTTTCAACACTCATTTCTCTTGTGTCCAGTATCTGCTTCAGTTTTTGGATAAACCTTTATTTGTAAGGACCATGGTAAACGCCAGGTGCTACACCTGTTACATACTGCTTCAGCGTGTGGGTTAACATTGACTTTGCCAGTGTGTTAACTTTTCCCAAAAAATAACGATTTGTGCCATTATGAAGTTGACACCATACCACAAACAATAACAAACAATGATTTAAAACCAACATTTCACATGCACAATCCACTCCTGTATGGTTGAAATAATTGTGAAGTAGTATAGAGACATCTGGATTAAATAGTATGTTTAGGCATGAATTTGAGCGTAATCACCGTTGGGCACTCACTCGACAGAATTAATCGTGAGAGACGCAGATTCAACATAATTTATCGAGACAGATGCCTATTCAACATAATTAACGGTGAAGGACCCTTACTCAACAGAATTTACTATGAAGCTCGAATACTGAGCGTAATTTATCATGAGGTACGCTAACGCAATAACATTAATTGTGAGGGGGCTTACCCACCAGAATTAATCGTGAGGAACGCATTCTCAGCTGAATTAATTGTGAGGGCGAATTACTCAACATAATGTATCGTGATGGACGCCAAATAAACATAATTACTTGTGAGGTACGCTGACGAAATATCATTACATTTGAGGGATGCCTACTCAAAAGAATAAATTCGGGGACATGTACTCACCAGAATTAAATAATCGTTATTTTTTATTATTTTTTTTTTTTTTCACATATCCTTTACTGGACATCGCTGTCAACATCAGAATCTTTCAGCTGATTGTTGATTTTTTGGAAAGCTTACGCTCAGTAGTTTACCATTGCTTTCTGAGCGACCAGCTCACATACCCAGTAAGTTACCGACGCGGATAGAACCACTACCAATTATCACGCAACGTCACGTTACTCACGATAGTGTACGTGATTACGAAGAAAGTCGTGTAACTCCTAGACTAGGGAGACCGGCGAGGGACGTTTACTCAACAGAATTATCCGCAACGCATGATAACCCAACAGGAGTACTTATCAAGGATTGTGTCAACAGCATGACATGTCAGGGAGTGTGTCAACAACAATAATTGTAGGGAGTGTGACAACACTATTATTTATCAGGGTGTGCCAACAACATTAATTATCAGGGACTGTGCCAACAACATTAATTGTCAGGGAGTGTGTCAACAACATTAATTGTTGAGGAGTGTGTCAACAACATTAATTGTTAGAGTGTATGTCAACAACATTACTTGTAGCGAGTGTATCAGCATCGTTAATTGTAGGGAGTGTGTCAACAATATTAATTGCAGGGTGTGTATCAGCACCATTAATTGTAGGGAATTTGTCAACAACATGTATTCTAGGGAGTGTGTCACAATATTAATTGTCAGGGAGTGTGTCAGCCGCATTAATTGTAGGGAGTGTCACAGCAACATTAATTGGCAGGGAGTGTTTCAACAAGTTTAAGTACAGGGAGTGTGGTCACAAAATTAATTGTAGGGACTGTGTCAACATCATTAATTGTAGGGATTGCGGCAACAACATTAATTGTCAGGAAGTGTGTTAATAACATTAATTGTCATGGAGTGTGTTATTAACATTAATTGTCAGAGAGTGTATTAATAACATTAATTATCAAGGAGTGTGTCAACAACATTAATTTATCAGAGAGTGTGTCAAAAACATGAATTTTAGGGAGTGTCTCAGTAACATTAATTGTCAGGAAGTGTGTTAATAACTTTAAATGTAGGGAGTCTGTCAACAACATTAGTTGTCAGAGAGTATGCTGACAACATGAATTGTAGTTAGTGTGCTAATAACATTAACTGTAGGGAGTGTGTCAATAGTATTAATTTTCAGGGACTGGTTCAAAAACCATTAATTGTAGGGAGTGTGTCAGCAACATTAATTGTAGGGAGTGTGTCAACAACATTAATTGTCAAGGAGTGTGTCAACACCATTAATTGACAGGAAGTGTTTCAACAAAATCAATTGTCAGTGAGTGTGCTAATAGCATTAATTGTCAGCGAGTGTGATGAACAACTTTAATTGTAGGGAATGTGTCAATAGCATTAATTGTTAGGGAGTGTGCTAACACATTAATTGTAGGGAGTGTGCCAACAGCATTAATTGTAGGGAGTGTGCCAACAACATTAATTGTCACGATGTGTGTGAACACCATTAATTGTAGAGAGTGTGTCAAAAGAATTAATTGTAGGGAGTATGTCAATATTATTAAATGTTAGGGAGTGTATTAATAACATTAATTGCCACGGAGTGTGTTAACAACATTAATTATAGGGAGTGTGCCAACAACGTTAATTTTGGGAAGTGTGTCAATAGCATTAATTGTAGTGAGTGTGACATCAGCATTAATTATCAGGTAGTGTGTCAACAACATTAATTTTAGGGAGAATATGAACAATAAATACTTGTTAAAGGGTGTTTTAATAACAGTAATTGTCTGGGAGTGTGTCAAAAACTTTATTTGTAGGTAGGTGTCAACATCATTAATTATCATAGAGTGACAACATAATTAATTGTAGTTAGTGCGTCAACAACATTAATTATAGGGAGTGTGTCAACATCATAAGTTGTCATTCAGTATGTAAACACCGAATATTGAAGAAGGTTGGCTATTAAAGACAATAAAACAAAGAAAATTGAAATATTTTGGTCACTTGAAACGTCACGAAAGTTTGGAGAGAACAATAATGGAGGGGTATATGCCTGGGAAGAGAGGAAGAGGAAGGCCAAAGAGAAGATGGGTGCAGGATGTGGTGGATGATCTCCAGATGGGTGTATCGGACGCGGGACATCTTGCTTATGATCCAGAGGTTTCCGGAAGGTTGTTATGGGAGCGAGGTTCTGCAAAGGACATGCTACTGAATGAATGTATGAATGAATGAATGCATGAATGAATGAATGAAAGAATTAATTAATTAATTAATTAATGTCAATATCATTAATTGTAGCGAGTGTTTCAACACCATTAATTGTTTTTAGTGTGTCAACAACATTGATTGTCATGGAGCGTGTTAATAATATTAATTGTTGTTTTTGCATGTAGATACTATGTTTATATGTTTAACAATACGCTGTTTTCTATGTATTTATTTCATAAACTTTGCATTCGATTTATTTGACGTTTAGCCTTCATTTTCTCCCTCTTCATGCCCATCAGCTGACGGTTGGTTTTACGCTCACTTGAAGAAGAGTTGAGATGGACATGCGTTATAGTTGTATTTGTTTACTTGCAGGCTAGCATCACGGCAATACAACAAGTATACAAGCATGACGCTCGTCTGCCGCCCTGTGGTCTTGTGCACCGGGACAGATCTCTTTAGCTGACATATGCTGCCAGCTCTATCCAGGCTAGAATGGGTATTAGAAAAGGTCTTGGTAAATAACGGCGACTGGTGTGATGCTGGCAAAATCCCGGTTCACAGAACGTCACAACAGAAATGATCAATGCTTTAGAAGAATATGGAATATATCAAGTCACCAGACTGCTGACCACAATATATGAAACTGGAGATATACCTCGCGAATTATTTAATTATGTTTTTATTGCAATCTCCAAAGGGAAAAAAGGAGTAGAATATGATCAACATAGAACAATTAGCATAATGAGCCACATCATGAAGATTTTGCCAAGGGTTATCAAGCAGAGAGATAGGAAGAAAATACAACCCGAAACAGGAGACGAGCAATGTGGGTTTGTAGAAGGCAATGGCACATTAAATGATGTGTACGTGCAGAGAATAGTAATTGAACGTTCTGAAGAAAGAAATAGAGATATGCATCTTTGCTTTATTGACCACACAAAGGCTTTCGATAGAGTAAGACATGTCAACATGATAGAGATACTTGCAGATCTACAATTTGATCAGAAAGACCTTAGACTTGTAAAAAAAAAACATATATTGGAAACAACAAGCTGCCATAAGATTTGATAATGAAGTAGGTCAATATCAGCTTATTAAGAGAGGTGTGAGACAGAGATGTGTAATGTCTCCAGATATGGTTTCCCTGTATAGTGAAAATATTTTCAGAAATTTACAAGATACTAAAGGAATCATTATTGGAGGAAGAAACATCAATAACATTAGATATGCAGATACTACAATGTTGATTGCAGACTATGAGCAGAATCGTCACCATTTAGAAGATTTTGTTGTTGCACACACTGAACAAATAGGATTAGAATTAAATTATATAAAGGCACACATTATGGTCGTCACTAGGAAGAACGAAATAACACAATCTAATATACAAGTAAATGGGAATATTATTAAACAATTGAATCGGTACAATTATCTCGGCACAATCATAACATCTGATGGGAGATGCCTTGAAGAGATTAGAACAAGAATCACCATGGCGAAGGTAGCCTTTTGCAAGATGAAAAACACGCTGACCAATAAATAAGATGTCGATAAAAGAGTGTTGAGGTGAAACATAGAGCCTATACTTGTGTATGGGTATGAAGCGTGGATAATGAGCAGTCGAGCTAAATTACACATCTGATGGCTGTGGAAATGTGGTTACTGAGGAGAATACACAGACTACCATGGGCAGACAGAAAAACTAACGACCAAGTCCTACAAGAAACAAATGAAAATTGTAAATGGCTAGGAGAAATTAGATGTAGACAGTCAAAATATTTTAGACATGTTATGAGAATAAATAAATTACAGATCTTGGTGAAAACTGGCAAGATCGAGGGGAAGAGAACAAGGGGAAGACGGAGAAATAACTACCTGGATGGCTTGACCACATGGCATTGTCGTGACAAGAACACTGAGCTAATCCACGACTCTGGTGATCATGGCGAATCATGGCAGCCTACGCTTACCGGCATGGCACATGATGGATGGATGGTGTGATACTAATCATATCACCCATCAGGTGACGACTGTTGTATACAGATGTGGGTCTAGCCCAATAAGCCCAGTGCTCCTGGGGGAGTGTAAAATGGTCCTATACCGTATAATATTGCAGGATCAATAACACGTCTGATAATGCAGTGTATATTAAACTCTCTCTCTAACATAACCCTGAATGACATCAAGGGGCGTAGGATAGAAACAAGAAACGGAGAAGATAAAGGCATATACATTATCAGTTGTGTTTCATTATTTTGTAAAGTTAATGAGAGTTATATGTTGATCACACTCAGTGCGCGTTTAATCGTTTACACATGTTAAACAGTGTTTGCTTGAATTTATAATTATATGTGTAGTAGATGAAGAAATTAATGGCAGCATTGAATGGTCCAATAAATAGTTCAATTTGAAACATAATAAAAGAGATTCGTTCTAATGTGTCTGTTATATACATTGCCAATGTTTGAATGAAAACGGCATCGGTCACTACAGGCGCGTAGAAAACAAGATGCACAGCAGATATCAGAATAACCTGCTTGATAACTCTCAATTCCCGTTTGCCTTGTACTGTGTTCTGCTTTTTGATAGCAGTCAGCGTGTGTTGACTGCCGTAACTGTTACTTGATGCACCCTTTCCGTTGGACTTAAAGATACTCAGCGTTCTGGCCCATACAGTTGACGTCTGCCGCATGTTGTATTGTCCAACTGCTAACGACTGGCGCCAAGTTGAGGTCGATGCCATGACATAAAGAATAACAATAAGTGACACAAGAATCAACACTTCAGAAGCACAGACTAGAGCGATCTTGTTTAAAGTATTGCGCATTGTTTCGGACACTAGCGAATCTTTATTCCTTACGTCTATATAATAAGTTTCGTTTGTATCTGGATTTTCGAAATTTAGCTTCGTTTTCAAAAATTCGTCATTAACATAGCAAGATAGATTTACTAAACATAAGCATATGATTACTGCCACAGCTCTCCTGTTTGTGAACACTCTGTTGACGTGGAACGGAAAAGCAACACAACAGCCCCGCTGTACAGCAATGAATGTCTTCAGACAAGTAGACATATTAAATAGCATCTGTCCATAGAAATCAATACGTTCAATAATATTATAAGAATTTTCCGCCAGTTCACTCACTGTGAGACTTAAAATTATGCAAATATTGAAGATACAAGTTGTAATGATAAAACACAAGTCACAGACGGACAGGGAAAAGAAGCACAAGAAAATGCTGTCCTGAAAGCCAATCATTGCGTAAACTACAGCACTGAGGATGTTGGTAATTAGGCCAAGTGTTCCAATAGGTACCAGACTGTAAACGACTATTTTCTGTATCAAAATCCCGATATCCTTATTCCACATCTCATTGTCGTCAAAATAATTTGTTACATTCTGGTGACATGTTTGTATTTGTTGTAGTATTCATTTAGAAATCCTGAGTACTGCCTGCTATCTGGAAAAAAACACATTCTTTAATCGTATTACAAAGACAGTTGTATGCAGCATATTTTCCAGTAACCTAGAAATTTTGTGTCTATAACAAGAAGTAGGGCGGATATCATCATGGTGCAACACATGTATAACTGTCATTATATCCAAATTTGTCATCACATGCTTCTCACTGAATAATCGTGTTGTCATCGCACACATATGCCAATTGTGAAATGGTTCGGACCGTACATTGAAAGAACCAAATCCATAAAACATGTGGGCGTGAGACTCCATTGAAATCTCACATTCATCGATCACATAGAACACGATAACCAAGCCAGGCACAGTTTGTCAACAATTAAAATGATGGCTGCGATGAATCTTGAACAACTTCGTATGATCAAGGAACAATTACTGATTCTCTCTGCCATTGAGTACGCTTATCAAATCTGATAATAAGCACTACGCATGCAACACGACTTGAAAAAAAAATAGATAATAACATTTTACAGATCCTCATTACGTGGACAATAGATACAAACTATGTAGCCATTAGAAACCTTCTGGACGCTCCATCAATGAAAGGCAGACTAAATCTCTTTGATGGGGCGTGATGAAAAAGTCAGCCACCAAGAATGCAGACCCACAGACACTAGTCTTGGAAAGGGGTGGGTGCCGGTTCTAGCAGATAAGTGGATTGCATATTCCCACTGCAGTAGACACAGCAGTAAATTAGATAATACACGAAAACGATAGAGATGACGATAATGTGGTGTTGGATATATCTCTCTGGTCCGAGGCAGCGGAGTGCAATGGTATTGTCAGCAAGATCATGTTGTAAAATGGTCAAGGAAGCAAGTAGTGCTTTTACCGTGACAAAATGTGCCCTTACGATGGAAACAATGACAGTAATCAGTGCCCTGTTTTCGCTCGACGAGCAAACATGTATTCACACGCATGCTCCTGAGCGACTCAATGTACAAGCTCACTAAGGTCCAGACTGGCAGCATACGATACGAATGGCTCGACATACTTAGCACAGCAGAATTAGCCAAGCTAACGTCAAACTATATTTGCACAGACATGCAGGCTTGAAGAATGCCAAGACGAAATGAATGACAGACACAAATCTACAACTGGACATTATAAGAGGTAAACAAAGTCACGATGGGTATAGAAAAATGAATAAATAATGTACGAAACTGTACGACTTGAAATAATTAGGGCTAAATAGTCAATGCAAGGAGTTTGAGGAGTAGCCAGACCACACAAACGATGTATGAGCAACAAAATAAAGGAACTATAAGGCATTAGGAAGCACACAGATATTATTTGTTTGAAAACAAGATAAGTTAAAATACGAATTGACAAAAGGTGTGTATACAGTGCAGAGGATCGGGTACATCATAATGTTTTGGAGTGAATTGTGCTGAAGTGAGTGACTCTCAGATCTACGAAGGAAGACCATACGGACATATAATCAAACTGCTACTGGTACCATTAGTAGCGGGACACTTGGCTGACTGATGCAGATGGTTCTTGACTCAACTCAACTCAAAATAGACACAGAATGTAATTGAAAGATGGACAGAACATGTACATGAGTTAGTTATCGAATGATGATGGCAGATCAGAAACTAACTGTATAAACAATATGAAGGACCATTCAGTGTTCACTGAATTTAGAAGTACTATGCAACTCGCGAGGAAAGGCAAATTCCCGACGCCAGATTAACATCACTATTGTTATTGGCGAATCTCGTCTAAAAGCGGTGACAGAAGGAGAAACATCAGCATAATTCCATGTTGTTGAATTATTGAGCAACTTTAATATTAGCTCAAAATTGATTCTCCTACCTCTAGAACTGTAACACTCTTTGCATTTACTCGTGTAAATATTTGCAACAGTGTTTGCCTGAACTTATGGTTGTATATGTAGTAAACGAAGAAATTAATTGCAGCATTCACAGGGCTGATGAAACGTACAACTTCAAATATAAAAACAGAAAAAAGAAAATATTGGAATGTGTAGTACCTCTCCCCCAGTGTTTTACGTACAAGAACATTGGCGACTACAGGCGTGTAGCAAATCATATGTATAGTAGACACCAAGAATACTTGCTTCATAACTGTCAGTTCTCGTTTGTCCTTTAACGGCTTCTGGTATTTCTTATTACTCAGCTTGTGGTGATTGGTGTTGTTATTATTTGTTATATCTTTTAAACTGAGCTTTAAAAATGTCAAAGTTCTGATCCATACAGTCGTCGTCTGACGCGTGCTGCTGTTTTCAGCAGTTAACGATTGACGCCATTCTGAATTTGATGTCATACCATACATAATAACAATCATAGATAAGAGAACCAAAACTTCAGATGTACAGATTAAAGCTGTCTTGTTAAACATATCGAGAATCTTTTCGGAAACTGGTGAGTTGTTAGTGACACTGAAGTAATAGTATGTGCCGTTTGCAAGTTTGGTTCTCCAGAAATCCGTCACTTTGACAAATTTATTAGTAACATAACATGCTAGATTCATCAAACATAAGCATAGGATCACTGCCGCAGCTCTCCTCTTTGTGACCAATCTGTTGACGTGAAACGGAAAAGCAACACAGCAGCCCCGCTGTACAGCAATGAACGTCTTCACACAAACAGAAATATCAAATATCATCTCTCCATAAAATGCAATCCGCTCATTATCGTAGTTCATAAATGCGGGTTCTACCAGCCTTACAAATTTGAGTATATTATAGGTGCTACTCATAATGATAAAACACAAGTCACAGACGGACAGCGAAAAGAAGCAGATGAAAACACTGTCCTGAAAGCCAATCATTGCGTACACTACAACATTGAGGCTGTTGGTAATTAGGCCAAACACTCCGACAGGTACCAGACTGTAGGTGATTATTTTGTATGTCAAAGTAATGCAAACACCCCCTACATGACTCTCGTTATAATCAAATATCGTATTCCGGTAATTCGTTGTTATAGTTGTATTCATTTTGAAAAAACCCTGGAAGTGTGAAATAATGTGTACAGTTAATGGACACCACTGCTGATAGTTATTTGTCAACGACAATTCGTTATTGGCATAAACAGTGTTTCAAGCATTTTAATATCCAGCAGACATGGGATCTACGTTTCAGACGATAAGCTGACGGTAGTCCTATCAGCCTAGCAATATAGATACACGAACTTTTGCACTTTACTATTATCGAAATGTATATCAGTATATTCCAGTGTGTCCTGTTCCTTTCATCCGTGTCATATGTTCATATACTTGCAGCAGTTATACCCTGAATTAAGTACACAGGGAGTAAGGGATCTGAGCACTCATGGACTAATAATTTTGCGTGCAATGAGAATGAGCTATTGGTTAGCTAACTAATTAGCTAACTACATAACTAACTTACTTAATCTATCTATGTATCTATCTATATATATATATATATATATATATATATATATATATATATATATATATATATATATATATATATATATATACACACACACACACACACTAGCTGACCCGGCCGGGCTTCGCCCAGTCCCTGGCGGAAGCATCTCATTTAATTCATATTCGGCCCCTGCTCCCGTTCCCAAAAAAGACGACCAGGCCTGCCCACACCTGGCGGGGAGCAACTCATTTAATTCATAATCGGCCCCTGCTACCGCTCCCGTTCCCAAAATAGACGAGCCGCCCCGGTTTTGACCAGCCCCTGGCGGGGAGCATCTAATTTAATTCATATTCGGCCCCTGCTCCCTTTCCCGTTCCCAAAAAAGACGACCAGGCCCGGCTTCGCCCAGTCCCTGGTGGGGAGCGTAGCATTTAATTCATATTTGTAGTCATATAAGCTCCCGTTCCCGTTTCCGGAAATATGGCGAACAGATTGGAAGAAAACAATCTTCATCCCAATAACTAAATAGGGTAATCTGAAACTACTGAATGTAAACTTACCAAGATCCAAATATTGAGCACAACCCACTAATGGCAACGCTGATCGTATTCTGGTATGAACCTAAGGCCTATCCACGTCAATATGGACGTGGATAGGCCTTAGGTTCATACCAGAATACGATCAGCGTTGCCAGTAGTGCGTTGTGCACAATATTTAAATTTCACATCCCGAAACACCCAAATTACCAAGATCTCACGAAAACCTATAAAATGCTGGGATGACTGTATAGATGTCGAAGAGAAATACAAAGATGAGTTAGAAAATTTTTACGTATTTAAAATAGATGCATTATTTTTTTTAAACTTTTAAAATGCCTTAAAGATTTTATCATTATATATTATAACGTGTATGCCTGTAAATAACTGTAGACAATCATTTTATAAAGCTTTGATAACATATGCAACAATTATATATAAAATATATAGCAATGCTACTAAAAGTTATGTCCCTTGCTATAACTTTTCTTAAGTTAAGTCCCCTCGCTATATATATAAATTATAATGTAAATTACAAAATTAATTTTTTTACGTAAATAGCTCTTTGTAAACTATGATAGTTGGATGCACGGGAATGAGAAGAAAACGTGTAGAAAATTTCATCTCAATCGGATGGACCGTTAGCGAACGCATAAATAATATACGGACTCACAGACAGACAGACGTATTTTATTTATATATATATATATATATATATATATATATATATATATATATATATATAAAGTGCCCTGCAAGCTGGCGTAGGCGTTCATGTCTCTCACCATATCTCGGTCTTTAGTGTTCTGGATGAACTCTGCTGATAATAATCCTCCAGGCCACCGTCTCAATCCATCCAGCATCCTTTCTTTCGGTCGGCCTCTGTCGCTCTTCCCTCTGATCTTTCCAGTCGTCACAATGTTCTCCAGTACTTCTCTTCCCATCATATGAACAAAGAAAGCTGTTTGCCTCTTTCTTATTGTTGTTTCATTAGCCTCTTTCAGGCAATCGCCGTTAGTTACTATTTCAGTCCAGGGTATTTGCAGCATTCGTTTGAAAGACCACATCTCTGTTGCTTGTATGTTCTTCCTATTTTATTTATTTTTTATTTACATTCCAAGATTCACTTCCATACAGCAAAACACGTTCTATATAGCACTTCAACACACTCTTTCTTACATTCAGTGATAGTGACTTATTGCTTAAAATACTATTCATTTACAAATACAGCTTTTGCTCGCATTTTTCTGTTCTTAATTTCTGTTGTGCACCTTCCATCTGATGTTATAAATGCCCCTAGGTATTTAAAATTATCCGGTTGGTTAAGAATGTCCCCTTCTATTTCCATTTAATATTTTCGTGTCACCTTTTTTACTTTGATATCACCATTGTTACTGTTTTCTTGATATTTAAGGAGAGTTCTTTCTTTGCACTCTCTGTTACTACAATATCCAAGAATTGGTTTGGATCTGTTGCATTGTTCGCTACTAATACCGTGTCATCTGTATAGCGTATACTGTTTATATTATAATCTACGATTAGTATTCATGGCTTCACTTTGATCTCTCTCATTATTACTTCGCTATAGATGGAGAAGAGATTCCGTGACAAAATATATTCTTGTCATACTCCTAGCTTTATTTGTTCATAACTGCCCTCTTTATTTCTCATTTTATTGGTGCTAATTGTTTCCAGTAAATATTCTTTATTATTCTCAAATAGTTCCAGTGCCGTCCACCGGGCGCTGGAACGCAAATTATTCCTCCCCACGACGCTTGACGGCAGAAGTGGAAGATGATGATGATGATGAATGTATAAATTGCATTATTTGTACCCTTTCCTTCCACAAATCCATATTCTTCACCAATTTCCATTTTTATTTCCTGTCTTGTTCTTCTCATTATAATTCTGAGTAAAACCTTAGTGACATGGTTTATAAGGTTAGCTGTTCGAAAGTCTTCATATTCAATTGCTCCTAATCTTTTCGGTCTAGCTGTAAATATCCACATATGTAAATATAAATCAACATTTTGGTTAATATATGACTTCAAATTCTCTCAGTACTTTTAACTCTTCAATTGTGATTCCATGTGGCTGCAGCTGTTTTTCCTGTCTTCATATGTTTGACCGCGGCAGAGACTTCTACTTTTAGAATAGATGGACCTTCTAGGTTACTTTTTTCTTTTAATTCTTCCCTTTCTCCATAATCCATTGGCACCTTGCCGTCTTGACAGACGATAGTTTGTGCTTTAAAAAGGCATAATAACTTTTAACTATGGCGGTAGCGAGTGTGACTGATAAGGCCAATTTGCGCTGTAAATGTCCGTTCACAGTGGGTGCATGTGAACACGTGGTCATTTCCACCATCATGCACCATCTTACGTCTCAAACGCTTGGTGTGTGACTTTTCTGCAATAATTTTCTCCTTTGACTTTATTCCATTTCTGATATTTGCCCTCCATGCAACACGTTCAGCGGCGACTTGCTCCCAATGTGCATTATCAATGCCTGTATCAATCATGTCCCGCTTACACACATCTTTGTATCGTAGTAGAGGCCGACCCTGAGATCTCTTACCCATCTGTAATTCACCAAAAAAGATATCCTTTGGTATTCTACCATCATCCATCCTCCTAAGATGTCCTATCCATCTAAGTCTACGAAGACTGAGCATGGAATAAACTGTCACACAACCTGATCTTTCCAATACTTCAGTATTTGTGATTTTGTCTTGCCACTTAATACCAAGAATTCTTCGCAGACACCGCATATGAAAGCTGTTTAAATTGTTCTCTTGGTGTGAGTAAGTTGTCCAGGTTTCACTGCCATAGAGAAGAGTACTAAGGACACAGGCTTGATAGACAAGGACTTTTGTTTTGGCAGTAAGCTTCCTGTTCTCCCAGACTCTTTTTCTTAACCTGTTCATTGTTGTTGCTGCCTTACCAATCCGGATGTTGATTTCCTGATCTAGGGATAATTTGCTATTTACCACTGATCCTAGATATGTAAAATGGTCTACTATCTCTAGTTCGGCGTCGTCAATAAAGATTGATGGTACCTCATGTGCACCTTGTGACATAATCTGTGTCTTCTTTTTGCTAATTGTTAAACCAAATTCAGAACAAGCATTGGAGAATGCAGATAGTAGACATTGCAATTCTTCCTCAGAGTGGGTCGTAACTGCAGCATCATCTGCAAAAAGCAACTCTCTGATCAGTACCCTCCTAATTTTGGTCTTAGCCTTCAATCTCTGAGCATTGTAGAGGCCGCCATCTGAGC
>JACEFZ010009775.1:0-10000 GCA_014155875.1 Cepaea nemoralis | reverse complement strand
CAATAGCACACAAATCGCATCTTGTTTGTGGATTATGCTTCTGTGTTGATTCGGCACATCACGAGTGAAACGCTATGAGACAAATTTGTAACGATTCGGATATAATCTAACAGTTATCTCTTTCAAATAAAGCTATCGCCTTATGTTAATTTATGTTAACTATTCTTGTTAATTCACGAACTATTTTTTTTTTCAATTACGAAATGGATGCAACAAACTGAAGTTTCATCAGTATCATAGGCTCTTAAATAGTTCTATGAGTCCCTTTCTCTGTCTTGCGATGTTCCAATGACTGTCACGTGACTATTGCAGTCCAGTAAACTTACAGCAATGAACATAAACAAATATGTCTACAGCCAACTTCCTTTCACCACAATCTCTACCGGAATATCACACATTTGAGGAAAAAACTACTGTTTTTATTGCAACCATTAAAATTAGCTTTGATTGCGAACGAGGAAGAAGAAAGACCTCACGAAATTAGAGCAATCACTAATTGCAAATTAAGTTGGTTTCATTTTGTATTTCTGACTATGCAAACGGCAGCAATTACAAACAGTCTGCATAATTATGCCATCTTTCCTGATAAGATTCTTTGAGTTTTTAATAGCTTGTGTTAATCTTAATGTCAACAGTATCGACGATAATTGTATTTCCAATGTGGTACATATTTTGCATTGCTTTTGTCTATTTTAGGCAATTGATACAGCAATCAAGCTCTTTCAAACGGTGTAACCAAATAATAGAGAATTGGTAGTCATCTATTATGGGCCGCGGAAGACAAGACAATTAATGCCTGTTTGATTTTGTGTTGATATAAATGTTCACTAATTAGCAAATTTTACAATAAACAGTATCTAGGGGCCTATTATTTCCCGCTTTGTTGAATACGCCTCTGTAGACGATCAGTTTGTTTTGTCGGGTGTAGCAAGAACAATGAAACAAGATACTGCCCTACGCGTGTTTAATTAGACCGCACGTCCGAATACTCTTTCCATACACTAATCAACGCCAGTTTGTTCAACTAATGATTAATTAGCTGAAAGGTTTATATTTAAAGTTTCGTGGAAACAGTTATTTGTTAATTCAGTTGCTCTCGACTGAGCTTCTTGATAACTAAAACTGAACTGCTTTCGCTGTACTGATTACATGGTCATAACAGTTTTTCAACGATGTAAGCTTAACTGATTTGTGTAGAAACAATATTGAAAATACAGTTTTCGATACGTGAGAGAACATTACGAGCTGCTGTGAGTAGGGTTTAAGGGGAGGCCCTGAACAGCTTTCATTAAAATAAAATACGTTCTTCAACTCTTCATACAGATGTTTTACAGCTCAAGTGTTACCGGAACAATAAGGGAAGTCAAACATAAAAGCACTTCAATCTGCCATTATGTTGTTAAATGCGACGAAGGAAAGTTTGCCTACGACTGCCCACTCCATTCCGAAGAAAACCGTAGCTGCAAAGTCCAGTCAACTATGAGAGAGTCTAACGAAAATGGAAAGACACAAACAACAGTAAACGGGGTTGACAGGAGGCTTTCTAGGAACAAGTATGACGTAATGTGAAGACAGTCGGAAAGCGTTTGACTCACCGACATACCTGTTATCAAATATAAAATTATTCAGAATTGACACTTGCCGTGTCATAATCTTGTATGATTTGGTATAAGACATTAGAGGTTATGTGAAACATACAATATGGATTAATATGTGGAGGACATGTAGAGGGCTGCAGGAGATGGCAACACATAGGAGGGCTTGGCTTACATTGTTCGAGACCATACGTTTCACTGCGAGAAGGAGAAGAAGAATAGCTGCAGTAGACGTTA
Organism: Cepaea nemoralis; assembly: GCA_014155875.1. NCBI lineage: Eukaryota > Metazoa > Mollusca > Gastropoda > Stylommatophora > Helicidae > Cepaea > Cepaea nemoralis. Next base: position 8,168 of record JACEFZ010009775.1, on the reverse strand, counting down.
AGCCAGATCTGTTTCCTGTGCTCAGACCACATGTTAAAGATATTGTGCACGTTATACTGCGCTGGATGATCATGCGTGTTAGCAAATCACACTTCGTACGTTATGTGGGACAGAAAGAATTACAAATAGTCATATTGTATAGACTCAAATCATCAATCCACTTGTGTATTTGCAACGCAACGTTAAGGGTCAGAGTAATTGCTAAACCTGTAATGATATATCAGTGTGTTCAAAAAGTGGTATTTACTGCTATCAGAGTGAGCTTCATTATCTCTGACATCATAAGCCTCTCCAGGATCGGAAAACACTTCCTCGTCCAGTTCAGGGACATATGACAAAATGGTGAGCATCGACAACAATTGACACACGCGATATGTTACTTTAAATCTTTAATATATCGTGTATCACTTAGAGTGCCTGACAAATCACCCCACATTTACCAAACTCTACAAAGTAAGATCCTCTGAGGTATAGTAGTTAGTGAGCTTGCCTCAAAAAGACAGTGATCCGTGTTCAGTCTCCCACAAACATAAGATAATCAATTTTACACAACTACATGGAGACAATTTTCTGAATATTCAGGAGTTGTCTGAGAAGGAAAAGCGACGAGGAAGGGGACTGACCGCCTAATCTCATACGCCGTGGACAGCAATATGTGCAGGTCTCACACGTCACACCCTTACTTACAAAAGTATCTACTATGAGACAAAATTTGCCTTTACATTTGCTTAGAATGGTCCCAGCAGTTCACACTCTACACGTGTAGATTAAGTGACGCTTAAGGCTCGTATTTCTTTCTAATGTTTCTACAAGTCGCATCTGATTATTTGTGTGTAGACATGTAGTGGACAATTTCATTATAACTTTATCTGCAGCAACAAGTTTCAAATTATGATAAAAAATCATCAACCGACGTCTATTCCCAACAGTTAGCTTCGAAAGTGATATTATTTTTTTTTAAATCACATAAAGTTATAGTTAAATGTAGACACTATAAATTGTGCAATTAGAAAACACTTTATTATGCTCCAAGAGTAGAAGCAGTGCATTACTAGATTGCTTTATGTATAGAAACTATCATCATCAACATTTGCCATGCTGACAAGCTTGGGAGCTATTGGTTTGCCAACTCACACGATCACTAGCGTCTTGAATCCGGTCTGTGATCTAGTGCCCACTATGCCATGTGACCAAGCTATCCAGGTAGTTTATCTTGGTTTCTTCCCATTGCCCTTTTCCGAGAAATGGTACCAGTTATCACCACGTTTTCATTTTAAGTTCTCATCATAACGTGCCCAAATAATCTTGACTGATTACGTCAAATTTCTAATTTACAGGTTTATTTGTTTTTTATGAATAAAAGTTTCGTATGTTCGTTTTATCAGACCGCCCATGGGAACTTTTGTATTTCTTTTCAAAGCAAATGTCTACTGCCAATAGATGTTTCTTAACTTATTATGCTTAATGTATGTGTTTTACATTCATACAACATTATAAGTTATATGTAGCACTTCGACACTCTCTTACTCCACTTGACAGCGTGTTATTATTGTGTACCTCTTTTCAACATGCTACATTTACCATAACCATTCACATTGTGAAGTATAGAAACCATATTATTTTAGGTGTAAAATGTGTCCTGGATTTATATCAGACAGGACACGTCAAATTGCTATTTCTGTAACGCACCCTCTCAGCTACAGGGAACCGATACGGAAATTGTACACGTTAGTAATAGGATATATTCTTCTCTTATGGTATTGTCAATTGCGTGATATCAGAATTCTGGTCAGGTCTTAGTCAGATATGACTGAGCTACCGTATAACAGTAGACGGTACTACCTGGTTTCTGTTAGCGCTGAACGTTGGGCGGCGCTTACCAAACCCGACACCCCACATTGTGCCAACGGCTTCGGGCGGAAGAGCGCAATTGGGAGGGTACAAGCCTTACCCTGGTGCGAGGAAATGCAAGCTAAAGACAAAATGTCATGGCAGGGCAGACCAGGCCCTAAGCCTTGGTTGGCGACTGGTCTAGGATCGAAGCTCCGACAGGCGGACAGTTAGAGCATTGCTTTGCTGATCCGGCAGCTTCTGCAGCTTGTCTTGTTCCAGATGTAGGGGTATTACCTTTCCTCTGGAGTAAACTAGGCAGGCCGAGAGAGGGATCATGCTGCATGGGCAACACATGATCTCTATATTTTAGCCCAGGCTTTGTGCTATGGAGAGGCAATAACTCCATCCCTGGTCTTAACTGGTCTCGGAATCAAAGCGAGAGGCAACTGTTACGGGTTATAAGTCCTTGTCAGTTGGCGTAGACATGGGGCGCCACGCGTTGCCTCTGACGGTGGGAGACACCTATAGGTGTCACTGATCAGCTACCGCCCGCCTCAAGCTGGGCAGCCCCCAGCCAATTGGGTGCTGATCCGCCACAGCCTGCCTGCTTCAATGGGTGCTTGGGGCTAGGACAAAATCTGAATCGCAGGCTGTAAAACCAATGCACCAGGTACACACAAAAATAAAAATAGAAACCTCAAGCTACGGCTTGCAACCTGGAATGTGAGAACCATGTGTCCAGGATTTTCCACTGACTTGACCAATATTGACGATGTGAGAAAAACGGCTGTGATTGATGCCGAACTCAATCGTCTAAACATTGATATTGCTGGCCTGCAGGAGACTCGCCTCGCTGAGGAAGGGTCACTCAGGGAAAACAACTACACCTTTTTCTGGAAGGGTAGAGGGCAGGCAGAAAAAAGGCAACACGGTGTGGGCTTTGCAGTGAAGAATTCGCTACTGGGAATGATTGAAATTCCAGCAGGAGGAAATGAAAGACTATTATCCCTGCGCTTGGCAACCTCTTGTGGGTTTGCCACCATTATTACTGCATATGCACCGACACTCGTTTCCTCTGATGATGTGAAGGATTCGTTCTATGAGGAGTTAGACTCCGTGATCAAGGCAGTTCCAAAATCTGACTACATTTATATGCTCGGTGATTTCAATGCTCGTGTGGGCAAGGACTCAAGTTCATGGCCAGTGTGCCTTGGAAAATACAACATCGGTCGCATGAATGAAAATGGGCAAAGGCTGCTGGAGCATTGCACCAGTAATGACCTATGTATTACAAACTCTTTTTTTAAAACAAAAGAGATGCATAAGGTCACATGGAAACATCCAAGGTCTGGCCATTGGCACCAGCTGGACTTCATCATCACACGGAGACAACATCTGAACCATGTATCATTGACTCGTAGTTACCACAGTGCTGACTGTGATACAGATCATTCTCTGGTTGTTGCAAGGGTTAGACTGAGACCAAAGAGAATCTACACAGCTAAACACAAATCTAGCCTCAGGATTAATATTATTAACACTCATGATCCTGAAAAGTGCTTTCAGTTTCAACAGCAACTTGAAGACGCTTTCACTGATACACCAGAAAATTGTACAATAAATGAAAAGTGGGGTCAAATTAAGGAAACTCTTTATAAAACTGCCGTAGGGGTTTACGGCACTGTGGATCATAAGAGGCAGGACTGGTTTGCGGCCAACAGCGAGACTCTGCAGCCCTTGATTGATAAGAAGAAGAAAGCTCTCTTAAGAAACAAGGAAAGACCAACGCGTAACACTCTGAGCGAGCTTAGGCAAGCTAGGAAGGATGTGCAAAAGGCTGCCAGGCAGTGTGCAAATGATTATTGGATCAAGTTATGTGAGTCCATTCAAATCGCAAGTGATAAGGGTGACATAAGAAGCATGTATGAAGGAATAAAGAAAGCCTGTGGTCCAGTGATCAAAAGAAGTGCACCATTGAAAACCTTGACTGGAGAAATCATCACTGATAAGAAACAGCAGATGGACAGATGGGTAGAGCACTATTTGGAGCTTTACTCAAGTGAGACCAAACTAGCGGATGATGCCCTCAACGCCATAGAGGCTCTACCAACTCTTGACCACCTGGACACACTTCCCACCATAACAGAAGTTAAGTGTGCTATAAATGAACTTGCATCTGGCAAGGCTCCAGGTAAGGATGGGATTCCAATAGAGGTTATCAGGAGTGGGCAAGACACACTCACTATACAGATCCACCAGCTAATAGAGCTATGCTGGCGTGAAGGACAAGTCCCACAGGATTTCAAAGATTCAAGCATCATAACACTGTACAAGAACAAGGGCGATCGGAGCGACTGCAACAACTATAGGGGTATCTCACTTCTGTGTATTGTTGGAAAAGTATTTGCCAGAATTGTTCTGCGCAGACTTCAAGTCCTAGGAGATCAAGTCTACCCCGAATCACAGTGTGGCTTTCGACAGAACCGGTCTACCACTGATATGATATTCTCATTGCGACAAATGCAAGAAAAATGCCGTGAACAGAATCAACCACTGTTTATTGCCTTCATCGACCTCACAAAGGCATTTGATTTGGTCAGTCGTGAGGGTCTGTTCATGGCACTAAAGAAGATTGGCTGCCCACCAACTCTTCTGTCCATTGTGGAATCGTTCCACACAGGCATGAAGGGTATAATCAAGTTTGATGGTGCAACTTCTGAAGAATTTGAAATCAAGAGTGGAGTTAAGCAAGGTTGTGTACTAGCTCCCACCCTCTTTGGAATATACTTTTCACTTCTACTGAAATATGCATTTCGTGATCAGGATGGTGGTATATACATTCACTCACGCTCAGATGGCGGCCTCTACAATGCTCAGAGATTGAAGGCTAAGACCAAAATTAGGAGGGTACTGATCAGAGAGTTGCTTTTTGCAGATGATGCTGCAGTTACGACCCACTCTGAGGAAGAATTGCAATGTCTACTATCTGCATTCTCCAATGCTTGTTCTGAATTTGGTTTAACAATTAGCAAAAAGAAGACACAGATTATGTCACAAGGTGCACATGGGGTACCATCAATCTTTATTGACGACGCCGAACTAGAGATAGTAGACTCATTTTACATATCTAGGATCAGTGGTAAATAGCAAATTATCCCTAGATCAGGAAATCAACATCCGGATTGGTAAGGCAGCAACAACAATGAACAGGCTAAGAAAGAGAGTCTGGGAGAACAGGAAGCTTACTGCCAAAACAAAAGTCCTTGTCTATCAAGCCTGTGTCCTTAGTACTCTTCTCTATGGCAGTGAAACCTGGACAACTTACTCACACCAAGAGAACAACTTAAACAGCTTTCATATGCGGTGTCTGCGAAGAATTCTTGGTATTAAGTGGCAAGACAAAATCACAAATACTGAAGTATTGGAAAGATCAGGTTGTGTGACAGTTTATTCCATGCTCAGTCTTCGTAGACTTAGATGGATAGGACATCTTAGGAGGATGGATGATGGTAGAATACCAAAGGATATCTTTTTTGGTGAATTACAGATGGGTAAGAGATCGCAGGGTCGGCCTCTACTTCGATACAAAGATGTGTGTAAGCGGGACATGATTGATACAGGCATTGATAATGCACATTGGGAGCAAGTCGCCGCTGAACGTGTTGCATGGAGGGCAAATATCAGAAATGGAATAAAGTCAAAGGAGAAAATTATTGCAGAAAAGTCACACACCAAGCGTTTGAGACGTAAGATGGTGCATGATGGTGGAAATGACCACGTGTTCACATGCACCCACTGTGAACGGACATTTACAGCGCAAATTGGCCTTATCAGTCACACTCGCTACCGCCATAGTTAAAAGTTATTATGCCTTTTTAAAGCACAAACTATCGTCTGTCAAGACGGCAAGGTGCCAATGGATATCAGAATGCTTATAAATTCAAACCATATATATCATCTTAGACATTTGAAACCTATAACTGTGTGGTATTCCTTTGCTGCCACCAGTATATCTGCCCCTATGTCTCCTTTGATCCTGACAATTGGATCTTCTATCTCTGTATACGATTAATGGCTTGTGATTAGGAGACACCCTCAAGTTATTTTCTCTATACTCATTCTATTCAAACCCAGGTTACATTGGGTGTCAGTTAATGTCTTGGAAAGTGAAGGCGGCTGATGTAACATCGACCGCAGTTTGAGTCCGGCTGGTCTATACAAATATGGGGCTAGCACCATATATAAATACCTTGCATGTCGCGGGAAAAGATTCGTGCATGTTTTTAGACGCATCTGGTTTCGAAAGCTGTGGTCATCCAAAGTCAGTTAGTCACTATAAGCAACATAAAGGTAATATACACATGTCTAGTCGGTTTTACCCTTTACTTTCGATCTTTTACATCGAATTAATGCTGCTTAACCTGACGGTCTGGTTAAAAGCAACAGCAAGCTACATTCTTTACAAATGCATATATAAATCATCATCATCATCATCATCATCATCATCATCATCATCATCATCTTCCACTTCTGCAGTCAAGCGGCGTGGGGAGGAATAATTTGCGCTCCAGCGCTCTGTGGGCGGCTCTTGATAGTGTAATTCCGTGTGCTTGTACAATGTCTTTGATGTCGTCAATCCATTTTGTTCTTGGACGTCCTCGTGGTCTCGTCGTAGATGATCTTTGATGTAAGGCCAGTGATGGTAGTTGTTCAATTATGGTATTGTCAATTGTGTGATATCAGAATGCTTATAACTTCAAATCATGTATATCAGCTTAGACATCTGAAGCCTACAACTATATGGTATTCCTTTGCTGCCACCGCCCAGGCAAATTTTCTATGAAAGAAATCCAATCATTGCTAGGTGAATACCGTGGACGGACAGAAAGAGTAATGGATATATCTTGGAAGGAGTTAACTGATAAAGACAACTGTATACCCACATCATAACAACACAGTCACTTTATGTAGGCATCTCATGAGAATGGATACAATCGGAATACGTTGTGATAACTTGTTCTAATGTCAAGGAAGAACCTAAGTATCAGACTTAGTTGTTTTGTTTAAATCCCCGTTGTCAAATATTTGTGACTTCTGGCGTTGTGTGGTCCACCAAGGCCCTCTTGCTCGTTGTTGGTAGTATATCATTGCTGTTATAATAGACTGTTTTCCCAATATATGGGCCTTTCGGCGCTACGTGGTCCCCTGAAGCCCTCTTGTCCGTTGTTAGTGTCATATACCAGATGACAGACTGGTAGAGTTAAACTGATGAGTGAGCGCATCAGTATATAGAAATAGAATAGCGATTGAAAGAAGCACATTGTGGCACTTGTAATAAACGAGGGCCACGTCACAGTAGTGCGTAGCATAACAACACAACGGTAGTCTCGGGGCATTCCAGCGCCAGCTTCCATCTAGAATGGTCATCTAACACCTCGCTCGACATTTCCACGCATCTAACAGTACTCTTAAACGCAGGGATGTACACTAGGGCCACAAACAGATACGTGTACGGTTCACAGTCTGGTCATCGAAGTTCTACGCTCATGTGCGGTCACTGTACCGTTATCGTGATTTGACGACCGTCGGGTCGGCTGCTCAGATGCCATCAGTCCAGTAGAAGGGGGACACCTTACTATAACTTCCATGACAGGCTTATTTAGGTGAAGTGTTGTGTGAAGACAGTGAGGGAGCGTGAGATGACAGTGAAAGCATGAAGGCTCAATCTGCATAAGCGGTCATTACCGATATCTGTTATTCACCAGTCGCAAATACATACGGGGCTGTACACTGCACCATCGCCTCAGGCTGTTGTCGTTCTTTGTTGGTACGTCTTGCCCTTGTGTGATGTGTTGGTAGTCTGGAGCGGACCTGCAGGGCTTGCTCTGATGTTCATCGGCGTCATCTCCTGGATCATACCTATTACGAGCCAGAGCGCAAACGGGTTTGGGCACGTCTTGTGTGTCGGCAGGGCACCGGTCGTTAGTGCAGCTATACTGCCCGGGTACAGCTCCAGTAAGAAGACCTTCTGCCTCGTGGCCACCATCAAGAGAAAGGAATAACGACCCCACAAACCCCGCGCCGTGAAATGGGGTCTTCGTCGAACGGAGAATTATACGCTGAGTCATTATCAAATCGTCATTGGTTGAGGAGAGAAGATTTAATTGTCTTTGAGTGAAGTCTCAGAGGTCAGTACAACCGTTACAAACACATATACTACAGCCTAGTAACTGCTACTCTACATATGTACAGAAACATAACAGTCCATGTTTCGGAGGATCACGCCGATCTACAAGCTGGAGATTATGTGGCGTATCCCCTTTGTTAATTTTTTT
>JACEFZ010009774.1:0-39345 GCA_014155875.1 Cepaea nemoralis | reverse complement strand
CGGCTTTCATTTTTATATTTTACCTGAGCTATCATGTATGTAGACCCAGCCTGACATTGGTATCAGAAACTGTTCTGGGTAGTAAATGTGACCAGTGAGACAATGACCACATCAAGGATTGATTACTGAATGACCTTTATAAACATAGAAATATCACCAAATATAAACATAGAAATATCACCACATATAAACATAGAAATATCACCACATATAAACATAGAAATATCACCACATATAAACATAGAAATATCACCACATATAAACATAGAAATATCACCAATATAAACATAGAAATATCACCACATAGCCACGGAATGAATCACGCAAAACAACGAGAAGTAGACGGTAAGCTTTACTAGACCAACATCGCAAGTATCGAAATGGACGTTGCGGTCAAAGTCTTCGTAAGCACAGAAACAACAAACACGCAACGATAGAACTAAATGATAAACATTTCTTGAAATTATTCCAGTGTTAATCACCTCCATACACCCACAAATTCCAGTGATAATCACCTCCATACACCCAAAAATGCCAGTGTTAATCACTACCACATACCCACGCATTCCAATGTTAATCACCACCATCTACCCACACATTCCAGTGTTAATCACAACCATATACCCACACATTCCAGTGTTAATCACCACCATATTCCCACAAATTCCAGTGTTAATCACCACCATCTACCCACACATTCAAGTGTTAATCATCACCATATTCCCACACATTCCAGTGTTAATCACCACCATATATCCACACATTCCAGTGTTAATCACCACATATATCCACAAATTCCATTGTTAATAACCACCATATTCCCACAAATTCCAGTGTCAATCACCACCATCTACCCACAAATTCCAGTGTCAATCACCACCATCTACCCACAAATTCCAGTGTTATTCACCACCATATATCCACAAATTCCAGTGTTAATAACCACCATATTCCCACAAATTCCAGTGTCAATCACCACCATCTACCCACAAATTCCAGTGTTAATCACCACCATCTACCCACACATTCCAGTGTTAATCACCACCATATTCCCACAAATTCCAGTGTTAATCACCACCATATTCCCACAAATTCCAGTGTTAATCACCACCTTCTATCCAATCCGGTTCAAGGCGTGTAAATAGGTTCCTTACTTTACTTGCATGATGCAGGGTCGTGACCGCCAATGTCTGCGCCAGACCGGGCAACTCAAGAATGAGACGTCGCTACCGAAGACTGAATCCAGACCACGCTGTTATAAGCAAATGATTTATCTACTAGACACGTTCCCTCTTTGGTTAAAGATTTACCACTCAAATCTGATTTTTCTATGGACATGAACGCGTGATGGAGGAAATAACCAACCCGAAAATTTCAAAAAGAACAGACAGGACACAACTGGAGAGATGAAGGTAGTTTGTTATGCATACATCGTCTGGCCATTCGTTTCCGTGATTAGCCCGTTGTCTGTCACATTAAAGTCACGTTACGGCGACTTTCCGAGTCGTGTCACTTTGTCTTCACGTCCCACAGGTCACATTAGGTTATCATAAATTGTACTTTCTTATTTTATCTGTCACCGCGGCTTCTTGAATTGTTAATACATTGTTATTACATTGTTATTGCATTGTTATTGCATTGTTATTGCATTGTTATTGCATTGTTTGTTAATGTAACATTTCATGCTCCAGTGAAGCATGAGAAAGGCTAGTAACCTCTTAGTAATGCATTACTGTGTAACTGGTTAGTTGGATGGTTGGTTGGCTGGTTGGTTCGTTGGTTGGTTCGTTGGTTCGTTGGTTCGTTCGTTGGTTCGTTGGTTGATCGGTTGCTTGGTTATTTGATTGGTTGCTTGGTTGGTTTGTTGGTTGGTTAATTGATTGGTTAGTTGCTTGATCGTTGGTTGGTCGGTTGGTTGGTTGCTTGGTTGGTTGGTTGGATGTTTGGCTAGCTGGCTGGTTGGTTGGTTGGTTGGTTGATTCGTTAGTTGGCTGACTGGCTGGGTGGTTGGTTAGTTTGTTGATTGGTTGGTTGGTTGGATCGGTTGGTTGGTTGGTCGGTTGGTTGGTTGGTTGAATGGTTGGTTGGTTGGTTGGTTGGTTGTTGGTTGGTTGGATGTTTGGCTAGCTGGCTGGTTGGTTGATTGGTTGGTTGATTCATTAGTTGGCTGGCTGGCTGGCTGGGTGGTTGGTTAGTTGGTTGGTTGGTTGGTTGGTTGGTTGTTGGTTGGTTGGTTGGTTGGTTGGTTGGTTGGTTGGTTGGTTGGTTGGTTAGCTGGTTGTGAATCCCATAGAAGACTGAGCTTTCAATCTTCTTCTTCTTCTTCTTCTTCTTCTTCTTCTGCGTTCATCCAGAGTGTTTTTTTCCGGATGTGATTGCGTTGTGCCTGTTTGCAGCAAAGCTGCGTTCTTGCGCCGTTAGGCCGACACATCCGACTTCTGCGGGCATTTGTTGACCGAGTTAACCATCCCGGGAGCTTTCAATCTGAAGACCCATGCTTTGATGTTCATGTTGTTTGAGGTCTAGAAAAGACTTACCGTGTTGCTTTGGTGATGATGTCTGTCCCCAGACTTCCGTCCCATGTCAGGATTTAATTACATGTCCTTTACATTTACTCAACCCCAGGATTTATTTGCTGTTTCTGATTTACTTAGCAATTTTACGTTCAGCGGATGTTTTGGAACCCCCAGTTCTGTATATCCGGGAATTGTGAAACTGCGGCTCACTAACCTTGCAGCAACTGACCAGTCCGAGGCACTGCCAGCCATCTCTGATACACATGTTCCTCTATGCCACCAGTAAATACCTGGCCAGCATGGTATCTCTCGTCTCTTCTCCTGCCTCTCCTCCTACCTCTCCTCCTACCTCTCTCCGTACCTCTCCTCCAGTCTCTCCTCCAGCCTCTCCTCCTACCTCTCCTCCTACCTCTCTCCGTACCTCTCCTCCAGTCTCTCCTCCAGGCTCTTCTCCTACCTCTCCTCCAGCCTCTATTCCTACCTCTCCTTCTACCTATCCTCCTGCCTCTCATCCTGCCTCTCCTGCTTCCTCACCCCATACCTCTCCTCTACCTCTCCTCTACTTCTCCCCTACCTCTCTTCCTACCTCTCATCCTGCCTCTCTTCCCGCTTCTTCTCCTACCTCTCATCCTACATCTCCTCCTACCTCTCCTCCTAAGTCGCCTCCTACCTCTCTTCTTACCTCACCCCTTACCTCTCGTCTATCTCTCCCCTACCTCTCCTCCTACCTACCTCTCATCATACCTCTCTTCCTACCTCTCCTCCTAACTCTCATCCTACCTCTCATCCAGCCTCTCCCTACCTCTCTCCCTGCCTCTCTCCCTACCTCACTCCCTACCTCTCCTCCTACCTCAACTCCTACCTCTCCTCCTACCTCTCTTCCTGCCTCTTCTCCTGCCTCTCATCTCTCTTATCCAGTCTTTCCTCCTATCATAGAACCTGCACTTTTATATGGATGTGAAGCGTGGACAATGAGCAGACAAGCTGAAAAACATCTGATGGCTGTGGAAATGTGGTTTCTGAGGAGAATGCAAAGAATACCATGGACAGACAGAATAACCAACGACCAAGTACTACAAGAAACAAATGAAAATCGTAAACTGATTAGAGAAATTAGATGTAGACAGTCAAAATAAGTTTTTGGACATATTTTGAGAAGAAATAAATTAGAGAACTTGGTTACAACTGGCAAGATCGAGGGGAAGAGAACAAGGGGAAGACATGGAAGTAAATACCTGGATGACTTGACCACGTGGCAATGTCGAGACAAGAACACTAAGCTGATCCACGACTCTTGTGATCGAGTGAAATGGGGAATCATGACCGCCCACGCTTACCGGCATGGCACATGATGGATGGAATATGCCATAGCTCTATAGACGAGACGTCAACGTTCAACCCCAACTTGATGCTGGTGTAGACATTGAAAAGTCTACCTCGCCATTGGCGCACGGGAAGCTTAAGAGCACTTAATAAAATACACCGAAAGTCCCTAAACTAAGCATTGATATTATGAAAGAGCGGACGTTTCAGAGCGAGTGCACTTATTCTTTCAGCACGTCAACTGCTTCTTTCAGAGCGGCTGTAATCAAATGCACTGAAAAACTACGCGCTGAGTTTATGAAAGAGTGTTTGTAACCAACCTCATTAATTAAGACAGCCATGAACATCTATCAAGATAGAATTCTAAACAAATTCGAATCCTTCGTGCCTGGATCTCGTCAACACCTCAATGCCGTGTAAAGTCTCTATCGTTCTATTCCTAAACGTAATCAAACGACGTAGAATATTTCTTGCACATGACATGCAAAGAAAATACTGGAGAAAGGAATTGATGAAAAGAATCACACACCTTAAAGAAAATCCGTTAGGGTTACGATGGAAATGAAAACAGAATGTGCGTGATTGTATTTTGTAAATATCTGTACACGATACTCACGGTGGGCTTATGTGTAGAAGAAAGGAACGAAAATATGTATTTTTAGTTCAATGTCATACCTTGTTGAAAATTATTCTGCATGATCATAGCCAGGTGAATTACCAAAATGCAGAGTCGTTCTTGTATCTCCGCATGTCTTGGTACTTGATATTGTGGATCCATTATATTGCTGATATTTGTCCGAGTCAACCTTTTAAGCCATTGACAGGAGACAGGGCTCATGTCAACATTGAGACAAACACTTAACTTCTGGGCCGCGATGAAAACGTGGCACACGTGAAGGTCTCAACTATGGAGACGAATTGCCCTAGAACATCGGGCACTGCAATGTCTCTGTGCGGTTCTATATGTTTTCTGGATCCTGTTCGCATCTTGACAGTCCTTCCTTGACTTGTACCGAAGCTGACTCCACTTACAGTAATGTTAGATTGACTGTAATGCCAAGCACTACTTAACCCGCACTGTTTACGTGTGTGCTCGAGATGTTATACGTGAGACAGTTTTCTCGTAAAAGAGCGATAAACAGGAGGCTCCGTGTTCAAGTTCCGCACTTTAAAAATCCGACCGCAGATCAAAATTGCAAATAGGAGACCTTCAGGCTGCTGCTTTGGCCAAATATATTGGAAAGAAAGCCTACCCATGGGTATATAGAGCCTGGTACCTTAATGGGATCTGTCTAAAGGAAGCACATCTGACACAAATTCATGTCGGGGTCGGATACACTGACGTTTTGAGGTTCATAAGTAGGTGTGACGTACTGCCCTTCAGAGGGGGCCTAAGAAGAAGAGCTGTGCGTGAAGTAGCACGTAACGCGATACAATAACAGAACAACGATATCGCATTCCATTGACTGTTTCTGTTATCCCCATCACGTTACAGTTAAAACACAGGACACATGCCATCGTTTGATTATCTAATTCTCCAAACTAAATAACTATGCTACTCAACTGACAACTGTCATTACTGCCTGTAGTACCTTCTTGAGTAGGGCAGGGAGTTCTTTACCCTGGGGAGTTAAGGCCGCTTGGCTAGTACAGGTTTCGCGAACTGCAAGTTAACGGTTTCTGATTACCCCGACAGAAAATAGCCATCACCTTACCGAGGTTTCATACCCGGGTATCCTGAATAGCTTTCTAGCCACTCGGCCAGTTGCTCCTCAATAACTATGATACTATTTATGTTGTGTTTTATTTTGTTGCATATCCTTTACAGCACATTACATTCAACACCAGCATATTTCAGCTGCTGTTGAAGTCTTGGCAAGTTCAGTAGTTTGCATTTGCTTTCTGAACGACCGGCTCACATACCTCCGTAAATAACCAGCGCGACTCGATCCGCTGCCTAATCTCGCGCAGCTGTGTTCTATATGTGGGTATACGGGATTAAGAATAACGTCCTTAACCCCTTCGCCAGGGAGACCGGCATGATACTATTAAATATAATGGGTGAAATGCTTCGCCATGAAACTGCAGGCCCTCGACCACGAAATATCCTCCCAGATTCCCCGAGCAACAATGCACGATGTTCTGGATCTATTCGGCTCCAGCGTCGAGACTTTCACCTGTGCCACGCCTTCATCGCTGTCCGGGTGTTAAGCATTTCTTTCAAAGTTAACATGAACATAACATGGCTCCTACCACTCATCCAGCATCATTTATATTCGTCTGACTCTTCTACGCATGATCTTTTCAGTCGTTACGATGTTTCCGATGCAACTCTTATCTTACCTACCAGACAGCTGTACCGATTTTTCGGTAATTTCCAAATCTGTCGCTATACCGCTGTACCTAATTTTCGGTACTTTGCCTAGTACGTGAAAAAAAATGCGTCACAAACTAAAAGTAACCAACCAATCATTGCAAATGTCTGCCACCATGTGATGGAATTGACTTTGTGTGGTTTAACGTGAAAAATATTCTGAAAATTCACAATGAAACGAGCGGCTGATGAACCAAGCACTTCAACAGGTCTAGGCTTTTCACAGTCCAACAGGTGATCGATACTGAGTATTCAGAATTTCATCAAGAATACGTTTCCAGTTCAAGTGACACAGACAGTGAGAGCACGAGTGATGAGCAGAATCTTGAACCTTATAGATCTAAAGCTAGATCGATAGTAAGATAAGAGGGGGGCGTACAAAGACAATCCATGCAAGAAGGTGAAGAGAAACATCTGGTGCTCACTTTGCAAGAAGTATCTCTGTGTGAAACAAGGCTCATCCTGCTGGATGGATTGGCTCACAAAGGTGGAATATTGGCGCTAGATTAAAGGTAGACCTATTTTTTACAATGTCTCGAAGTTCCATCTTATTCTAACCACTTGTTTGCATGTAACTAACATTTTTCTACATCATGTTGGTTTTTTCTCTTTAATACTCAGGAGCCCAGGTATAGGGGACAGTTAGGTTCAGGGCCTCAGGTCTGGGAGGGTTAACATGACCAAAGAACATACTTTGCCCCTGTCCTAATGCTACGTTTTTGGAAGGTGGTAGTCAGGAATGACAGTGCTACCATATGCATGTAGACGGCACTTCCTCCTTTCTGTTAGCGCCGAATGTTGAGTGGCTACTACAAACCCGACACCCCTCGTTGTGACAACGGCTTCGGGCGAAGGAGCGCAATTGGGAGGATGCAAGCCTTATCCTGGTGCGATAATTATGCAACATAAAGACTAAATGTCATGGCAGGGCAAACCAGCTCTAAAATGTGGTCGGCAACTGGTCTGGGATCGAAGCTCCGACAGACGGACAGTTAGATTATTGCTTTCCTGATCCAGCAACTTCTGCAGCGTGTCTTGTTTCAGACGTATTGGTGTTACCTTTCCTCTGGAGTAAACAAGGCAGGCCAATAGAAGGATCATGCTGCATGGGCAACATATGGTCTCAACAATTCAGCCCAGGCTGTGTACTATGTAGAGATTAATTTGAAGCACAATGTAGCAATCTGACATAAGCCTTGGTCATTGACAATGAGTTGAGTGACCGGGCATGAGAGAGAAGGGATGAAAGTGGGAGACAGTAAAGTGACTGACCTGGCTATGGGGAAAACAGCCAGTCCTGAGAAATAAAATAGTGAGGGTAGAGAAAATCTCCCAGGGGGATGGGGGAAGGACAGTTTAGTTTTGTGTGAAGTCAAGGGACTTCAAGACAGTTGATGGGTAGGTGCCGAACTGGTCGGTAGTCTAAGGAGAAGCGGAGTTAGAGATCTCCGTGTTGTGTTGTTCTCCCAGTTGTGAAGACAGGCCTGAACCAGAGTGGGTTCTATAGGGAGTGAGGGCCTGAACCCAGTGTGTGGGTGTATTGTGCGAGGTCCAGCGGTGGATAGGAGCTGGAATTACCTGTCTTATGGATTTGATATGAAGCAGGCTCGAGAAGGCATCGATGTGTGCGTGTTAATATTGTGAGGAGGAGATGGATATTCGATGGATTATATATTGTTTTCTGGATATATACATATGTTCCGTGAGTCTGTGTTATTTTTGGTAATAAAGGATTATGTGCGCCAACTGAATCTTGTTTAATGACTGGCGAATGTGCACTGCGGGGGTGAGTTATATTGCAAGACAGTTAGATAGCTCAATTGACACTCCAGGAGTATCGTTACCTAGACAACGACCATCACACGAAACTTATCATCAAGAACATCGACAGTATCGTCAACATAGAACGACGTGTGACATCTGGGGTCTCGTCGCTTAGTAAGGAGTATCTGAGAGCTCGTTCGATCAAGAAACCCATTGTAATATAGACATTGTTGTCATTCTGAGATATCTGTGGGCTCTTCGCTGAGAGAGGAGTTATTATCTGGTGACTTCGTTCCATCAAACTAACAAACCCTTGACAATTTGGATTGCGTGGCTTCGAGAGGGTAATGTGAACTCTTTGTGTGGGCGCCAGATAATTCACACAGACAGACGGGAGTAAAAACTCAAGCTAGCAGACAGTTCAAGTGAAGTTCACGACAGGTAAATTTGATAGTTAGTTAGTTAGTTATCAGTTGGGGTATCTTCGTTGCACTCCGGACATGTCCATAGGTGCTCAGATCCTCCCCCCAGCATATGCATCAGCGTCCGGTGGCTAATAGTGCCAGTTCTGTGTTGGTTGACGAGGCGCTTTGTTTTCCCGATGTACCTCTCGCGTCTGGCTGTGCCGATTCTTACTCCCAGGTCTTTCATCCTGGAAAGCGATGTGGAATCACTGGCGTCAAAATCCTCTGTTCTCGCCATATCTTTAAGGGCGTTAATAACATCCGCACGATCCATGGGCTGGCCATCTACAGGGGGTGCAGAGCCAGCCAATTTATCAGCTCGTTCATTTCCCTCGACTCCCGCATGTCCCGGGACGAAGATGAAGGTGACTTTGCGGACAACAGACTTCCGCAGCGACTCAGTCCACTGTCTACGTACAGATCCAGCTTCGACCTTCTGAATCATGCTCATTGAATCACTTAGTACACACACGTTGGTATAATGCTGTGATTCCAGCCATATGAAAGCCTGTGTAACTGCCATCACCTCCATCGTCATGCTGCTCGTGGTCATAGAGTGGGCACCACTGGATTCTTGAACGGTTCGGCCCGCTGAACGGGCTGTAAATGCCCACGCACTTCTCTGCTGCTTTACAACAGATCCATCTGTATAGATGAGCACTTCGGGGCTATCTGAGTGATCATAGATGAGCGCGTTAACCTCTGCATTGACAGCGGCAGGGTTCTGCTCTCTGCACCGTCTGTCGAGTGTGATAATGCAGGAGAAGGTACACTTAAAAGCTGGAGGTACCGGCACCCATTCCTTGCCGGGGTTGATACTGGTAAGACTGCAGACCTGTCCGACGACATCTTCCGCCCGACCCATCCATGATTTGCCCCTCTTTAGCCTGTCACCCTTTTCTCTGAATAAAGCGTCATGCAGAGGGTGCTGCTCATCTGCACTTATTTTTAAGTATGCACGAGCTCTCCAGATCTTGATCCTGTGTTCCATTGTCGGGAAGTCAAGGAGGTATCTCATTGCTACACAGCTGGTGTCTCTCGTGCAGCCCAAAATGATGCGCATGGCTTCGTTTTGTACCCTTTCAAGTCTTCCAATCTGTGTAGGGCTGACAGTGAGGATGGCCAGGGCATACTCGATGCGTGAAAGCACAAGTCCTTGGAACAGAAGTATTAGCAGTCTTTGCTCGATATTAGCAGTCGCCATGACTCTCATTGCTGCCAAACCTTTTCGAGCCTTCGTTATGACATAATCGACATGATCTCTGAAGGACAGGCTACGATCAAGCCTCACGCCAAGATATGTCATTGACTGGGTTCTACTCAGAATGCTCCCATCCATTCTTACTGCCGGCAGGTCTGTTTTCACAATATGGTTGTTTAGTGAGAACCATGTAACCGTTGCCTTTGCAGGGTTGACAAGGGCATCGGCATCAGCACACCATGAGGAAATTCGATCTAGTTCGCCCTGCATATAGTTGGCAACCGCCTGTCTATCTCGACCCTGTCGATACACGAGGATGTCGTCAACGAATGATAGAGTCCTACCCCTCCCATCCAACTGTTGTTCAGTGATCGGCACCGTATACACGTTGAATAGTACTGGTGACAGTGGTGAACCCTGCGGCAATCCTGGACATATCGTTATCGGCTCAGAAGACCAACTCCCGCATCTTAGCACCACCTTCCTTTGGAGTAGAACTGCAGCTATCCATCGTACAAGGCGAGGGTGCACTTTCAGTCTGAGGAGGGTTTGCATCAAGTGCTCGAAAGATACTATGTTATATGCGTCCTCTAAGTCTATGGTGGCCGTGTAACAGTAAGGGAGTACTGGGATATTATTAGGATCTAGTGGGAAATAGACACAGCACGATTGAGCATCGAGAGTGAAAGGGTGAGAGATGCTCAATCGTGACGTATTGGGTTGGCAAGGGCAGTTAAGATCCGGCTTTTGACTTGAGTGGAAGTTAACATCAGGCCTTGGACCGGAGAAGAAGCTATATTGTCATCATGAGCAAATAAACGTTATATTAACAACTACAGCATGTCTTTCGAGTTCCCTGCACTGTTATAGAACTCGAAATGGTGCCGTGACCAGGATACTGGACTTTGCCGTCGCGGACGCAATCCGAAGTACTAGTAAACCATCAAAGGATCCAGACCAGACTGCCTCAAAAAAGGTATTTAGAACAGACGTTTTCTCGAATCAGTTTTAGAAGGAGCTACTGTCTGTTGGAGGTTTTTGTCAAAGTCGGGAGCCGCTTGTTATTGTTCCATGCTCCGGTCAAATAAGTCCTAGAAACAGTTTCGGCACGTGGTGGAACAACCAGTGGAATAACAAATTTTCAACTCAAGAGGCTTGCCATAGCCGTTATCTGAACTTTGGCGTTATCAAAGGGCTTGCCATAGCCGTTGTCTGAACTTTAGCGTTATCAAGAGGCTTGCCATAGCCGTTGTCTGAACTTTAGCGTTATCAAAGGGCTTGCCATAGCCGTTGTCTGAACTTTAGCGTTATCAAAGGGCTTGCCATAGCCGTTGTCTGAACTTTAGCGTTATCAATGGGCTTGCCATAGCCGTTGTCTGAACTTTGGCGTTATCAAAGGGCTTGTCATGGCCGTTGTCTGAACTTTGGCGTTATCAAGGGGCTTGTCATAGCCGTTGTCTGAACTTTAGCGTTTCAAAAAGGGCTTACCATAGCCTGAGTTTTGCTATTTTTAAGCCGCCACCTACGTTGTCGGTTGTTTTAACGGACTACTAAGGCCGCTGCTAAGGAGACAACCCAGAAATACAGTCGTCTGATTGTCGAATCGGCTGAAAAAGAAAATTTCAATGGGCCAAGTAGATAAGAGTGGCCAAGTTTTTCCTTGACGAGTCCGATTATCTAGAGGCTCCACTGCAATCGAGTCGCTATCGCAAGACGTCGATGATGTACCCCACCCGGGGTGAAAACAAAGGCTAGAAATCTCAGATGGGACCCAACCAGGGGTTGAAGATTTTCCAGGCATCCCAAGAGAAGTGACGAAATTACCTGAGGGAAGAGACAGACTACCTGAACTCTGCTACCTGAACTCCGCGACTGATTTTCAGCTGACGCAGGCTCCTGGTGTTCGAAAGAAATCTGACGGCGAGTCGAAGAAAGTACGTGCTTGAGTCAGGAAACAAAATCAGGGTAAAATTGTGTGGTTCCCAAACATAGAAACTAACTGTAGTTTTACGAAACAAGTGAGTGTATTCCTTAAATTAAGAAATTGAAATTGTGTGGTTCTTTGCTTGCTTTGTTTAAGTATATTTCAGCATGGCGGAACAGGACACCTTAGCACAGGTTTTGACAGGGGTAGGAACAGCAGTAGGCAGACTTAATATGGTTATTAAACAACAAGGAATGGCAACAGAAATTGTGAAGTTTAGTGGACAGGCCAGAGACTTTAAGAAATGGGTCACTTCCATAGAAAAATATGCCTATTTAATCTCAGCAACAGATGAAGAAAAAATGAGACTGGCTTATCAGACGGCAACGGAACCGGTTTCGGATCATATAAGAAGAAAGTTAGAGGCTAGAGTAGATGAGACATGGGAACAATTCAAGGAAGACCTAGCAAGGAAATATGCAGAAATAACAGATCCACAACATGCATTTTCGGTGTTGAGGCAGGCTAAACAAAATAACGGAGAGACGGTACAATTGTTCAGCGATAGATTGATTAACCTGGCTGAAGAAGCATTCTTAGGACAGAATGTACGAGGAGAGGAGGTGGAAAGGATGTTAGTAGGGATTTTTGTAGATGGCATAAAATCCGATGGTTTGAAACTTAAGTTGATGAGGGAAAACCCTGAGAGGTTATCACAAGCGGTAGATATCGCGGTACAAGAGGAAAATTTGAGACGTAGATTTAGATTGAGAACAGGACGAGAAGTGGGAAGTAATCGAGAAGACAGAATTGAGGAACCTATGGAAATAGGACAAACAAGATTCGGATGGAATAGGAGAGGAGGAATACAGACGTTACAAGGTAGAAATAGATATGATAACGAGGAAAGAAGAAATATGAGATACCCTACAAGAGAAACAGTAGTCAACACAAATAGTACAAATATTGTCTGTTGGGTTTGTGGTCAACGGGGACATGTTTCTCGTTTTTGTAATAACAGGCGTGTCCAGTCGAATACACAGGGTAGACATGACAATAACAGGGTGAGTAGGAATGTTGTAGATGGACACAGGAATTTTACAGGTACAGGAACGCAGGAAAACCGGCGCCCTACCTATTAAAGGGGACCTATAGTAGGAAGGGAAATAATAAGGTCCCAAGGTTTAAAGAGTATGTTAGTAATAGGTATATTAGGACGAACAGAGAATATTTTCAATTAGATGAAGTCAAGCATTTTATAGAAAATAAAACAGATTATAGCTCTTGTATAATAGAAATAGGAAAGTATAGAGTTCGTACATTAATTGATTCGGGAGCTCAGGTTAGTGTAGTAAAAGAAAGTTTTCTATACAAAATAGTAAGAAATTGTAGAGTATTTAAGAGTCATAATAATTTACACTCTGTTACTGGACAGAATTTACAAGTAATTGGACAAACAATGATAAATTTTAAGTTAGGAGGAATCAACATAAGACATCTTTTTCATGTAGTGAAGGATTTAAATAGAAACATGTTGATAGGAAGAGATTTTTTAATAAAAAATGGAGTAAGACTTTTCTATGATTTACATAAACTAAAATTCAGGGACGTTTATATAGATATGGAAGAGGACATGCATATATCAGCACTAGTTAGAGTTAAAATGTCAACGACGTTAAAACCACAGTCGGTTAATTTGATACAAGCGAAGCTGAAGAGAAACCCATATTATGTGGAAGGAAACACAGTCAGAATCACTGAGTTACAAGAGGAAATAATTGATGAGCCTGGTTTGGAAGTTCCGGATGGAATAATAGCGTTGGATAAACACTTAACCTTTCCAGTGATGGTTATCAACAACACAGGTAGAGAAATCAAGTTATACAGGGGATGTGTGATAGCCAAACTAGATCATAACATTAGTGACATATTGGCAACGGATAGAGCAGAAATGTCGGGATCAAGTTATTCAGAAACTTCTAGTGAACGACTTAATAACAGACGCGGACGCGGGAGAAGAGGGAACGTCAGAATGGATGAATTGATCCATCCATCCAGAGGAAATAAAGCTCAAATACATTCACTAGACAAAATAACAAGGGAACAAGAATTATTGTCACAGTTAAAAGCTCCGCCAGAAAATAAGGAAGTGTTGGAACAACTTATAAAGCAAAATCAGGATGTGTTTGCGGTTAATGATTTAGAATTGGGAAAGACGCAAACAGTTACAATGGAAATAGACACAGGAGATCATCCACCAATAAGTTTAAAACCATATAGAACTCCATTAAGAAATAGAGAAATCGTGGAAAAGGCGATAGAAGAGATGTTGAAAGCAGGAATAATAACAAGGTCGAAGTCAGAATGGTCATCTCCGGTCGTCATCGTGGCCAAACCTGATGGTTCGAGTCGCTTCTGTTGTGATTATAGGGCGTTGAACAAAATCACCAAGAATGTAGCATACCCACTGCCAGTAATTGATGATATTTTGGGGCTGCTTAATGGCTCTACATATTTCACGACGCTGGACGCAAGGTCAGGATTCTGGTGTATTCCGATGTCAAGGGACGCGCAAAAGAAAAGTGCCTTTTGTACTCATATGGGCTCATACGAATTCTTACGAATGCCTTTTGGCGTCAAGACGGCGCCCTCTCACTATATGCTCTTAATAAATGAAGTTTTAGAAGGTATGCAAAAATTCGCTCTTGCCTATATTGATGATATTCTGATTTTTACTACTGGAGACGTGGAGGATCATTTGAAACATATAAGACTAGTGTTTGACAGGTTAAGAAAGCATGATGTGAAGTTAAAGCTTAGTAAATGCCAATTTTTAAAGACAGAAACAAAATATTTGGGGTATATTATAAGTAGAGAAGGTATAAAACCAGACCAGGACAAAATAAAGGTTATTAAAGAGTTACCTGCTCCAACTAACGTTAAGGAAGTACGCGCTTTTATAAGAACGTGTGCATATTATAGGCGGTTCGTCCCAGCGTTTTCAAAGATAGCTGAACCTATTACAAACTTAACAGGCAAATACGCTAGGTTTAAGTGGGATGATGAGTGTCAAAAAGCGTTCGAGTATTTAAAAAACAGCTTAACACTGGTACCACTGTTGACGCATCCAGACTTAAACAAACAGTTAATACTGTACACAGATGCTTCGGACAATGCAGTAGGAGCATGTTTGGTTCAACCATATGAAGGAAAAGAGTCTGGAATACCAGGGGTTAAAAATGAAAGGCCTATCTACTTCTTGTCGCATAAACTTAGCAGATCACAAAGAAAATGGACGACTATTGAGAAGGAGGCTTATGCAATTCATTACGCTCTTCAGAAACTAAGTTACTACTTACATAACGCAAATTTTGTTATTAGAACTGACCATATGCCTTTAAAGTCTTTTTTAGAAGCTCCAGTGCAGAACAGGAAAATACAGACGTGGGCATTGAATCTACAGGGGTACAACACGAAAATTGAGTACATCCCAGGTAGGATTAACACATGCGCTGATTTATTGTCTAGAATTCCATACCCACAGTCATCAGGAGATACAGAAGATGAAGCTGAACCAGAGATAGACGACCGAAACTGGCAAGTAAATATTTTAGATTCTGCTATAATAAATAGGGAAGAATTTGATAGTCTACCACCGGATCAAGAGTCTGAACATAGGGAAGAAGACCTACAGTTAGCACAATTTAATATGAAAGAAGAGCAAGAGTTGGACCCAAAAGTCATACAAATAAAAGAAAAATTACGAGAAACAGAAGATAACAAATATAAAAGGAATTATTTGGTTTTACAGGAGGATGGACAGTTATACTATATGTGTGAAAGGAACGAACAGCTAAGGAAATATATTCCAAAACATTTAGAAAATGAGCTTTTAAAAGCATATCACGATGGAAATGGACATCTCGGTAGAGACAAATTGGTGAAAGCACTTACAATCAAATATTATTGGCCAAACTTGTTTAAATCTGCATGCAAATATGTAGATACGTGTGAAAAATGCAGGTTAAGGAACATGAAAACAATAAAGTGTCCCTTACAAGATACAGATATTCCTCAGTTCCCAATGCAAAAGATTAGTTTAGATATATCAGGTCCACACCCTAGAACATTGTCAGGAAACGTTTATTTGATTCACATAGTAGACGTCTACAGTCTTTGGCCGGAAATTTACGCAATTCCAGACAAGAGCGCAGATACAGTCATTAATATTTTTTTACAGGAGTTCGTACCAAGGTTTAGTTGCCCACAAAGTATACTTACAGATAATGGTAGAGAGTTTGTAAATAAAAAATTCGAAAAGTTATTAAAAGATTTAAATATAAAACATATAAAGACCTCATATTATATACCTTATTCAAATGCTAGAAACGAACGTCAACATCGGACGTTATACGACATTATAGCAAAGATTATTGATGAACATGAAAAAGATTGGGATCTATTTTTGGGACCTGCCCTTAGCGCTATTCGCACAAATCAAAATGAGAGCACGGGTTTTTCACCTTTTTATTTAATACACGGGAGGGAACCAATACTACCTATAGATAATCTATTAAAACCTAGACGGAAATATATGGGTGAAGAATTTCAAGAGACCATAATACAGGAAATGCATAAAGCACATGTAAGATTAAGGAATAATATAATTAAAGCTATGGAAAGACAGAAAAAATATAAAAATGTAAATACAAAATTACAGGAGTTTAAGGTAGGTGATAGAGTTTATTACAAGAAGCATAGAAGAAACTCTAAGTTTGATGCTCGTTGGATTCCAGGGTATTACGTTTTGGAAAAACTAGGAAATGTGTCATATATTATAAAGAACCAGGTCACAGCACATATAGCAAGGGCACACGTTGAACACTTAAGAAGAGATGAAGATGAGATAGAAAATAATAATTATAATAATAATTATTATTCAGACACAAAATATTTGGATGAACAAGTTGTCAGAGGAGCTACAGTAACCCCAGGTCTTAGAAAAGAACCGGCACAAAATCAGTTGCTAGCAAATCCAAGTTACGAAGATACTCAAGAACAGACAATTCCGAAAACAATGGAAGAAGAAAAGATGAATGAAACTCATTATGATAGTATGGAAATAGGTGCTCCATTTAAAAATACTAGACAAGCAACGAAAAGAAGAATGGATAATCAAAGAGATAAAGAAGTGAAAAGACAGAGGAGAATTAGAGATTATTCAACAAGCGGAGAAGATATGCCTCTACTAGAAAGATCCTTAAGAAATAATGATCGACAAATTAGATGGGATATTGAACAGAAGAGGTTAGCGGCAGCTAAAGAGAGACATACAGACGAAGAAGAAGAAATGGATGAAAAGTCTGAGTCAAGTAGTAGCATGGAAGAAACTAATAGGTTGTACGAAGAAGAAGATGTTGATGTAGAATTAGCACTTATTCAAAGAAACTTGGAGTTGTTGAAGAAGTGGAAACGTAGGAGATAGATATTTGAAAGTACTGCAGATGGCAAGTTATAAGTTTCAGGATTTAGAAGTGAAAGGGATGCTTGAAGAAGAATACGAAACGTTGGAAGTGGTCTTGAGGTGCTGGTACAATGGGTGAATGTACTTTTTATTGGTGCTAGAAATGCCGTGTTTAACGAGAAGGATTAACAAGTTATACTGAGGACTGCTCCAAGGGAAATAATAGGCAGGCCAGATCACAAGTTCGTTGATAAGTAGAGGATGGCTACTACATTGAGTTAATATTGGATTAGTGGCCACATTACAAATGAAAAAAAAAGGGATTCAACATGTAGTTTACAGTGCTTACTTAAGAGGTTATTCCGGATGTTATGTGCTGTTAGGAGTTAAGATAGATTATGGAGATAATAAATGGTATGGTAAATGTTGATTACTGATTTGTTTATGTAGATAGAACAGATGTGATTCTAATTGGTTTGTAGTTAACAGATGTACAGATGGAAAGTGAAATGTTTAGTTTTCTCGGTCATAGAAATACTGGAATGACCTGTATAAATAGATATGCGTTATTTTACTTAGTATGAGAGGCCAATGTTGGTGGGCCACTATACGTAGTAATTTTAGGAGAGTTATAATTGTTTTGAAAACTGTGTTTTATTGAGTCTAAGGTTTATGAGTCATGAGTCATATATAATATGTTTTTATGCTTGAGTTGGTACTGAAAAATGATGGCTATTGTTTGGTTGTTTTATTGAGCCTAAGTTTTAATGAGTTTTTTTTCTTGATTTGGTCTTGAAAAATGTTGTTGTTGTTTGATTAATTGATTTAGAATAGGGTGATTGTGTTCCTAGTATTTAGAAGTGATAACAACTATTGGTCCGTAAAAGTGTCCAATAGTGATAGGTAGAAATAGAATGTTTTATTCTGATTTGATAACATGCATGTTATGTCATTTTAAAAATGTGTTTTTTTCTTTAGATTAATTTGGGGGTTGTGTTCATTTTATTTAGAATTACATGAATGGTTTGGTATATTGAGTTACATGGTTATAAAGTTAGTTAAGTAAGTTTAAGTTTCAAATAGATGAGGTTTTGCTTAAGGTTTTTCGTTCAGAAAAGAGTTGATAGAAACTACTTTGTCCCACTGATATAAGGTAGGGGGAAGACTGTAAATGGCAGTATATAAGTGGGGGGTTTCGGGGGCAAGATATAGGTGCTGTGAAAAACCAGCGTTAATTATATTAAAAGTGTTCATAAAATATGAACATGGGCTCATGGTTAAAGGTGAGATAATGAAATATGGACAAAATTGTGGATGGCAATGTAAATGTTGAATATATAAGGCTTATGAAAACTTATGCCAAAAGGTTTTATAGTGAACAAAGGTCTATTTAAAAAAAAAAAAAATTATTTTACAATAAATTTTTTTATTGGCAAGGGAGGTAAATGTGAGTGTCTTAAATGTTCATTGCTGTATGTACATGTGGTCATGTTGAGTATTCATTCTTTATACTTCTTACTAGGTGCGCACCGCTTCTTTACTTTTTCTAACTACATTGTTTTTGTACGTCCTGGGTTTTGGAAGAGTGAGAAATTTTATAAGTTCAAAAATTTCCATAAAGAATTTATGAGCTGTTCTTATGATATGTATATTTGATACAGGAAATAGGAGGAGCCAAGAAAGAACCAGAAAAGTATAAATATATATAGTGGATAGCTATATAGTGTGGGGAAATAGAAAGGAGAGAAGGACTGTTTGGCTTAACAGAGTTACCATACGTGGTACGAGGTATTATACAAGGAAAATTCGAAGAAGAAGTATATGGGGGGGGGGGTACTAGCTGACCATATAACTGGGAGAAGAGTTAAAAGATATATTACTTACTCAAACTTGAGCTGATTTTAGGGAAGATTAGAGGAAAAAGAGGGAATAGAGTATGGGGATTAGGAGTAAAGAGTTTTCCTTTATAAGGAAAATTCTTTATTAAACATGGGGAGGTGTAACAGTAAGGGAGTACTGGGATATTATTAGGATCTAGTGGGAAATAGACACAGCACGATTGAGCATCGAGAGTGAAAGGGTGAGAGATGCTCAATCGTGACGTATTGGGTTGGCAAGGGCAGTTAAGATCCGGCTTTTGACTTGAGTGGAAGTTAACATCAGGCCTTGGACCGGAGAAGAAGCTATATTGTCATCATGAGCAAATAAACGTTATATTAACAACTACAGCATGTCTTTCGAGTTCCCTGCACTGTTATAGAACCACATGTCTCTTCTCTGACCTGAAATCCTTCGTAAACATCTTGAGCAAAGACCGCCGCATTCAGCCATGACTCTTTGTTGCGTCTGTATCCTCCAAGTGTGGGCGGGAAGCAGCCGAGCTGTTCCAAGTCCCAAGCAAGTCTGTGTGCTACAATTTTCTCCAGTAGCTTGCCAACAGTATTCTGCATCGTAATGATTCTGTAGCCGCTTATCTTGGAGTGGTCTTTGTTCGGTTTTGGCAGCGGCAGCAAGTAGCTGTGTAGCCATTCTTCTTTGACCTGACCCCTCTGGATACTGGTGTTGAATTCTCTGGCCAGTTCTTCCATGTAAATTTGATACCAGACAGTAGTGCTCAAGCTAATGAAAAACCAGGATTAATCCAGAACGGAGTGGGAATATCCAGCGTGTGTGTGTGTGTGTGTGAGACGCCACATCGAGGAAAAACTGTCAGCGCGCTAGAGAAGACACGGCAGGTCAACGGAGAGTGGGGAGTGACGGGATTGCTCACTAGGTACAAAGAGCGCACAGACAAAAACTGTCGTGGTTGAGACGACACGCGCATGTGTTTATACGTCAAGAGACTGTGCTAGCGGACAGCATAGGTGAAATGTCGCGTGGACAAAAACGTGTTTGCGACAATAGCAGTCAGTCCTAGGTGTGTGTAGGACATCGCTGTCGGTGATAAAGACAGGATTGATAATTCAAGATATTGACAGGTGTGTGTGGTGAGGGAACGCACCGTGTGGTCGCTTTTTGACTGGTCAAGATTTGTCGACGCCGTTAAAAGACGAGGCGGGGCGGAGTTAAGAGACAGTGCAGGTGTAAATTGTGAGTCTCCACGGACAATTCGAGTCAGCGCTGTTTACGAGAACATTGAACTCCCGGGAAGGGGAGAGTTAATGAATGTGTAGAATACACTGAGAAAATTGACATTTGCTGTTCACCGGGAAGGGTGACATACAGGGGTAGTGTACCACAGGGGTTGGAGCACGGCAGGTGTTGTTGTGGATAACGGAACATTTCCGGACATTACTTTGTTCACAGCCGGGTCGGGGCTGAGAAGTTGTGTGGAAAGTGTTTTTGTATAACGGGAAAAGTTTCCGGTCAGTTTACAGTGTGTATTATTGTGACAAAGATTACTGAAGTTGACCTGCGGGTCAAGGTTGGGGACAGTGAAAAGTTACTGAGATTTTCCAGAGAACTGGATAAACAACTTGTTTATGAACGAAAACCAGACTTTATGTTTCGTCTTTGTTGAACTGTTCTACTATCGTTATCGTTACTCTGTCATGAGCAATCATTGTTACAACGAAGGATGACATGTCATCACCGCAGGCTGGGTTGCATACAGTTACCGAAAAAGAACTGACTCTACACAGTTACAGTGGGGAACAGTTGAGGTCTTTTTGTGTTGAACTTTGTCTTTAAAAGTAAATCTATCACATAATTAATACAAATACGGACCATCTGTACAACAATAGGATAAAGACGGTTGGATTATTACTTGGTATCACTACGTCCAGATGAAGGTACAATAACGTTACGGACTGTGTCGAGACAGAACAGTTTGGATATTACTATCATCTTCAATTTTTGTCGACAGTTGGAACTTGTGATCACCACGTGAATTCAGGAACCACTCAACAAAACAAGAAGTCGGTTTGAAATCTAGCGTCGTAGACATTTCGGAATTTTAACAAACAAACACTTCCATCCTATTGTAAAAAGATTATTAAATACGAACTGTTGGCGACGGATTATAAGTACAGATTTATCGGCCAACTAGTTGGACATTCTATTGCTCTCATCGTATTAACTGTCGT
The DNA here is from genome assembly GCA_014155875.1 of Cepaea nemoralis. Classification (NCBI taxonomy): domain Eukaryota; kingdom Metazoa; phylum Mollusca; class Gastropoda; order Stylommatophora; family Helicidae; genus Cepaea; species Cepaea nemoralis. The sequence goes on along the minus strand of JACEFZ010009774.1, from coordinate 18,230 downwards.
TATCGTGTGTCTACTTATATATATATATATATATATATATATATATATATATATATATATATATATATATATATATATATATATATATATATATATATATATATATATATATATATATATATATATATATATATAATAATATATATATTAAATATATTTATATATATATATTATAATATTATATATTAATTATTTATTAAAAAACAATTATAAAATATATATATATTTTTAATATATATTTAATATATAAAAGATTTAATATAATATATATTAAATTTTTTATAAAATTAATAATATAATATTATATATTATATATATATATATAATTAATAATAATTAAATATATTATATATATATAATAATAGAACACGATAACGACATTTTAATACGATGAGAGAAAATAGAATGAAACTAGTTGGCCGATAAATCTGTACTTATAATCCGTGCCAACAGTTCGTATTTAATAATCTTTTTACATAGGATGGAAGTTTTGTTTGTTAAAAACCAAAATGTCTACGACGCTAGTTTTCAAACCGACTTCTTGTTTTGTGAGTGGTTCCTGAATTCACGTGGTGATCACAATTTCCCAAACTGTCGACAAAAATTGAAGATGATAGTAATATCCAACTTTTCTGTCTCGACACAGTCCGTAACTTTATTGTACCTTCATCGGAACGTAGTGATCCCAAGTAATAATCCAACCGTCTTTATCCTATTGTTGTACAGATGGTCCGTATTTGTATTAATTATGTGATAGATTTACTTTTAAAGAAAAAGTTCAACAAAAAAAAGACCTCAACTTTTTCCCACTGTAATGTGTAGAGTCAGTTCTTTTTCGGAAACTGTATGCAACCAGCCTGCGGTGAACATGTCATCCTTCGTTGTAACAATGATTGCTCATGACAGAGTAACGATAACGATAGTAGAACGTTCAACAAAGACAAACATAAAATCTGGTTTTCGTTCATAAACAAGTTGTTTAAACAGTTCTCTGGAAAATTCAGTAAAATTTTTACTGTCCCCAACCTTGACCCGCAGGTCAACTTCATAATTTTTTCACAATAATACACACTGTAAACTGACCGGAAACTTTTCCCGTTATACAAAAAAACTTTTCCCCACAACTTTTCAGCCCCGACCCGGCTTGAACAAAGTAATGTCCGGAAATGTTCCGTTATCCACAACAAAACCCGCCGTGCCAACCCCTGTGGACAACCCCTGTATGTCACCTTCCCCGGGGAACAGCAAATGTCAATTTTCTCAGTGTATTCTACACATTCATTAACTTCCCCTCCCGGGAGTTCAATGTTCTCGAACAGCGCTGACTCGTTGTCCGTGGAGACTCACAAATTTTCACCTGCACTGTCTCTTAATCCGCCCCGCTCGTCTTTTAACGGCGTCGACAAATTGACCAGTCAAAAAACGACCACCGGTGCGTTCCCCCACCACACACACCTGTCAATATCTTGAATTATCAATTTTGTCTTTATCACCGACAGCGATGTCCAACACAAAATAGGATGACTGCTATTGTCGCAAACACGTTTTTGTCACGCGACATTTCACCTATGCTGTCCGCTAGCACAGTCTCTTGACGTATAAAAACATGGCCCTGTCGTCTCAAAAACGACAGTTTTTGTTGTGCGCTCTTTTTACCTAGTGACAATCCCGTCACTCCCCACTCTCCGTTGACCCGCCGTGTCTTCTCTAGCGCGCTGACAGTTTTCCTCGAGTGGCGTCTCACACACACACAACACACGCTGGATATTTCCCACTCCGTTCTGGTAATCCTGGTTTTTCTTGCTTTAGCACTATGTCTGTACAAATTTTTCATGAAAAACTGGCCGAGAATTCAACACCGTATCCAAGGGGTCAGGTCAAAAAAGAATGGGTACACAGCTACTTCTGCCGCTGCCAAAAAAGAAAAAAAGACCCCCAAGATAAGCGGCTAAGAATCATTACGATGCAGAATCTGTTGGCAAAGCTACTGGAAAAATTTAGCACCAGACTGCTTGGGGACTTGGAACAGCTCGGCTGCTTTCCCCCCCACACTTGGAGGATACAGACGCAACAAAGACAGTGAATGCGGCGGGCTTTGCTCAAGATGTTTTCGAAGGATTTCAGGTCAGAGAAGAGACAGGGTTCTATAACAGTGCAGGGGAAATCGAAAGACATGCGTAGTTGTTAATATAACGTTTATTTGCTCATGATGACAATATAGCTTCTTTCCGGGCCAAGGCCCGATGTTAACTTCCACTCAAGTCAAAAACCGGATCTTAACTGCCCTTGCCAACCCAATACGTCACGATTGAGCATCTCTCACCCTTTCACTTCGATGTCAATCGTTTCTGTGTCTATTTTCCCACTAGATCCTAATAATACCCCCGTACTCCCTTAGTTACACCTCCCCATGTTTTAAAAAAGAATTTTCCTTATAAAGGAAAAATCTTTACTCCTAATCCCCCTACTCTATTCCCTCTTTTTTCCCCTTTAACTTCCCTAAAATCAGCTCAAGTTTGAGTAATAATATATCTTTTAACTCTTCTCCCAGTTATATGGTCAGCTAGTACCCCCCCCCCATATACTTCTTCTTCGAATTTTCCTTGTATAATACCTCGTACCACGTATGGTAAATCTGTTAAAAACAGTCCTTCTCTCCTTTCTATTTCCCCAAACTATATAGCATCCACTATATATATTTATACTTTTCTGGTTCTTTCTTGGCTCCTCCTTTTCCTGTATCAAATTACATATCATAAGAACAGCTCATAAATTTTATAAAAATTTTTTGAACTTAAAAAATTTTCTCACTCTTCCAAAACCCAGGACGTACAAAAACAATGTAGTTAAAAAAAGTAAAGAAGCGGTGCGCACCTAGTAAGAAGTATAAAGAATGAATACCAACATGCCCACATGTACATACAGCAATGAACTTTTAAGACACTCACATTACCTCCCTTCCCAAAAAAAAAATTTATTGAAAAAATAATTTTTTTTTTTTTAAATAGACCTTTTTTCACTATAAAACCTTTTGCATAAGTTTTCATAAGCCTTATATTTTCAAATTTACATTGCCATCCACAATTTTGCCCTTTTCTTATCTCACCTTTAACCATGACCCCATGTTCATATTTTATGAACACTTTTAATAAAATTTAACGTGGTTTTTCACAGCACCTATATCTTGCCCCAAAAACCCCCACTTTATACTGCCATTTACAGTTTTCCCCCCTACCTTATATCAGTGGACAAAGTAGTTTTTATCAACTTTTTTCTGAACGAAAAACCTTAAGCAAAACCTCATCTATTTGAAACTTAAACTTACTTAACTAACTTTATAACCATGTAACTCAATATACCAAACCATTCATGAAATTCTAAATAAAATGAACACAACCCCAAATTAATCTAAAAAAAAAAAACACATTTTAAAATGACATAACATGCATGTTATCAAATCAGAATAAAACATTCTATTTCTACCTATCACTATTGGACACTTTTACGGACCAATAGTTTTTATCATTTCTAAATACTAGGAACACAATCACCCTATTCTAAATCAATTAATCAAACAACAAAAAATTTTTTCAAGACCAAATCAAGAAAAAAACTCATTAAAACTTAGGCTCAATAAAACAACCAAACAATAGCCATCATTTTTCAGTACCAACTCAAGCATAAAAACATATTATATATGATCATGACTCATAAACTTAGATCAATAAAACACAGTTTTCAAAACAATTATAACTCTCCTAAAATTACTACGTATAGGGCCCACCAACTTTGGCCTTCATATAAGAAAAATAACGCATATTTTTATACAGGTCATTCCAGTTTTTCTATGCCGAGAAAACTAAACTTTTCACTTCCATCTGTACATCTGTTAACTAAAAACCCAAATTAGAATCACATCTGTTCTATCTACATAAACAAATCATAATCAACTTTTACCATACCATTTATTATCTCCATAATCTATTTTAACTCCTAACAGCACATAACATCCGGAATAACTCTTAAGAAAGCACTGTAAACTACATGTTGAACCCCTTTTTTTTTTCTTTTGTAATGTGGCCACTAATCCAATATTAACTCAATGTAGTAGCCATCCTCTATTTATCAACGAACTTGTGATCTGGCCTGCCTATTATTTCCCTTGGAGCAGTTCAGTATAACTTGTTAATCCTTTCGTTAAAACGGCATTCTAGCACCAATAAAAAGTACATTCCCCCATTGTACCAGCCTCAAGACCACTTCCAACGTTTCGTATCTTCTTCAAGCACCCCTTTTCACTTCAAATCCTGAAACTTATAACTTGCCATCTGCAGTACTTTCAAATATCTATCTCCTACGTTTCCATTTCTTCAACAACCCCAAAGTTTCTTTGAATAAGTGCTAATTCTACATCAAAATCTTCTTCTTCGTACAACCTTTTAGTTTCTTCCATACTACTACTGCCCGACTTTTCATCTTTCTTCTTCTTGTTGTATGTCTCTTTTTAGCTGCCGCTAACCTTTCTGTTCAATTCCATCTAATTTGTCGATCATTATTTCTTAAGGATCTTTCTAGTAGAGGCATATCTTCTCCGCTTGTTGAATAATCTCTAATTCTCCTCTGTTTTTTCACTTCTTTATCTTTTTGATTATCATTCTTCTTTGTTGCTTGTCTAGTATTTTTAAATGGAGCCCCTATTTCCATACTATCATAATGAGTTTCATTCATTTTCTTCTTCCATTGTTTTCGGAATTTTTGTTCTTGAGTATCTTCGTAACTTGGATTTGCTAGCAACTGTTTTTGTCCCGGTTTTTTTCTAAGCCCTGGGGTTACTGTAGCTCCTCTGACAACTTGTTCATCCAAATATTTTGTGTCTGAATAATAATTTTTTTAAATTATTATTTTCTATCTCATCTTCTCTCTTCTTAAGTGTTCAACGTGTCCCCTTTGCTATATGTGCTGTGACCTGGTTCTTTATAATATATGAACTTTTCCTAGTTTTCCAAAACGTAATACCCTGGAATCCAACGAGCATCAAATTTAGGGGTTTCTTCTATGCTTCTTGTAATAAACTCTATCACCTACCTTAAACTCCTGTAATTTTGTATTTACATTTTTTTTTTTTCTGTTTTTCCCCTAGCTTTAATTATATTTTTCCCTTTAATCTTACATGTGCTTTATGCATTTCCGTATTATGGTCTCTAAAATTTCTCACCCATATATTTCCGTCTAGGTTTAATAGATTATCTATAGGTAGTATTGGTTCCCCCGGTATTAAAAAAAAAGGTGAAAAACCCGTGCTCTCTTTTTGATTTGTGCGAATAGCGCTAAGGGCAGGTCCCAAAAATAGATCCCAATCTTTTTCATGTTCATCAATAATCTTTGCTATAATGCGTAAACGCCCGATGTTGACGTTCGTTCTAGCATTTGAAAAGGTTATAAATGAGGTCTTTATATGTTTTATATTTAAATTTTTTAAATAATTTTCGAATTTTTTTTTTACAAACTCTCTACCATTATCTGTAAGTATACTTTGTGGGCAACTAAACCTTGGTACGAACTCCTGTAAAAAATATTAATGACTGTATCTGCGCTTTTTTCTGGAATTGCGTAAATTCCGGCCAAAGACTGTAGACGTCTACTATGGAAAAAATAAATTTCCTGACAATGTTCTGGGGTGTGGACCTGAATATCTAAACTAATCTTTTGCTTTGGGAACTGAGGAATATCTGTATCTTGTAAGGGACACTTTATTGTTTTCATGTTCCTTAACCTGCTTTTTTCACACGTATCTACATATTTGCATGAGATTTAAACAATTTTGGCCAATAATATTTGTTGTAAGTGCTTTCCCCAATTTTGTCTCTACCGAGATGTCCTTTTCCCATCGTGATATGCTTTTAAAAGCTCATTTTCTAAATTTTTTGGAATATATTCCTTAGCTGTTCGTTCCTTTCACACATATAGTAAAACTGTCCATCCTCCTGAAAAACCCAAATAATTCCTTTTATATTTGTTATCTTCTGTTTCTCGTAATTTTTCTTTTTTTGTATGATTTTTGGGTCCAACTCTTGCTCTTCTTTCATATTAAATTGTGCTAACGTAGGTCTTCTTCCCTATGTTCAGACTCTTGATCCGTGGTAGACTATCAAATTTTTCCCCTATTTATATAGCAGAATCTAAAATTTTTACTTGCCATTTCGGTCGTCTATTTTGGTCAGCTTCATCTTCTGTACCCCTTTGATGACTGTGGGTATGGAATTCTAGACATAAATCAGCGCATGTGTTAATCCTACCTGGGATGTACTAAATTTTTCGTGTTGTACCCCTGTAGATTCAATGCCCACGTCTGTATTTCCTTTTCTGCACTGGAGCTTCTAAAAAAGATTTTAAAAGGGCATATGGTCATTTTAATAAAAAATTTGCGTTATGTAAGTAGTAATTAGTTTCTGAAGAGCGTAATGAATTGCATAAGCCCCTTCTCAATAGTCGTCCATTTTCTTTGTGATCTGCTAAGTTTAGCGACAAGAAGTAGATGGGCCCTTTTCTTTTTTAAACCCCCTGGTATTCCAGACTCTTTTCCTTCATATGGTTAAACCAAACATGCTCCTACTGCATTGTCCGAAGCATCTGTGTACAGTATTAACTGTTTGTTTAAGTCTGGAGCGTCAAAAGTGGTACCAGTGTTAAGCTGTTTTTTTAAAAACTCGAACGCTTTTTGACACTCATCATCCACTTAAAACTAGCGTATTTGCCTGTTAAGTTTGTAATAGGTTCAGCTATCTTTGAAAACGCGGGGCGAACCGCCTATAATATGCCAGTTCTATAAAAGCGCGTACTTCCCTTTAAAGTTAGTTTGGGGCAGGTAACTCTTTAATAACCTTTATTTGTCCTGGTCTGGTTTTATACCCTTTTCTATTATAATATACCCAAATATTTTGTTTCTGTCTTTAAAAATTTGGGATTTTCTAAGTTTTAAATTCACATCATGCTTTCTTAACCTGTCAAAACTAGTCTTATATGTTTCAAAGATCCCCCACTCTCCAGTAGTAAAAATCAGAATATCATCAATATAGGCAAGAGCGAATTTTTGCATACCTTTTAAAAATTCATTTTTTAAGAGCATATAGTGAGAGGGGCGCCGTTTGACGCCAAAAAGGGATTCGTAAGAATTCGTAGAGCCCATATGAGTACAAAAGGCACTTTTCTTTTGCGCGTCCCTTGACATCGGAATACACCAGAATCCTGACCTTGCGTCCAGCGTCGTGAAATATGTAGAGATTTAAACAGCCCCAAAATATCATCAATTACGGGAGGGGGATGCTACATTCTTGGTGATTTTTTTCAACGCCCTAAATCACAACAGAAGCGACTCGAACCATCAGGTTTGGCCACGATGACGACCCGGGGATGACCATTCTGACTTCGACCTTGTTATTATTCCTGCTTTCAACATCTCTTCTATCGCCTTTTCCACGATTTCTCTATTTTCTTAAAGGAGTTCTATATGGTTTTAAACTTATTGGTGGATATCTTGTGCTATTTCCATTGTAACTGTTTTCGTCTTTCCCAATTCTAAATCATTAACCGCAAACACATCCGATTTTTCTTTATAATTGTTCCAACCTTCCTTATTTTCTGGCGGAGCTTTTAACTGTGACAATAATTCTTGTTCCCCTTTTTATTTTGTCTAGTGAATGTATTTGGCTTTATTTTCCCCTGGATGGATGGATCAATTCATCCATTCTGACGTTCCCTCTTCTCCCGCGTCCGCTGTTATTAAGTCGTTCACTAGAAGTTCTGAATAACTTGTCCCGACATTTCTGCTCTATCCGTTGCCAATATGTCACTAATGTTATGATCTAGTTTGGCTATCACACATCCCCCGTATAACTTGATTTCTCTACCTGTGTTGTTGATAACCATCACTGGAAAGGTTAAGTGTTTATCCAACGCTATTATTCCATCCGGAACTTCCAAAACCCGGGTCATCAATTATTTCTCTTGTAACTCAGTGATTTGACTGTGTTTCCTTCCACATAATATGGTTTCTCTTTAGCTTCGCTTGTATCAAATTAACCGACTGTGGTTTTAACGTCGTTGACATTTTAACTCTAACTAGTGCTGATATATGCATGTCCTCTTCCATATCTATATAAACGTCCCTGAATTTTTGTTTATGTAAATCATAGAAAAGTCTTACTCCATTTTTTATTAAAAAAACTCTTCCTATCAACATGTTTCTATTTAAATCCTTCACTACATGAAAAAGATGTCTTATGTTGATCCTCCTAATTAAAAATTTTTCATTGTTTGTCCCAAATTTCTTGTAAATTCTGTCCAGTAACAGAGGTAAATTATTATGACTCTTAAATACTCTACAATTTCTTACTATTTTTTATAGAAAACTTTCTTTTACTACACTAACCTGAGCTCCCGAATCAATTAATGTACGAACTCTATACTTTCTATTTCTATTATACAAGAGCTATAATCTGTTTTATTTTCTATAAAATGCTTGACTTCATCTAATTGAAAATATTCTCTGTTCGTCCTAATATACCCATTACTAACATACTCTTAAACCCTTTGGGGCCTTATTATTTCCCTTTCCCACTATAGGTCCCCTTTAATAGGTAGGGCGCCGTTTTCCTGCGTTCCCGTACCTGTAAAATTCCGTGTCCCTCTACAACATTCCTACTCACCCCGTTATTTTCATGTCTACCCTGTGTATTCGACTGGACACGCCTGTTATTACAAAAACGAGAAACATGTCCCGTTGACCAAAACCCAACAGACAATATTTGTACTATTTGTGTTGACTACTGTTTCTCTTGTAGGGTATTCATATTTTTTCTTTCCTCGTTATATATCTATTTCTACCTTGTAACGTCTGTATTCCTCCCTCCTATTCCCTCCGAATCTTGTTTGTCCTATTTTCCCTAGGTTCCTCAATTTTGTCTTCTCGATTTCTTCCCACTTTTCGTCCTGTTCTCAAACTAAATCTACGTCTCAAATTTTCCTCTTGTACCGCGATATCTACGCTTGTGATAACCTCTCAGGGTTTTCCCTCATCAACTTAAGTTTCAAACCATCGGATTTTATGCCATCTACAAAAAACCCTACTAACATCCTTTCCACCTCTCCTGTACATTCTGTCCTAAGAAGCTTCTTCAGCCAGGTTAATCAATCTATCGCTGAACAATTGTACCGTCTCTCCGTTATTTTGTTTAGCCTGCCCCAACACCGAAAATGCATGTTGTGGATCTGTTATTTCTGCATATTTCCTTGCTAGGTTTTCCTTTTAATTTTTCCCATGTTCATTACTCTAGCCTCTAACTTTCTTCTTATATGATCCGAAACCGGTTCCCTTGCCGTCTGATAAGCCAGTCTCATTTTTTTTTCATCTGTTGCTGAGATTAAATAGGCATATTTTTCTAGGAAGTGACCCATTTCTTAAAGTCTCTGGCTGTCCACTAAACTTCACAATTTCTGTTGCCCTTCCTTGCTGTTTAATAACCATATTAAGTCTGCCTACTGCTGTTCCCACCCTGTCAAAACCTGTGCTAAGGTGTCCCGTTCCGCCATGCTGAAATATACTTAAAAAAAGCAAGCAAAGAACACACAATTTCAATTTTTTAATTTAAGGAATACACTCACTGTTTCGTAAAACTACAGTTAGTTTCTATGTTTGGGAACCACACAATTTTACCCTGATTTTTTTTCCTGACTCAAGCACGTACTTTCTTCGACTCGCCCTCAGATTTCTTTCGAACACCAGGAGCCTGCGTCAGCTGAAAATCAGTCGCGGAGTTCAGGTAGCAGAGTTCAGGTAGTCTGTCTCTTCCCTCAGGTAATTTCGTCATTCTCTTGGGATGCCTGGAAAATCTTCAACCCCCGGTTGGGTCCCATCTGAGATTTCTAGCCTTTGTTTTCACCCCGGGTGGGGTACATCATCGACGTCTTGCGATAGCGACTCGATTGCAGTGGAGCCTCTAGATAATCGGACTCGTCAAGGAAAAACTTGGCCACTTTATCTACTTGGCCCCTTGAAATTTTCTTTTTCAGCCGATTCGACAATCAGACGACTGTATTTCTGGGTTGTCTCCTTAGCAGCGGCCTTTGTAGTCCGTTAAAACAACCGAAACGTAGGTGGCGGCTTAAAAATAGCAAAACTCAGGCTATGGTAAGCCCTTTTTGAAACGCTAAAGTTCAGACAACGGCTATGACAAGCCCCTTTATAACGCCAAAATTCAGACAACGGCCATGACAAGCCTTTGATAAGCCAAAGTTCAGACAACGGCTATGGCAAGCCCATTGATAACGCTAAAGTTCAGACAACGGCTATGGCAAACCCCTTTTATAACGCTAAAGTTCAGACAACGGCTATGGCAAGCCCTTGATAACGCTAAAGTTCAGACAACGGCTATGGCAAGCCTCTTGATAACGCTAAAGTTCAGAAACGGCTATGGAAACCCTTTTATAACGCCAAAATTCAGATAACGGCTATGGCAAGCCTCTTGAGTTAAAATTGTTATTCACTGGTTGTTCCACCACGTGCCGAAAAAATGTTTCTAGGACTTATTTTACCCGGGGCATGGAACAATAACAAGCGGCTCCCGACTTTGACAAAAACCTCCAACAGACAGTAGCTCCTTTAAAACTGATTTGAGAAAAGTCTGTTCTAAATACCTTTTTGAGGCAGTTGGGCTGGATCCTTTGATGGTTACTAGTACTTCGGATTGCGTCCCCGACGGAAAAGTCCAGTATCCTGGTCACGGCACCATTTCGAGTTCTATAACAGTGAGGGAACTCGAAAGACATGCTGTAGTTGTTAATATAACGTTTATTTGCTCATGATGACAATATAGCTTCTTCTCCGGCCCAAAGGGCCCTGATGTTAACTTCCACTCAAGTCAAAAGCGGATCTTAACTCCCCTTCCCAAACCCCAAATACGTCACGATTGAGCATCTCTCACCCTTTCACTCTCGATGCTCAATCGTGCTGTGTCTATTTCCCACTAGATCCTAATAATATCCCATACTCCCTTACTGTTACAGGGCCCCATAGACTTAGGGGACGCTATAACATAGTATTTTTCGAGCACTTGATGCAAACCCTCCTCAGACTGAAAGTGCACCTCGCCTTGTACGATGGTAGCTGCAGTTTCTACTCCAAAGGAAGGTGGTGCTAAGATGCGGTGAGTTGGTCTTCTGAGCCGATAACGATATGTCCAGGATTGCCGCAGGGTTCACCACTGTCACCAGTACTATTCAACGGTATACGGTGCCGATCACTGAACAACAGTTGGATGGGAGGGGTGGACTCTATCATTCGATTGACGACATCCTTCGTGTATCGACAGGGTCGAGATAGACAGGCGGTTGCCAACTATATGCAGGGCGAACTAGATCGAATTTCCTCATGGTGTGCTGATGCCGATGCCCTTGTCAACCCTGCAAAGGCAACGGTTACATGGTTCTCACTAAACAACCATATTGTGAAAACAGACCTGCCGGCAGTAAGAATGGATGGGAGCATTCTGAGTAGAACCCAGTCAATGACATATCTTGGCGTGAGGCTTGATCGTAGCCTGTCCTTCAGAGATCATGTCGATTATGTCATAACGAAGGCTCGAAAAGGTTTGGCAGCAATGAGAGTCATGGCGACTGCCAATATCGAGCAAAGACTGCTATTACTTCTGTTCCAAGGACTTGTGCTTTCACGCATCGAGTATGCCCTGGCCATCCTCACTGTCAGCCCTACACAGATTGGAAGACTTGAAAAGGTACAAAACGAAGCCATGCGCATCATTTTGGGCTGCACGAGAGACACCAGCTGTGTAGCAATGAGATACCTCCTTGACTTCCCGACAATGGAACACAGGATCAAGATCTGGAGAGCTCGTGCATACTTAAAAATAAGTGCAGATGAGCAGCACCCTCTGCATGACGCTGTATTCAGAGAAAAGGGTGACAGGCTAAAGAGGGGCAAATCATGGATGGGTCGGGCGGAAGATGTCGTCGGACAGGTCTGCAGTCTTACCAGTATCAACCCCGGCAAGGAATGGGTGCCGGTGCCTCCAGCTTTTAAGTGTACCTTCTCCTGCATTATCACACTCGACAGACGGTGCAGAGAGCAGAACCCTGCCGCTGTCAATGCAGAGGTTAACGCGCTCATCTATGATCACTCAGATAGCCCCGAAGTGCTCATCTATACAGATGGATCTGTTGTAAAGCAGCAGAGAAGTGCGTGGGCATTTACAGCCCGTTCAGCGGGCCGAACCGTTCAAGAATCCAGTGGTGCCCACTCTATGACCACGAGCAGCATGACGATGGAGGTGATGGCAGTTACACAGGCTTTCATATGGCTGGAATCACAGCATTATACCAACGTGTGTGTACTAAGTGATTCAATGAGCATGATTCAGAAGGTCGAAGCTGGATCTGTACGTAGACAGTGGACTGAGTCGCTGCGGAAGTCTGTTGTCCGCAAAGTCACCTTCATCTTCGTCCCGGGACATGCGGGAGTCGAGGGAAATGAACGAGCTGATAAATTGGCTGGCTCTGCACCCCCTGTAGATGGCCAGCCCATGGATCGTGCCGATGTTATTAACGCCCTTAAAGATATGGCGAGAACAGAGGATTTTGACGCCAGTGATTCCACATCGCTTTCCAGGATGAAAGACCTGGGAGTAAGAATCGGCACAGCCAGACGCGAGAGGTACATCGGGAAAACAAAGCGCCTCGTCAACCAACACAGAACTGGCACTATTAGCCACCGGACGCTGATGCATATGCTGGGGGGAGGATCTGAGCACCTATGGACATGTCCGGAGTGCAACGAAGATACCCCAACTGATAACTAACTAACTAACTATCAAATTTACCTGTCGTGAACTTCACTTGAACTGTCTGCTAGCTTGAGTTTTTACTCCCGTCTGTCTGTGTGAATTATCTGGCGCCCAACAAAGAGTTCACATTACCCTCTCGAAGCCACGCAATCCAAATTGTAAAGGGGTTTGTTAGTTTGATGGAACGAAGTCACCAAAAATAACTCCTCTCTCAGCGAAGAGCCCCCAGATATCTCAGAATGACAACAATGTCTATATTACAATGGGGTTTTTTGATCGAACGAGCTCTCAGATACTCCTTACTAAGCGACGAGACCCCAGATGTCACACGTCGTTCTATGTTGACGATACTGTCGATTTCTTGATGATAAGTTTCGTGTGATGGTCGTTGTCTAGGTAACGATACCCTGGAGGGTCAATTGAGCTATCTAACTGTCTTGCAATATAACCCCCCGCAGTGCACATTCGCAGTCATTAAACAAGATTCAGTTGGCGCACATAATCCTTTATTCCCCAAAAATAACACAGACTCACGGAACATATGTATATATCCAGAAAACAATATATAACCCATCGAATATCCACCCTCCCCCTCACAATTTTAAACACGCACACATCGATGCCTTCTCGAGCATGCTTCATATCAAATCCATAAGACAGGTAATTCCGCTCCTATCCCCCGCTGGACCTCGCACAAAACCCCCCACACACGGGGTTTCGGGCCCCTCACTCCCTATAGAACCCACTCTGGTTCAGGCCTGTTTTTCACAACGGGGGAAAAACAACACAACACGGAGATCTCTAACTCCGCTTCTCCTTAGACTACCGACCAGTCGGCACCTACCCATCAACTGTCTTAAAGCCCCTTGACTTCACAAAAAACAAAAAACTGCCCTTTCCCCCCATCCCCTGGGAGTTTTTCTCTACCCTCACTATTTTATTCTCAGGACTGGCTTTTTTCCCCAAATACCCAGGTCAGTCACTTTACTGTCTCCCACTTTCACCCCTTCTCTCTCATGCCCGGTCACTCAACTCATTGTCAATGACCAAGGCTTATGTCAGATTGCTACATTGTGCTTAAAATTTAATATCTACATAGTACACAGCCTGGGCTGAATTGTTGAGACCATATGTTGCCCATGCAGCATGATCCTTCTTTTGGCTGCCTTGTTTACTCCAGAGGAAAGGTAACACCAATACGTCTGAAACAAGACACGCTGCAGAAGTTGCTGGATCAGGAAAGCAATAATCTAACTGTCCGTCGTCGGAGCTTCGATCCAGACCAGTTGCCGACCACATTTTAGAGCTGGTTTGCCCTGCCATGACATTTAGTCTTTATGTTGCATAATTATCGCACCAGGATAAGGCTTGCATCATCCAATTGCGCTCCTTCGCCCGAAGCCGTTTTCACAACGAGGGGTTTTCGGGTTTTTAGTAAACCACTCAACATTCGGCGCTAACAGAAAGGAGGAAGTGCCCTCTACATGCATATGGGAGCACTGTCATTCCTGACTACCACCTTCCAAAAACGTAGCATTAGGACAGGGGGAAAGTATGTTCTTTGGTCATGTTTAAACCCCCCCCCGACCTGAGGCCCTGGGAAACCCAACTGTCCCCTATACCTGGGCTCCTGAGTATTAAAGAGAAAAAACCAACATGATGTAGAAAAATGTTAGTTACATGCAAACAAGTGGTTAGAATAAGATGGAACTTTGAGACATTGTAAAAAAAAAGGTCTACCCCTTTTTTCTAGCGCCAATATTACCTTGGGGAGCCAATCCATCCAGCAGGATGAGCCTTGTTTCACACAGAGATACTTCTTGCAAAGTGAGCACCAGATGTTTCTCTCACCTTCTTGCATGGATTGTCTTTGTACGCCCCCTCTTATCTTACTATCGATCTAGCTTTAGATCTATAAGGTTCAAGATTCTGCTCATCACTCGTGCTCTCACTGTCTGTGTCACTTGAACTGGAACGTTTTCTTGATGAAATTCTGAATACTCAGTATCGATCACCTTTTGGACTGTGAAAAGCCTAGACCTGTTGAAGTGCTTGGTTCATCAGCGCTCGTTCTTTGTGAATTTTCAGAATATTTTCACGTTTAAAACCACACAAAGTAAATTTCCATCACAGGGTGGCAGACATTTGCAATGTTTGGTTGGTTATTTTTAGTTTGTGACGCATTTTTTTTCACGTACTAGGCAAAGTACCGAAAATTAGGTACAGCGGTATAGCGACAGATTTGGAAATTACCGAAAAATCGGTACAGCTGTCTGGTAGGTAAGATAAGAGTTGCATCGGAAACATCGTAACGACTGAAAAGATCATGCGTAGAAGAGTCAGACGAATATAAATGATGCTGGATGAGTGGTAGGAGCCATGTTATGTTATGTTAACTTTGAAAGAAATGCTTAACACCCGGACAGCGATGAAGGCGGGCACAGGTGAAAGTCTCGACGCTGGGGGCCGAATAGATCCAGAACATCGTGCATTGTTGCTCGGGGAATCTGGGGGGGATATTTTGTGGTCGAGGGCCTGCAGTTTCATGGCGAAGCATTTCACCCATTATATTTAATAGTATCATGCCGGTCTCCCTGGCGAAGGGGTTAAGGACGTTTCTTAATCCCGGGATACCCACATATAGAACACAGCTGCGCGAGGGTTAGGCAGCGGATCGAGTCGCGCTGGTTATTTACGGAGGTATGTGAGCCGGGCGTTCAGAAAGCAAATGCAAAATACTGAACTTGCCAAGACTTCCCAACCCGCAGCTGAAATATGCTGGTGTTTAATGTAAAAGTGCTGTAAAGGATATGCAACAAAATAAAACACAACATAAATAGTATCATAGTTATTGAGAAGAAACTGGCGAGTGGCTAGAAAGCGATTTTCTATTCAGGAGACCCGGGTATGAAACCTCGGTAAGGTGATGGTACTTTCTTGGGGTAATCAGAAACCGTTAACTTGCAGTTCGCAAAACCCTTGTACTAGCCAAGCGGCCTTAACCCCCCAGGTAAAGAACCCCCTGCCCTACTCAAGAAGGTACTACAGGCAGTAATGACAGTTGTCAGTTGAGTAGCATAGTTATTTAGTTTGGAGAATTAGATAAAAACGATGGGCATGTGTCCTGTGTTTTAACTGTAAACGTGATGGGGATAACAGAAACAGTCAATGGAATGCGATATCGTTTTTTTGGTTATTGTATCGCGTTACGTGCTACTTCACGCACAGCTTTTCTTCTTGGGCCCCCCCCCCCCCTCTGAAGGGCAGTACGTCACACCTACTTATGAACCTCAAAACGTCAGTGTATCCGACCCCGACATGAATTTGTGGGCAGATGGCTTCCTTTAGACAGATCCCCTTAAGGTACCAGGCCCATATACCAGGGTAGGCTTTCTTTTCCCAAAATATTTGGCCAAAAGCAGCAGCCCGAAAGGGCCCTATTTGCAATTTGATCTGCGGTCGGGGTTTTTAAAGTGCGGAACTTGAACACGGAGCCCCCTGTTTATCGCTCTTTTACGAGAAAACTGTCTCGCGTGTAAAAATCTTTAGCACACACGTAAACAGTGCGGGTTAAGTAGTGCTTGGCATTACAGTCATCTAACATTACTGTAAGTGGAGTCAGCTTCGGTACAAGTCAAGGGGAAAGGACTGTCAAGATGCGAACAGGATCCAGAAAACATATAGAACGCACAGAGACATTTGCAGTGCCCGATGTTCTAGGGCAATTCGTCTCCATAGTTGAGACCTTCACGTGTGCCACGTTTTCATCGCGGCCCAGAAGTTAAGTGTTTGTCTCAATGTTGACATGACCCCTGTCCCCTGTCAATGGTTTAAAAAGGGACTGGGGAACAAATATCAGCAATATAATGGATCCACAATATCAAGTACCAAGACATGCGGAGATACAAGAACGACTCTGCATTTTGGTAATTCACCTGGCTATGATCAGGCAGAATAATTTTCAACAAGGTATGACATTAAAACTAAAAATACATTTTTCGTTCCTTTCTTCTACACATAAGCCCCCCCGTGAGTATCGTGTACAGATATTTACAAAAAACAATCACGCACATTCTGTTTTCATTTCCATCGTAACCCTAACGGTTTTTCTTTAAGGTGTGTGATTCTTTTCATCAATTTTTTTCTCCAGTATTTTCTTTGCATGTCATGTGAAAGGAAATATTCTACGTCGTTTGATTACGTTTAGGAATAGAACGATAGAGACTTTAACGGCATGAGGTGTTGCCCGAGATCCAGGCACGAAGGTTTCGAATTTGTTTAGAATTCTATCTTGATAGATGTTCATGGCTGTCTTAATTAATGAGGTTGGTTACAAAACACTCTTTCATAAACTCAGCGCGTAGTTTTTTAGTGCATTTGATTACAGCCGCTCTGAAAGAAAAAACAGTTGACGTGCTGAAAGAATAAGTGCACTCGCTCTGAAACGTCCGCTCTTTCATAATATCAATGCTTAGTTTAGGGACTTCGGTGTATTTTATTAAGTGCTCTTAAGCTTCCCCTGGCCAATGGCGAGGTAGAAATTTTCAATGTCTACACCAGCATCAAGTTGGGGTTGAACGTTGACGTCTCGTCTATAGGCTATGGCATATTCCATCCATCATTGTTGCCATGCCGGTAAGCGTGGGCGGTCATGATTCCCCATTTCACTCGATCACAAGAGTCGTGGATCAGCTAGTGGTCTTGTCTCAGACCATTGCCACGTGGTCAAGTCATACAGGTATTTACTTCCATGTCTTCCCCTTTTTCTCTTCCCCTCGATCATGCAGTTGTAACCAAGTTTCTCTAACTATATTTCTTCTCAAACATGTCCAAAAACTATTTTGACTGTCTACATCTAATTTCTCTAATCAGTTTACGATTTTCATTTGTTTCTTGTAGTACTTGGTCGTTGGTTCTTCTGTCGTCCATGGTATTCTTTGCATTCTCCTCAGAAACCACATTTCCACAGCCATCAGATGTTTTTCAGCTTGTCTGCTCATTGTCCACGCTTCACATCCATATAAAAGGCTAGGTTCTATGATAGGAGGAAAGACTGGATAAAAGAGATGAGAGGCAGGAGAAGAGGCAGGAAGAGAGGTAGGAGGAGAGGTAGGAGTTGAGGTAGGAGGAGAGGTAGGGGAAGGTAGGGAGGGGAGGAAAGGGAGGAGGTAGGGAGAGGCTTGGATGAGAGGTAGGATGAAGGAAAAAGGAGGAGAGGTAGGAAGAGAGGTATGGGAGAGGTAGGGAAAGGGGGAGAGGTAAAGGGGGGGAGATAGAGGGGAGTAAGGGGTTAGGGTAAGAAGGGGAGGTAGGAGGCGGGCTTAGGAGGAGAGGTAGGAGGAGATGAGGATGAGGGGTAGGAGAAGAAAACGGGAA
>JACEFZ010009773.1:285000-550920 GCA_014155875.1 Cepaea nemoralis | reverse complement strand
ACCAACAGGCGGTGATGTTTCTCCATTAAAGTTAAAGGAATCATTGCATGCCACTCTGAGGTATCTGGTGTTAAGACCATTATGCAGTTCAAACAACCGCTGTCATCTAAATAGAAGTAGTTATTCACACAGTAAGAATCCAATTTTCATGCATGAGGTATGGACCTATGTTACCCACACACAGCCTACTACTTACTTCCCAGGTCCTTTTCTGGTACCATGTGCTGGGTCGACCTGGAAATCCATCTGTAAATCTAACCATTAGAGAACTCCTGTTTGCGGACAACCAAGCACTAATAGCAAAATCAGAAGCTGAATTACAAGACCACATGAATAGTCTAAACGAAATGTGTAGGGAACATAACATGAAAATTAGCACAAGTAAAACAGATGTATTGACTCTAACTAAAGAATAAAAAGCAACAACTATTCACCTTAACGAACATCCCTTGAAACAAGTAAAGAGTTTCAAGTACCTAGGAAGTATAATATCAACAAATGGCAAATCAGAGGACGAGATCGAAAATAGGTGCAATAAGGCAAACCAACTCATTGGACAAATGGCACCAATACTAAAGAACAAACATGTATCAATAACTACTAAGAAAGCACTTTACAACACAATTTTCCTGCCAACTCTATGTTACCAATGTGAACCTGGACAATGACAGAAAAAGAGAAATAAAAATCCACAACAACAGAAATGAGATTCCTGAGAAGAATACTCAATGTATCAAGAAGAGAATAAGATCAGAAATGAAGAAATCAGGACTAAAGTGGGGTTATAGCTGCACTAGATTTTATTAGAAGGCAAATGGTTTCGGCCATGCAAGTAGGGTTACCAACTAACAGTATACCACAACAAGCAATGATGTACAGACGAGAGGGGAAGCAGAGGAAGAGGCCGACCACGTAAACGATGGACGCAGGGAATAACAGAGTCCATGGGAATATCGATACAAGAAGCCCATAGCGGGCACTCTCTCGCTGTTTATACTTCACCTCGACACCGCAAGGTACAAGAGGAACATGATGAGATGAGATGAGATGATTTATTTTAAAATGCGCCTTGATGGAAACTGAAGCACAACCCTGCTGGTAACTGATTTAACGGGCTCCACTTATAATAGAATTAACTGATTCAGTGAAGGTCAGCATGGCCGAATGAATAAGAACACGTGTTCTTAAACATTTGTTGTGTTGATGCCGAACAGGACAGTTGGACTAAAACGTTGACCTACTGTTTTTTGCCCTGGGAACGTTAATTACAAGTACCTCTGAAGTCGGAGTGGGTTCGCCTAATGGCGAGGACACTGTTAATATGTAAAAGCTAATCAAAACGCAAAATTCAGTCCAGCACTACCAGAAGTAGTGTGTATGGACTAGGCTTGAGTTCAAAGCGAGCGAGCGCAAAAATGAAAATAAAATGATTCAATGCCGAAGGATAACATATCGCCAAATGTGACCTCCCGTGTGTAGAGGAGGATGATATACCACCGTAGTAGGTTCAGCGTGTTATTTGCTTTGTTTCGTTGTATCTTTCACAATTTTCAATGCCCATTGAACGGGAATTTACATCATAAAACTTGTTCATGTGATTATGTACCATGTTTGGTCCAAACCTAATTTTTGTTTGGCGCCCGAGTCCGTTCAGTAAGTACACTTGTACACGCCATACCGGGCACATGGTGCTAATCCCATATTTTTATAGACTTATCGGCACCCTTGAGGTGATGCGGTCAATACCACACGGACAGTCTTCACTTCCCTAGACATGCTCTGGTATCCATGTTAGCATAGGTCAATCTAGGAGCCCAGGTCCATTTTTAAAATCAGCCTCGATTCGAATTGGAATTTATAACCAGCAAGCAGCCCGGTAGGCAAGTGTCTAATAATGGGGTTGTTTATGTTGCAAATCTTTTACAGGACATTGCAGTCAAACACAGCATTTGTTCAACTGCTGTTGATGTCTTGGCAAGTGTTACGTTCAGTAGGTCTAATTATTATACTACTGCAATTCCGTTTGCCAGTAAGCCCGATATTTGACATCACAGAGCCAAACTCCAAACCACAAGAAAGTATAAAATAAGTAACGAACTTGCCCTGGGGAAGATACCAAAACATATACCAAATTTAACGAGGAATCTACACTTACACTATATCGTTACCCCGTATGAATATGTCCTAACAATGCGGACACACAAAGCCAGAAAAACAGGCAGCAATCACACACAGTATCTCATCCTAGCACTAGATAAGACACGGCAACCACCATTTTAAACTCCGTATATGTCGTATTTACAAAATGAATGCCACCCAAACTCACAAGTGCTCTTGCCAAAACGACCCCCAGACTCACAACACACATTTCAATGTGCCCTTTATTTTGGCTACTTGAGAACTCAAATTTTGTCCTAGGGGACGAATCGGAAGAGACACTTTAGGAACCAGCGACGACAGAGGACTGAATTCATGGGTTGAAACAACTTACTTCTTAATTCGACTACTGAGAATTGGAAAAAATCCAGAAGATGGCGAAGAAACTTACTCTTCTTCGTCCTCCTCCTCATACCCCTTCTTCTTCTCTCTCCTTCTTATTTTCGATCCACGTTATTTAGTAATGCCTACACAAGAAACCCGGATTTGTTTACAGTTTAGGACGTATGTTGCTGTATTTGAGAGAGCACCTCGCTTTTTGTGCTTTTGCGTCTCTGTTGGTCAGGACTCAGCCAGCAAGTAGCGAAACTTGTGGCAGTCTAGAAGATATTTTTGACTGTCTGATCTGCCAGTCCAATGGCCACAGGGTAATATGACCGACATCTGTTCTGTGTTAAGTTTAGTTTAGTTTTAGTTTAGTCGACGGATCAACATCACGCACACGAGTGTAACCCATAAGTTCTCTGTTCTACTCCTAACTCAAGCCTGAGTCCGTAGAACCTCAGCTCAGTGTACGAACTCCGTAACACCGGCGAGTATCCTTAAATACTTTGGGCAGATTTTAACTCGAAATTTTGCCCTGGGCAGCGCCGTTGGGCTACTTCTTTCGATTTCCAACTGCCAAGGGATTCTTTTACGTGCGCATCACTACACACATGTGCACAATACAAATAAATGTTGCACACTTTGTTAAGTGACTGTTCATATATGACAAAGATTCATCTTGTTACTTTTATTACTAAAGTTGGGTAGGACTAGTACTAGTATGTGTGTGCTGTCATGGAACTTTGTCGTATAGAGGACCCGGCGAATCGATTTGGAACCTGTAGTCCTTCAGTGTATTGTGTACTGTTTGCAGTGTACACATTTTTCTGTACAGCATCTAAATGCACACGTACGGAGACACATTAATTGGAAACAGAAACAGGTCGTTGATATATGAAACATTTAAGAAAAACACCGACAGGAAATGTATATGCAACATTTTAAAATAAACCGACAGGACAATGTGCAGTTATCAAGCTCGTTGTCGAGTCGCAAAGAAGGAGGAGGAAAAGAAAAAAAAGGGGGGGGGTGACAGAGAGAGAGAGAGAGAGAGAGAGAGAGAGAGAGAGAGAGAGAGAGAGAGAGAGAGAGAGAGAGAGAGAGATGAAGAGGAGAGAGAGAGAGAGAGAGAGAATCCATAGATTCTCAGCCTTTTTCACACGGTGCTCTCCAAGGAAAGTCGGTTAAAGACTAATTTGTTTGCTTGACTTAGTTCGGGTTGCCAGACATTTTCACTTTAGTGTTTACAACATTATGAATGTTTTTCAAGCGGATATAGTTTCCTCGTCTCTGTGTGTGAGTGTGTAGTGTGTGTGTGTGTGTGTGTGTGTGTGTGTGTGTGTGTGTGTGTGTGCGCGCGCGCGTGTGTGTGTGTGTGTGAGAGAGAGAAGAACTTGGTTAGGGTAATGAACACAAATAGAGAATTATTAACATTTAAATATTATTTCTTTTGAATTACTATTAATTACTACTTATTTACATATATGTTTGCGCACAAATGAAATGGAACGTAGGTATCTTCAGACTGCCATACAGAGAAAAGCAAACTGGTTATCTGTTTCAAGTTCTATCAAGGCAAAGTGTGTTTTCATTGGCCTGGGTTCGTAGGGTTAACCAGTCTAAATGGATACCAGGAAATTTCCTGGAAAGTGAAGGCGACCGGTGTGATATGGATGACATCACCTATCGAGTGCCGGTTGGTCTATACAAGGATGGGCCCAGCACTATATGTACTTGGTGTATTTTATGACTGTGCAGTGTTTGAAAATATTGCCGGTCCAAGTTTTCTATTTACCTATTATGTTTGCTTGAACTTTACAGAGGGTGAATACAAAACTTGGACCGGCAATAGTTTCAAACACTGCACAGTCATTAAAAATATACCCTATATATGCCTAAAGGCGTGCCAAAAGGTCCCTTACTTTACTGACCTCGAGAAGGAACCGCATTTCTCTATGTTCAGAACCATTGATGTAAACAAAGGCATGTAGCATCGCATGTAACATATTGTTGCATGTAACATATTGTTGCATGTAACATATTGAAGGTTGGTTTGCAACAAGCATGCTGATCCTAGAGCGTGTTCTACAGATACTGAGTTTACTTACACACACGATTATGAGCGTCGCCGCGTGATTGTTGTATTTTTGGCAAGTGTTCCTAGTCAAATATGATATATCATGTACAGACAGGCATCTCTGTTTCACCAGTGATTATCATCAGCTGTGCATCACCCGACTTCGTGGCATAACTCCTTTCAGGGCAGGAATTCATCATCATGTGCTATGCCGATAAGCTTGGGTAGTGATGTTTCGCCATCTCACTCGATCACCGGAGTCGTGGATCAGCTCAGTGTTATTGTCTCGACCATGCCACGCGGCCAAGTCATCCAAGTATTCACTTCTCTGCCTTCCCCTTGTTCTCTTCCCCTTCCCCTCGATCTTGCCAGTTGTCACCAACTCTCCAATTTGTTTCTTCTCTTAACGTGACCACAACGTGTGAATCAAGGCATTGTTAATCATGGAAACAGTTGTAGACAAGCCGTATGGCCAGGCTAACAATCGTCTGCGTTAAAATAATTATATATTTTCCAAACTTCTTTGTTTTATTTTGTTTTAATGATTACTGTTTTTTTTTTTAAATACTTGGTAACGAGTCTAATATCAGATACTGGAGGTCAGCATGGCTGAAAGGATATGTCAACGTGTTAGGTAGGACTGAGATAGGACAAGAGACAGAAGAGAGTTAAGGACAGATAGGACGTAGATAAGGACCACTACAAGGGAGTAGTTAGAATAGAGACAGAACACAAGCTATGACTTAGAACAGTCAGAAGACAGGACTTAGATGGGGACACAGACGTGTCATATCTAGGACAACAGCGGGACCAACCCCTAGGACAGGGTGGGGAACGCTAGTTCACGGGAGAACACCCGTAGACAGAGTAAACAGTAGTACAACCCAAGGTTGACGTGCACAAGACTACTGGACTACGTGACGGACAGGACAGCACGGAGTGTTGCTGACCGCACGTGATTAAGACGACAAGACTAGCCAACCGACTGAACTTAGTGAGACGGCGACCGGACAGCTTCCAGACAGGACGTGTGTGTTTTCCGAATGCCAGTGTGTAGTTTATGAGGGCGCATGTTACCGATAGCGAGAGTTGAGTTGTATCTGAAGACGTATGAGTTTCGTGTGAGAAAGGCGACCACTGTATATTGAGTCAGGCAGCCATTGGCTGAGTATGCTTGTATGAATTATCAGGTTCGCCTGAAATAAAGTAGATATGTTCCATCCACATAATTACTGTGTCGTTGAGATGTGGATGAAGATGCGAGAGTGCCTGTATGTAAAGTAGGTTGTTGACAGGATAAGAGAGCTCACTCTAAAACTTTCGATGTGCTGGTGCAACCTCTACACTGGTCAGTTGGATTAAAATATTAACTTCTCGTCCCTGATTTGGGGATGTAAATTACAAATACCTCAGAAGTCGGAGTAGGTTCCGCCTGATGGCGAGGGACGCTGGTAATATAATTAGAAAGCTAATCCACAAGCAAAATAAGTCCAGTGCACTAGAAGTAGTAGCACGTTATAGACTAAGCTTTAGTTCAAAGCGAGTAAACGTTAAAACAAACAATATCAGATACGTGAGCTTGTACTCGAGGTGCACCCCACAGAGTTATCTCAGATACTGAGCTTGTACTCGAGGTGCACCCCACAGAGTTATCTCAGATACTGAGCTTGTACTCGAGGTGCACCCCACAGAGTTATCTCAGATACTGAGCTTGTACTCGAGGTGCACCCCACAGAGTTATCTCAGATACTGAGCTTGTACTCGAGGTGCACCCCACAGAGTTATCTCAGATACTGAGCTTGTACTCGAGGTGCACCCCACAGAGTTATCTCAGATACTGAGCTTGTACTCGAGGTGCACCCCACAGAGTTATCTCAGATACTGAGCTTGTACTCGAGGTGCACCCCACAGAGTTATCTCAGATACTGAGCTTGTACTCGAGGTGCACCCCACAGAGTTATCTCAGATACTGAGCTTGTACTCGAGGTGCACCCCACAGAGTTATCTCAGATACTGAGCTTGTACTCGAGGTGCACCCCACAGAGTTATCTCAGATACTGAGCTTGTACTCGAGGTGCACCCCACAGAGTTATCTCAGAAAGACAACCTTATTACTCGCGTCAGAAGAGGACAGTCCACATTCTTCGGGCAAATCTTGAGAAAGGGAAGCTACAGTGTATTCTCACAACAGGAAAGGGAGGGGAGGAGAAGCAGGGGAAGACCAAGGAGAATATGATGGACAGTTTGACATCCATGGCATGGAGGATCATCGGCATCAGAAATGATTGGCAGCTACAAGAGACAGAAGGATGTGGACAGACATGATCACGAAGGCCACATGATGTGGATTAGAAGAAGAAACATGCCCATACTGGTTGTCTACGCTATACCCAACGTACGTCATTATTTCCATCGGTGTGTTCTTTCTATAATAAGCATGGTTAACGCTTGTCAAACAGAATAAACATAATTTTTCAGTGTTTAGTTTAGTCGTCGGATCAACATCACGGCACTATCAGCCTTACAGCAAGTTCAGTTGTGCGGAGAGCAGAAGAACTTGGAGAGGACATTGTGCTACAGATACGCGAGAAAGCTAGAAACGTGTGATATTCTCTGGCACTATTGATCTCTGGAGTACTCACAACTTCTCGTGTTCATTCGTGTTGTCAATTTAGACTTTCACATAACGGAGAGTTGGCATCCGGTAGCAGCATGCATGGAACAGCAACTGGAAAAGACATTTTCATGGAAGTGCCAAACAATTTTGCAAGACTATAACCTTCAGTGGAATCAGCTTCGAAGTCTTACAGTTGATAGAGGAAAACACATGGCTGGAGTGAGGAAGAGTCTGGTGGGGCAGATCAGAACTCAGTTGGAAAATTTGCAAATTCCAGCGCTCTGTTCACACACTGCATCATACATCAGCAAGCACTCTGTGTGGGAAAGACTTAGATATTTCTTGTGTACTGAAACAAGTCGTTTTCTGCTGTGAACTTCATTTGGGAACATGCACTCAATAACCGTCAATTCCAGGCTTTCCTTGAAGAAATATATTCTGAATTCTGTGACTTACCTTATCACACATCAATGAGGTGGCTCAGCTACGGTAAAGTCCTGTTCGTTTTTTTTACAAGCTCCGAAACAAATAGATGTTTTCCTTCACTGAAAAAGATATAGCTGATCCACAGCTGTCAGATCCTACCTGGCTGTCATAGTTGTCATTTTGGTCTACGTCACATTCGACATGAATGAATTGAAATTGAAACTTCATGGAAAGGATAACCTCGTCTGTGATCTCTACAGAATCATCAAAAGGTTTCGGAGAAAGCTGTCATTGCTTGAAGCGCAACTGGAAGGAGACTTATTTTCACTATTTCAGAGTTTTGCGCTACAATCGCGAAGATGTCAACCTCATCTCATCAGGTTTTTCTTGTACCTTGCGTTGACGATGTGAATTATAAACAGCGGGAAAGTGATTGCTTATGTCAACATAAATTTCCAATAACTAAAATAAAATATTCGTGACGTGAAGAAGCATTTATTTGGGGAGAGATTATCAGATTTAGAAAATTGAGAGTAACATTCTTACTGTTCCAGAATCCGTTAATTGTAACAGTGATGATGCACCAGTTGAACTACAGTTGGAGCTAATTGATTTGTAAGCACATGACTTATTGAAAAGAAGCACAGAGAAGGGAAAACTTGTTGAATTTTACCGCTGCTTACCTGATGTTGAGCTTCCGAAATGAAGAAATTTGCCGCCAGTTTGGCCACAGGTTTGGAACAACTATGTCTGTGAGCAAACATTTTCAAAATGAAGTATGTGAAGTCAACACATGGAAGGAGATTCACTGATGAACATTTGAAAGCAATTCTCTTGACTGGATGCAGCAATTCCAAACCAGAAACGTTGATGATATCTTGAAAGCCAAACGTCAGTTCACAAATCTCACTAACCTATTTTGCTCTTTGTTTGTGAGATTCGGATATGTGCACATTAGGTCTTATGTAACTATCTTTTTGCCAACGTTGCTTCTTTGACAACTTTGTTTAGTCAATAAATATGTTGGTTGTCGTTTTTCTGCATTGCACGTCACTCACCCATGATTTTTCATATAATTTTCCCCCAGAGCTTTCGTTCTGGCTTGCAGTATTGTACGAATGATTATGCGGCCCGCGTCGTCATTTTGTCAGTTATCGGCCAGCTTAAAAACAAAGTTTGGTGACAATTGGTTCTAGCCAGGGTTTGAAGGAGAAAGAGGTGGTTGCTAGAGGACCTACCGGCCTATAGTCTGTCCGGAATTGAATGCCGTCTTCACGATCAATTATTGTTGAAAAATGTCTGTTGATCGTTATGAAATGTTTTTCCTGCCGTCTGGTATATACCCCCGCCCAAGGAATATGTCTGGTAGGTCCAAAAAACCACTTAAATCATGAAAGCTGCGACATTTCTTTGATGTTTTGGTGTAAAACTTTATTGATTTCTGCTGACAAAACTTGTTTTACAGTAATGAATGCCCGCCAATTCAGATCGACGACACAAGGCGTATCCGGATTCGTATGGGAGTGGGTGCAATAAAAGTAGTTTAAAAGTTGAAGGGTCGACTGCATTGCACCGGGAATTTACCCATATGGCTCAGTCTCGTTCCGCAGCGCGGAAATCGTGGCACAAAGCACGAACTCCGTAGCACCAGCGACGACCCACAGGAGTCTATGAAATAAATGCACTCGTGAACCGAGGACACGGCCCGGATTCGAACCCACAACCTTTGGTAGCCCGAGGCAGACGGCTTTCCAATACTTCGCCACGGAGAGGCAGCTCTAAATTGACAACCCATTTAGACCTGTTACAAACACGTGTGTCATATATTCTGAAGGGAGTGGGAGATCACTTTGGTGCATGCCCCATTTCTAATCAAAGAAGTTGGGCCCCATCCTCTTGTGTCTTCAATAACCCCAGAATATGACCCTCGAGTTATCTGCAGGCCTCGTCTTATTTAATTTTGTCTAGGAGATATAGATTATGGCCCTGGTGAAAATAATAATACTAACTGGGATTCTGCCCCTTCTCCAAGGATTCTTTTAGCTCTTGAGCCCCCCTTTTGTTTATCAAATCTGAGGAAAGTCTGGAGAATTCTCTCAGCCTGATTTATATTAAGAAAGCATGGATGTTGAGCAGTTGATAGACCTTGAGTCTCTCCCAATTTAATATTCCTTCATGAGTTAATTTGTTTTTAAACAATTAAACACATAACCAATCACAATAGATCTTGACAACTTAGTGTACACACATAAGATGGTGAGTCACAGATAGGTTGAACCAATAATCAACATAAGATCAGTGACAGTTAATTATTTATTGAATGGGCCTGTGTCTTCTGGCCTGTTATTCATTTTCTATGTTGGTTTATACAAGATAATTTAGAAAAATGCACATAGGACCAATGTCACAGACCATCAACAAACAAGCATCAATACATGAGATGTCAATAAGAGTTGAAACATGGTATACATTTGAATGTTGTACATGTTAAGTGTGAAGATGATGAATCTATATTTAGTATCAGTTCTTGAAAACTGAGTGTTGTGTGTTTTCTTTCTAAGAAAGTGATACCCTTATGATTTGGAGGATTAGGATAGGCCTGGGTCCATTGACTGATAGATCCGCTTCAGGTCTGCCCGTGTAGCTCCTCTGAAGGCCTCCCCATACTCTGCTCATGGCCAAGTCATCCTCCATCTCAAGTGCGGTTCATCTCTTTCTCTCTGTGGTCTGGTTTAGTTGTTGGCCAGTTGGATGCCCATTGGTTGCCAATGGGTTGCCACCAAGATTTCACTGTGTAAGATTCACATAAACATATACAATCTTCCCAATACAATATTCTAGAAGTAGGTCGAAAAAAAACCTAAATTCCTGAAGTAGGAACTAGTTCTCCCCCCTCCCTCTCTTCTTTTCTCTAATCTAGTGTTGGGTTAATTTGGGGTGGTCAGAGTTTATCACACTGTGTACGCCTTGTATCAACTGGTTCCTGCTGTATGTAAGTTCTCATTGGACCTGGGGTCAGTGAGACGTGTACAGTAAGACAGTGACAAGAGTGAGGAAGTGTCAAGATGCATGTAAATAAATGACATACATTTATAACATTTCTATCACTCAATTGTGTTTGTAGTGTGTATAAATGATTCTCTGTGTTTTCCCAATTAACCAACTTCTTCTTCTTCTGTGTATAATAACTCCTCTCCCATTATCTGTTGTTGTTGTGTTGAGTGTTGGGTGGTGTGGTTGTGTTTGTTAAGTTGTGTTGAGTAATGAGTTAAGTCAACTTCTGGTGGTGGAGTTCCGCGAAGCACAACTTTTCTGATGTAATGCAGTTCATAAGTGCCCTTATCTAATTAAATTGTGACACAAATATAAATATTTATTCCATCAAACCCTATTTATTCAATAGATGAAGCAGAAAGGAAAGATTGATTTCTCTTTCAGCTTTCTAGATTGTAAATAGGCATAGATAAGTCTGTTTTAGAACGAAGGCACTTGTTCTAGTACACGAACTGTCATTTTAGCTGTAGATAGTGATAGCATTTTTAAGCAGTGTTTCTGCTGAAATGCACAAGATTGCTTTAGAATCATCACTTCGTACAGTTGTTTAGAATAGAATGTAGTATTATTATGCACTTCTTAAAGTTAATAATTATCTTTAAGAATATCAGAGATTGCAGTATTCGAAGAGAGTATTAGATTGTCAGTTTGCCCGGGAATCGGCTCTGCGTCGTCAGAATGGAACAGTCAAACATTTTTCACTTCAGAGGTTTTAATTTATAATAATATATTTCAATTGACATTACAAACACTGGATACCATTCCTGGGCCTTTGATACATCTGGTCATCAGTTCAATCTAAGGACTAACAAGCTCACCTGGGATCCAGACATTCTGCCTTCCCTATTTGAAAATTTGGTCACACTAGCTTTCACGTCTGTTCATCAGGCATGTTTTAGGAAGAGTGCGCGATTAACATATTCTACGCGGGTTTCCGAATAGAGGCGTTGTCACGTGTCCTGTTTATCCAATGATCTCCTGAGTTTGGGCTGATGAAATGTTTCCTAGAATTGACGTCATCTGTCACTTGTTCCAGTTCAGTTTTGATGTTGCATTAAGTTTTAAAGGTTTGGTTTCAGTTTGCGTTAGTAAAGTCCATTGTTTTATATTTTCTCTTCTTCTTGGCTTGAATTCTTGTCAACTGAATAATGGTGGTTAGCAATTATGCCACATGGCCCCACCCCAGATTGTTCTACGGTATGGAACTATGTTTCCAACATTTTCAGTTATCAAGCTGTTCCCATTTTTCCTCCCTTGTATTCTCTTCTGCATCTGATTGACCTGGTTCATCAGGCACTGGGTGTCGACTCAGGAAGTCCGCTCCCACATTCATTTTCCCAGGAACATATTCAACCTGGAACGAGTAAGGTTGAAGAAGCAGCGACCACCTCATAAGTCGGGCATTCAGAGTCTTGGATGCTGCGAGAAACATGAGTGGTTGATGGTCACATTGCACTGTGAAGTGTTTGCCATATAGGTATGCTTGAAATTTCTGTACACTCCATACGAGCGCAAGACATTCTCTCTCGATAGTACTGTAATTTCTCTCTGCTGCATTTAATTTCCTGCTAGCATAGGCTACAGGGAATAGCTCTGATGGTACATCTCCCTTTCTCTGCAACAACGTTGCCCCAATTCCTATGTTACTGGCATCGGTGCGCAGCACGAATGGTTGGTCGAGGTCTGGTAGATGTAAGACTTGATGAGCAGTTAATGCCTGCTTTAGTGCTGTGAAAGCTCTCTCACAGTCAGCTGACCAAGTGACTTTCTCTGGTTTCCCCTTTTTGGTAAGATCCGTTAAAGGTGCTGACAGAGTGTTGAAGTCCTTGATGTATCTTTGATAGAATCCACATAAGGATACAAATGATCTTACATCCTTCTTTGTTTTTGGACGAGGTGCTCTCTGGAGTTTGTCCACATTTCCCTCTTGTGGAGTTATCAGTCCATGAGATATCTTATGACCTAGAAAGTCCAATTCTTGGAATCCTATTTGACACTTCTTTGGTCTAGCCGTCAATCCAGTTTCTCTGAGGCGCCTGAACAAAAGATGCAGTGTTTCTACATGCTCTTCAAATGTTTCAGTTGCGATCAGGATGTCATCCATGAAGTGACTGATGTCTGGATGCTGTAGTGGGTCAAGTAATTTTCTCATCATACGTGTAAAAACGCTGGGAGCATTACTTAATCCGAATGGAAGAACGTTGAACTCATAGTGTCCTCCAGGCGTGCTGAAAGCTAACCATGGTCTAACTTCCGGTTTTACAGGAATCTGATAATATCCCTTACTGAGATCAATCCTAGTAAAGTACTTAGCTCGGTTGAGTGCTGTGAAGAGTTTATTCTGATCAGGCAGAGGTTCTGCTTGGAATTCAGTAATGGCATTGAGCTGTCGATAATCGATGCACAATCTATGTTCTCCACTTGGCTTTCTCAATAAGACGACGCTAGCACTGTAAGGTGATTCAGATGGTGAGATTATCCCTGCGGTGAGCAGCTGTTGTATTTCTTCCTCTAAAGTCTTTTGCTTTGCATAAGGAACTGGGTAAGTCTTGACTCGCACAGGCACTGTGTCATTTAACTTCATGTCAAATTCCTCCAAATCAGTTCTTCCTGGCTTATCAGTAAGTACTTCTGCAT
Source organism: Cepaea nemoralis (assembly GCA_014155875.1). Classification (NCBI taxonomy): domain Eukaryota; kingdom Metazoa; phylum Mollusca; class Gastropoda; order Stylommatophora; family Helicidae; genus Cepaea; species Cepaea nemoralis. The sequence goes on along the minus strand of JACEFZ010009773.1, from coordinate 537,628 downwards.
ATTTTGCCATAAGTTCCCTAATCTGCTTTTGCTGATCCTTTGTTAAGTTGGGATTGATTTCCACATCCTTAAAGGTCTCTTTGGCTTGCAGTGGGTACTCGACTCCCATTGTTGATCCTTCTTCGACTTCAGTAGCCACACTCATGGCCATCAGATGTGCAGGTTCGGTGGTTGAGGGTCTTTCATGAAACTTCTTCAAGAGGTTTATGTGAAATACTTTCATCTTGCCTTTGACTGAAATTCTGTAGTTGGTACGTGAGATCTTCTCCGTCACTACATAAGGTCCTCTCCATCCGATTTGCAGCTTATTCTGACTGGTTGGAAGCAGCAACATCACCTTCTCTCCTACCTCTAACTCTCTATCCTTTGCCTTGCGGTTGAAATTACGAGCAATTCTTCGTCTGGCTTGACGTAGATTGACATTCGCTTGTTTCCAACTGTGTTGTAAACGATTTTTCAACTCGGCAACATATGTAGATGCAGTCACGACTGTATCATCTGTAGTATTATCGGTCCAGGTTCGAAGTAACGCCTCCAGTGGTCCTTTGATCGGTCGTCCAAACAACAGTGTGGCTGGAGCAAAACCTGTTGAGTGATGGGGTACTTCCCTGTAAGCGAATAAAGCTGCGGGTAAATACAAGTCCCAATCCTCTGTCTTCTCCTGGGCAATTTTGCGCAGGATACTAATCAATGTACCGTTCCACCTTTCCACAAGTCCATTTGACTGAGGGTGATATGGTGAACTGAAGATATGGCGTGCATGAAAAAGTCTGAAGGTCTCTTCCATGAGCTTACCACGAAACTGTGAACCGTTGTCCGTCAAGATCCTTTGTGGGAATCCTAGACGTGTGAATATTCCTAATAATGCATCAGCGACGTGTTTGGAGTCACAGCTGGGCATAGGAACCTGCTTCGGCCCACATGGTTGTTGTGTCCACAAGCGTTAATATGAATCGGTTTCGCCTCTTCGTTGCTGAGAGAGGTCCGACTATGTCTACAGCCACTTTCTCAAATGGAATTCCAGTGATTGGCGATTCACCCAACATTGCCGGTGGTGTCCGGTGTTTTGGTGATACTTTCTGACACTGTGGGCATGATTTTACAAACCGTTGTATGTCTGAGTTCATCCCTGGCCAAAAGTAGTGAGTAGTAATCCGCTGTGTAGTAGCGTTGATACCCATATGCCCACTGAATGGTAGACTATGACCCATTTCCAAGATCTGAGTCCTGTATTGAGTTGGTACAACAAGTTGATTAAACTCTTGTCCAGCTCGTCCTGCTTTTCTGTAAAGAAGTGCTGACTTCATGAACAGATCACCTTTACGTAGAGGTAAATGTGATTTTGGCAGTTTTCTGAAGCAGGGATCCAAGGTGCTGTCGGCTTCTTGTGCCCTCTTCAGTTCCTCCGTTCGAGGGATTGGCGTAGTTGTTTCTGGAGTTTTTGTCGCCTGGGATCGAGTGGTCATGGTCGCCATCGCCACAGGTTGAACAGGTTCTCCTAGAACGATAAATCTACAGCCGAGGATTACAGGATATATTGGATCGTCCAAGACTGCTGCCTTGATTGTCCCAGTGACATACCGCGAGGCTATGTTCACTTTTGCCACTGGAAGAGACATATTTGTTGAACTCTTCAGTGGTCCCTGTAATTCCACTATTTCCTCTGTCACCTGTTCAGGGTGAACTAAGGATGATGAAACAACACAGTCATACGATAATCCAGTATCATATAAACAGGTCGTTTTGAATCCATTTAGCAAGATGGATTCTACAACCGGAATACGAGATGATGTGTCTTGATGAGGTGTCTGTTTGGACGTTTCACCAGTGCTCACTTTTTTCTCTTTTCGGTTGGCCAAACAGGCCGCTGTGTGTGGAGGTGGCTTCTTCCTGCAATTCTGAAATGTGTGACCTCTAATTTTGCAATGGGTACAGAATGGTTTGTCCTCCTTCGGCGCTGTTTGGGCTGTGTTTTGAGTGTTTTTCTGGGATTTCCCATTTTTCTTGGTGGCTAAAGTGTTTTCACCCTCCTTTGGCTTTAGAGTTTTATCTTGAGAGGGGGTGTTGTTCGAACGTCCCTTTCCTCCCATCTCCTTCTGAGATTTTTCAAATCTCTCTGCCAGGATGATTATAGTTTCTAGGCGGTCAGCCCCGTTTTGGGTTAAGAATGCTTTCATTTCGTTCTGCATTTTCCCCTTGATCTGATCAATGATGATCATTTCACCGAGTCCTTCAAAACTTTCCTCAAATCCTCCTAAGCAAGCCCATCTTTGTATGTATGACTTCAGTCTTTCAACTAGTTGCGCGTAACTCTCACCCGGTTCCTTCCTTGCGGCTTTGAATCGAGCTTTGTAAGAATCTCCGTCCACTTCGAATCGGCTCAAGAGTGCCGTCTTTAGTGTTGCGTAGTTCTGCTGCTCCTCACGAGTGAGGCGAGAGAACACGTCATAAGCGGTAGATCTTAAAGCCTGCGCTAACTTCGTCGCCCATCTCCCTTCTTCAAGCCCACAGCTGACAGCCATTGCCTCGAAGCGTGATAAAAATCCTTCGATGTGGTCAGTCTGTTCATTGAAGGGTTCCAGAGGAAATGACATAGCTCCTGAATTAAGGTGGGAGACGTGAGGATGTGGTTCTGTCACTGGCGATCCTGATGAGGTTGAGGGTGTAGGACCACTCCCTTTCTCTAGTCTCCGGATCTCCAATTCAGTCTCCATTCCTCTTCAACTCCAGTTGGTGTTGACGCTCTCTCTCCTTATCTTCCATTTCAGCCTGTAGTCGTTTCTCTTTCTCCTCCAATTCTGCTTGAAATCGTTTCTCTTTCTCCTCTATTTCTGCTGAAGTCGTTTTTCCCTGTCAGCCAATTCAGCCTGAAGCTGTTTTTCTTTGAGGGCCAATTCCGCTTGCAGTCTTTCTCTTTTGTCGAATGCATCTGAAATATAGTTAGCTAGCTCAGGGCCATCTAACCCGCATTCCCTACCTGTTTCCATTATTTGGGCTCTAAACTTTGCAGTTTCCGCCATGCCTAGAATTTATTGCTTTGTTTGCTCTACCTAAAAAAATATAATTGCAGTTGGTCTGATCCGCGTAAGCTTGTCAGTCCCCGGATCTGCAAATATACAACAGAGCATGCACAATATTAAAAACACCCTATGTTATGTCTGTCTGTCAATGCTGGAAAAGCCAAAGGCAGCAGGCATTAAAGTAACCAGAATTAATCCCTAGTAAAGAAAAGAATCTGAAATTAGACAGAGATTTCCCTCCGGATAAGATTTTCCGATGGTTGATGAAATGCTGTTAAGTTCAGACTTCTAGGAAAAGAACACCTTCTCTGAAAGAGAAGTAGTGTTTGTATAGTAGATTCACACTCTATATTTCTCCTGGAGCACCTTTTTCTGAAGTATAAACCTATTTGAAAATGGCCCCCTTATTCAGGAGGAATGATCAGTCACCTACTCTTATTTATCTATAAATGTCATTCATATCATGTGGCTGTCAATCAATACAAGAAAATGACAATGTTCAAAATCTAAAGATATTTGTGTTAATGTTTTATGTAATACAGTGTTTTATGTAACTGTTCAATTACACAATGTATTATGTAACCGTTTAATTACACACAATGTATTATTTAATTGTTTAATTTATTTATGGGAACCATCCAGGACGTAGCCATCCCAATATGTCATATATTTTGAAGGGAGTGGGAAATCACTTTGGTGCATGCCCCATTTCTAATCAAAAATGTTGGGCCCCATCCTCTTCTGTCTTCAATAACCCCAGAATATGAACCTTGAGTTATCTGCAGGCCTCGTCTTATTTAATTTTGTCTAGGAGATATAGATTATGGCCCTGGTGAAAATAATAAATACTAACTGGGATTCTGCCCCTTCTCCAAGGATTCTTATAGCTCTTGAGCCCCCCTTTTGTTTATCAAATCTGAGGAAAGTCTGGAGAATTCTCTCAGCCTGATTTATATTAAGAAAGCATGGATGTTGAGCAGTTGATAGACCTTGAGTCTCTCCCAATTTAATATTCCTTCATGAGTTAATTTGTTTTTAAACAATTAAACACATAACCAATCACAATAGATCTTGACAACTTAGGTGTACACACATAAGATGGAGAATCACAGATAGGTTGAACCAATAATCAACATAAGATCAGTGACAGTTAATTATTTATTGAATGGGCCTGTGTCTTCTGGCCTGTTATTCATTTTCTATGTTGGTTTATACAAGATAATTTAGAAAAATGCATATAGGACCAATGTCACAGACCATCAACAAACAAGCATCAATACATGAGATGTCAATAAGAGTTGAAACATGGTATACATTTGAATGTTGTACATGTTAAGTGTGAAGATGATGAATCTATTTAGTTATCAGTTCTTGAAAACTGAGTGTTGTGTGTTTTCTTTCTAAGAAAGTGATACCCTTATGATTTGGAGGATTAGGATAGGCCTGGGTCCATTGACTGATAGATCCGCTTCAGGTCTGCCCGTGTAGCTCCTCTGAAGGCCTCCCCATACTCTGCTCATGGCCAAGTCATCCTCCATCTCAAGTGCGGTTCATCTCTTTCTCTCTGTGGTCTGGTTTAGTTGTTGGCCAGTTGGATGCCCATTGGTTGCCAATGGGTTGCCACCAAGATTTCACTGTGTAAGATTCACATAAACATATACAATCTTCCGAATACAATATTCTAAAAGTAGGTCGGAAAAAACCTAAATTCCTGAAGTAGGAACTAGTTCTCCCTCCTCCTCTCTTCTTTTCTCTAATCTAGTGTTGGGTTAATTTGGGGTGGTCAGAGTTTATCACACTGTGTACTCCTTGTATCAACTGGTTCCTGCTGTATGTAAGTTCTCATTGGACCTGGGGTCAGTGAGACGTGTACAGTAAGACAGTGACAAGAGTGAGGAAGTGTCAAGATGCATGTAAATAAATGACATACATTTATAACATTTCTATCACTCAATTGGGTTTGTAGTGTGTATAAATGATTCTCTGTGTTTTCCCAATTAACCAACTTCTTCTTCTTCTGTGTATAATAACTCCTCTCCCATTATCTGTTGTTGTGTTGAGTGTTGGGTGGTGTGGTTGTGTTTGTTAAGTTGTGTTGAGTAATGAGTTAAGTCAACTTCTGGTGGTGGAGTTCCGCGAAGCACAACTTTTCTGATGTAATGCAGTTCATAAGTGCCCTTATCTAATTAAATTGTGACACAAATATAAATATTTATTCCATCAAACCCTATTTATTCAATAGATGAAGCAGAAAGGAAAGATTGATTTCTCTTTCAGCTTTCTAGATTGTAAATAGGCATAGATAAGTCTGTTTTAGAACAAGGCACTTGTTCTAGTACACGAACTGTCATTATTAGCTGTAGATAGTGATAGCATTTTTAAGCAGTGTTTCTGCTGAAATGCACAAGATTGCTTTAGAATCATCACTTCGTACAGTTGTTCTAGAATAGAATGTAGTATTATTATGCACTTCTTAAAGTTAATAATTATCTTTAAGAATATCAGAGATTGCAGTATTCGAATAGATTGTCAGTTTGCCCGGGAATCGGCTCTGCGTCGTCAGAATGGAACAGTCAAACATTTTTCACTTCAGAAGTTTTAATTTATAATAATATATTTCAATTGACATTACAAACACTGGATACCATTCCTGGGCCTTTGATACATCTGGTCATCAGTTCAATCTAAGGACTAACAAGCTCACCTGGGATCTAGACATTCTGCCTTCCCTTATTTGAAAATTTGGTCACACTAGCTTTCACGTCTGTTCATCAGGCATGTTTTAGGAAGAGTGCGCGATTAACATATTCTACGCGGGTTTCCGAATAGAGGCGTTGTCACGTGTCCTGTTCTATCCAATGATCTCCTGAGTTTGGGCTGATGAAATGTTTCCTAGAATTGACGTCATCTGTCACTTGTTCCAGTTCCAGTTTTGATGTTGCATTAAGTTTTAAAGGTTTGGTTTCAGTTTGCGTTAGCAAAGTCCATTGTTTTATATTTTCTCCTCTTCTTGGCTTGAATTCTTGTCAACTGAATAATGGTGGTTAGCAATTATGCCACATGGCCCCACCCCAGATTGTTCTACGGTATGGAACTATGTTTCCAACATTTTCAGTTATCAAGCTGTTCCCATTTTTCCTCCCCTGTATTCTCTTCTGCATCTGATTGACCTGGTTCATCAGGCACTGGGTGTCGACTCAGGAAGTCCGCTCCCACATTCATTTTCCCAGTAACATATTCAACCTGGAACGAGTACGGTTGAAGAAGTAGCGACCACCTCATAAGTCGGGCATTCAGAGTCTTAGATGCTGCGAGAAACATGAGTGGTTGATGGTCACATTGCACTGTGAAGTGTTTGCCATATAGGTATGCTTGAAATTTCTGTACACTCCATACGAGCGCAAGACATTCTCTCTCGATAGTACTGTAATTTCTCTCTGCTGCATTTAATTTCCTGCTAGCATAGACTACAGGGAATAGCTCTGATGGTACATCTCCCTTTCTCTGCAACAACGTTGCCCCAATTCCTATGTTACTGGCATCGGTGCGCAGCACGAATGGTTGGTCGAGGTCTGGTAGATGTAAGACTGGATGAGCAATTAATGCCTGCTTTAGTGCCGTGAAAGCTCTCTCACAGTCAGCTGACCAAGTGACTTTCTCTGGTTTCCCCTTTTTGGTAAGATCCGTTAAAGGTGCTGACAGAGTGTTGAAGTCCTTGATGTATTTTTGATAGAATCCACATAAGGATACAAATGATCTTACATCCTTCTTTGTTTTTGGACGAGGTGCTCTCTGGAGTTTGTCCACATTTCCCTCTCGTGGAGTTATCAGTCCATGAGATATATTATGACCTAGAAAGTCCAATTCTTGGAATCCTAGTTGACACTTCTTTGGTCTAGCCGTCAATCCAGTTTCTCTGAGGCGCCTGAACAAAAGATGCAGTGTTTCTACATGCTCTTCAAATGTTTCAGTTGCGATCATGATGTCATCCATGAAGTGACTAATGTCTGGATGCTGTAGTGGATCAAGTTATTTACTCATCATATGTGTAAAAACGCTGGGAGCATTACTTAATCCGAATGGAAGAACGTTGAACTCAGTGTCCTCCAGGCGTGCTGAAAGCTAACCATGGTCTAACTTCCGGTTTTACCGGAATCTGATAATATCCCTTACTGAGATCAATCCTAGTAAAGTACTTAGCTCGGTTGAGTGCTGTGAAGAGTTTATTCTGATCAGGCAGAGGTTCTGCTTGGAATTCAGTAATGGCATTGAGCTGTCGATAATCGATGCACAATCTATGTTCTCCACTTGGCTTTTTCAATAAGATGACGCTAGCACTGTAAGGTGATTCAGATGGTGAGATTATCCCTGCGGTGAGCAGCTGTTGTATTTCTTCCTCTAAAGTCTTTTGCTTTGCATAAGGAACTGGGTAAGTCTTGACTCGCACAGGCACTGTATCATTTAACTTCATGTCAAATTCCTCCAAATCAGTTCTTCCTGGCTATCAGTAAGTACTTCTGCATACTTTGCCATAAGTTCCCTAAATCTGCTTTTGCTGATCCTTTGTTAAGTTGGGATTGATTTCCACATCCTTAAAGGTCTCTTTGGCTTGCAGTGGGTACTCAACTCCCATTGTTGATCCTTCTTCGACTTCAGTAGCCACACTCATGGCCATCAGATGTGCAGGTTCGGTGGTGAGGGTCTTTCATGAAACTTCTTCAAGAGGTTTATGTGAAATACTTTCATCTTGCCTTTGACTGAAATTCTGTAGTTGGTACGTGAGATCTTCTCCGTCACTACATAAGGTCCTCTCCATCCGATTTGCAGCTTATTCTGACTGGTTGGAAGCAGCAACATCACATTCTCTCCTACCTCTAACTCTCTATCCTTTGCCTTGCGGTTGAAATTACGAGCAATTCTTCGTCTGGCTTGACGTAGATTGACATTCGCTTGTTTCCAACTGTGTTGTAAACGATTTTTCAACTCGGCAACATATGTAGATGCAGTCACGACTGTATCATCTGTAGTATTATACAGTGATAAGAAGTCGCAATTCGGGTTGTCCTTGATAATACCAAAGTTTATTGGTACATGATGACAGGTATGATGTAAACTTCCACTCAAGTCAAAGGCCGGATCTTAACTGCCCTTCGCCAACCAAACGTCACGATTGAGCATCCTCCCTTTCACTCTCGAGATCAATCGTGTCTGTATCTGTTCTCACTATATTTTAATAATACCAGTACTCCTCCCTTAAGTTACACTACCCAATGTTGAATAAGAATTTCCTTATAAAGGAAAACTCTTGAATAGTAATCCCCATAACTCTATTCCCTCTTTTTCCTCTAATCTTCCTAAAAACAGCTCAAGTTTGAGTAAATAATATATCTTTTTACTCTTCTCCACTGTTATATGGTCAGCTAAATAACCCCCCCCCCTATAATTCTTCTTCGAACTTACTGTGTATAATACCTCGTACCACGTAGGTAAATCTGTTAAGCCAACAGTCCTTCTCTCCTGTCTTTTCCCAAAAACTCTATGCTATCACTAGATATTTCTACTTTCTGTTCTTTCATGCTCCTACTGTTTCCTGTCAAAATAACATATGTATAACAGCTCATAAATGCTTATCGAATTTGAACTTATTAACAAATTCTCACTCTTCCAAAACCCAGGACGTACAAAAAACAATGTAGTTAGAAAAAAGGTAAAGAAGCGGTGCGCACTTTATTAAGAAGATTAAGAATTAATACACGACATGACACATGGACATAACTAGTCAATTTCACATTTAAGACAATCACCCTTTACCTCCCTTAGCCAAAAAAAATTGTAAAATAATTTTTTAAAACCCCTATGAAAATATATCTTTGTGTCGTTATAAACAATTGGCATAAGTTTCATAAACCTATATATTCCAGAATGAAATGCCAACCCAATTCTGTTCCTTTGTCGTTATCTCACTTTCCCATGAGCCATGTTCATATATTTATGAACACCTTAATATAATTAAAGCTGGATTTCACAGCCCCTATATCTTGCCCCGTACTCCATTACTCATATTCTGCCATTTACCGTCTTCCCTACCTCTATATCAGTGGGACAAAGTAGTTTTTTATCAACTCTTTCTGAAACGAAAACCCTTAAGCAAAACCTCATCTATTTAAAACTAACTTTCTGAATTAAATTTATAGATATAACCAATATACCAAACCATTCATGTAATCGAAATAAATGAAACACAACCCCCAAACTAATCTAAAGAAAAAAAACACATTTTAAATGACATAACATGCATGTTATCAAATCAGATAAAACATTCATTATACCTATCACTATTGGAAACTGTTACGGCCAAATAGTTTTTAATTCAACTCAAATGCTAGGAACACAACAACCCGATCTAATCAATTGATCAAACAACAACAATCATTTTTCAATACCAAATCAAGAAAAAAAAACTTATAATGAGGGACTAAAACTAGGCTCAATAAAACAAGAAACAGTAGCCACATTTCCAATACCAACTCAAGCATAAAACCATATACTATGACTCATGACTAAACCATTATAACTACGTATAGTGACCCACTCAACATGGATCTCATATAGTAAAAAACGACAATATATTTATACAGGTCATTCCAGATTTCTCTGAACGAGAAAAAACTAAACATTTTCACACAAACTGTTCATCTGTATTACTGTAATGAATACAGACCAAATAGATACATCAGTTCTATCTATATAAACAAATCAGTAACCAACCTTACCATACCATTCTTTTATCTCATAATCTTTACCCTAACAGCACATACATCCGGAATAAGTACGCACTGTGAACTACATTGTACCATACCTCAAGACCCTTCCAAACGTTCGTATACTTCTTTCAAGCATCCTTTCACTTCTAATCCTAAAACTGGCATCTGCATTACTTTCAATATTCTACTCCTAACGTTGTCCAGTCCTCAACACCTCCAAGTCTTCTTTGAATAAGTGCTGAATTCTACCTCAATATCTTCTTCTCGTACAATTACTTGTTTCCTCCATACTACTACTAGACTCTGACTTTTCATCCATTTCTTCTCATTAGTCTGTATGTCTCTCTTAGCTGCGCTACTTCTTCGTTCAACATCCCACCTATTGTCTATCACTATCTTAAGGATCTTTTTAGTAGAGGCAGATCCCTCTCCGCTGTGAATAATCTCTAATTTCTCTGTCTTTTACTTCTTATTCTCTTTGATGTCCATTCTTCTTTTGTCGCTTGTCTAGTATTTTAAATGGAGCACCTATTTCTTCTCCCTTACTATAATAGGAGTTTCGTCACCTTTTCTCTTCCAGGTTTCGGATTGTCGTCCTGAGTATCTTCGTAACTTGTGATTTGCTAGCAACTGAATTTGTTCTGGTTCTTTCTAAGACCTGCGGGTTACGTAGCTCTTCTGCAATGTGTTCATCTAATATATTTGTGTCTGAAATAATAATTATTATTAAATTATTATTTCTATCTCATCTTCATCTCTTCTTAAGTGTCAACGTGGCCTTGCCTATATGTGCCTGTGAACTGTGTCGTTATAATATACGGATACATACCTAGTTTTCCCAACAGTAATACCCTGGAATACAACGAGCATCAAACTTAGAGTCTTTATGCTTCTTGTAATAAAACTCTATCACCTACCTTAAACTCTGGAATTGTATTTACATTTTTGTACTTTTTTCCCCTGTCTTCCCTAGCTTAATTATATTATTCCTTAATCTTACGGGTGCTTATGCATTTCCTGTATTATAACTCTGAGAATATCACCATATATTGCAGTCTAGGTTTTAATAGATTATCTATAGTAGTATTGTTTCTCTCCCGGTATTAAATAAAATTTTTAAAACACCCGTGCTCCATTTGATTGTACGAATAGCTATAAGGGCAGGTCAAAAAAACTAGATCATCAATATTTTTCAGTCATAATAACTTTGATATAATGTCGGATAACGTCGATGTTGAGTCGTTTCTAGCATTTGAAGAAGGTCTATAATATGAGGTCTTTATGATGTTTGAATATTTAAATCTTTTAGTAAACTTTTCGAATTTTTTATTTACAAAACTCTAGACCATTATCTGTAAGTATTACTTGTGGGCAACTAAATTTGGTAGAAACTCTTGAAAAAATATTAATGACCAGTATCTGCGCTCTATCTTGGATTGCTAAACTTCCGGCCAAAGACTGTAGACGTACTAATATATGAATTAAATAGGAAATCTCCTGCAATGTTCTGGGTGTGGACCCGTATTATCTAAACAGTTTTTTGCATTGGGAACTGAGGAATATCTGTTGTCTTGTAAGGGACGCTTTTATTGTTGTCATGTCCTTAATCTAGCAGTTTTCACACGTAGCTACATATTGTGATGTAGATTTAAACAAGTTTGGCCAAATATTACTGTAAGTGCTTTCACAATTTGTCTCTACCGAGATGTCATTTCATCGTTGATTAGCTTTAAAAGTTCATTTTCCAACATGTCTTGGGATATTCTTCCTCCCCCCCATAGCTGTTCGTTCCTTTCCACACATATAGTAAATGTCCATCCTCTTGTAAAACAAATAATTCCTTTTGTATTTGTATCATCTGTTTCTCGTATTTTCTTTTATTTGTATGGACTTTGGTCCAACTCTGCTCTTTTCATATTAAATGTGATAACTGTAGGTCTCTTCCGTATGTCAGGACCTTGGATCCGAAGGTAGGTTATCAAAGGCTTCCTTATTGATTCTAGCGTTTCAAAAATATTACTAGCCAATTTTGCTAATTTAGTCTCAGGTTCAGATACATTTCTGTCTCTCATACTGACTGTGGTACGGGAATTCTAGACAAAATCAGCAGTATATTCAATAAGACCACCTGAAGTTCCCTTCAGCCACTCTGAATTACCTGGGAAGAAACAGGACTACTGAACTCTGCTACCTGAACTCCGCGACTGATTTTCAGCTGAAACAGGCTCCTGGTGATCGAACGAAATCTGACGCTGAGGCGAGAAAGTACGGGCTGAGTCAGGAAACAAAAGAAGGTGAAATTGTGTGGTTCCCAAACCTAGAAACTAACTGTAGTTTACAAAACAAGTGAGGTTATTCCTTAAATTAAGAAGTTGAAATTGTGTGGTTCTCAAACCTAGAAACTAACTGTAGTTTTACAAAACAAGTGAGTGTATTCCTTAAATAAGAAGTTGAAATTGTGTGGTTCTTTGCTTGCTTTGTTTCAGTATTCAGCATGGCGGAACAGGACACCTTAGCACAGTTTTGACAGGCGTGGGAACAGCAGTAGGCCGACTTAATATGGTGAATTAAACAACAAGGGATGGCAACAGAAATTGTGAAGTTTAGTGGACAGGCCAGAGACTTTAGAAATGGGTCACTTCCATAGAAAAAATGCCTATTTAATCTCAGCAACAGATGAAGAAAAAATGAGACTGGCTTATCAGACGGCAACGGAACCGGTTTCGGATCATATAAGAAGAAAGTTAGAGGCTAGAGTAGATGAGACGTGGGAACAATTCAAAGAAGACCTAGCAAGGAAATATGCAGAAATAACGGATCCACAACATGCATTTTCGGTGTTGAGGCAGGCTAAACAAAATAACGGAGAGACGGTACAATGTTTTAGCGATAGATTGATTAACCTGGCTGAAGAAGCATTCTTAGGACAGAATGTACGAGGAGAGGAGGTGGAAAGGATGTTAGTAGGGATTTTTGTAGATGGCATAAAATCCGATGGTTTGAAACTTAAGTTGATGAGGGAAAACCCTGAGAGGTTATCACAAGCGGTGGATATCGCGGTACAAGAGGAAAATTGAGACGTAGGTTTAGATTAAGAACAGGACGAGAAGTGGGAAGTAATCGAGACGACAGAGTTGAGGAACCTATGGAAATAGGACAAACAAGATTCGGATGGAATAGGAGAGGAGGAATACAGACGTTACAAGGTAGAAATAGATATGATAACGAGGAAAGAAGAAATATGAGATACCCTACAAGAGAAACAGTAGTCAACACAAATAGTACAAATATTGTCTGTTGGGTTTGTGGTCAACGGGGACATGTTTCTCGTTTTTGTAATAACAGGCGTGTCCAGTCGAATACACAGGGTAGACATGACAATAATAGGGTGAGTAGGAATGTTGTAGATGGACACAGGAATTTACAGGTACAAGAACACAGGAAAATCGGCGCCCTACCTATTAGACAGGACCTATGATAGGAGGGTAAATAATAAGGTCCCAAGGTTAGAGAATATGTTAATAACAGGTATAATAGGTCGAACAGAGAATATTTTCAACTAGATGAAGTCAAGAAATTTATAGAAGATAAAACAGATTATAGCTCTTGTATAATAGAAATAGGAAAGTATAGAGTTCGTACATTAATTGATTCGGGAGCTCAGGTTAGTGTAGTAAAAGAAAGTTTTCTATACAAAATAGTAAGAAATTGTAGAGTATTTAAGAGTCATAATAATTTACACTCTGTTACTGGACAGAATTTACAAGTAATTGGACAAACAATGATAAATTTTAAGTTAGGAGGGATCAACATAAGACACCTTTTCATGTAGTGAAGGGTTTAAATAGAAACATGTTATAGGAAGAGATTTTTTAATAAAAAATGGAGTAAGACTTTTCTATGATTTACATAAATTAAAATTCAGGGACGTCTATATAGATATGGAAGAAGACATGCATATATCAGCACTAGTTAGAGTTAAAATGACAACGACGTTAAAACCACAGTCGGTTAATTTGATACAAGCGAAGCTGAAGAGAAACCCATATTATGTGGAAGGAAACACAGTCAGAATCACTGAGTTACAAGAGGAAATAATTGATGAGCCTGGTTTGGAAGTTCCGGATGGAATAATAGCGTTGGATAAACACTTAACCTTTCCAGTGATGGTTATCAACAACACAGGTAGAGAAATCAAATTATACAGAGGATGTGTGATAGCCAAACTAGATCATAACATTAGTGACATATTGGCAACGGATAGAGCAGAAGTGTCGGGAACAAGTTATTCAGAAACTTCTAGTGAAAGGGGAAATGACAGACGCGGACGCAGAAGAAGAGGGAACGTCAGAATGGATGAATTGATCCATCCATCCAGAGGAAATAAAGCCCAAATACATTCACTAGACAAAATAACAAGGGAACAAGAATTGTTGTCACAGTTAAAAGCTCCGCCAGAAAATAAGGAAGTGTTAGAACAACTTATAAAGCAAAATCAGGATGTGTTTGCGGTTAATGATTTAGAATTGGGAAAGACGCAAACAGTTACAATGGAAATAGACACAGGAGATCATCCACCAATAAGTTTAAAACCATATAGAACTCCATTAAGAAATAGAGAAATCGTGGAAAAGGCGATAGAAGAGATGTTGAAAGCAGGAATAATAACAAGATCGAAGTCAGAATGGTCAATCTCCGGTCGTCATCGTGGCCAAACCTGATGGTTCGTGTCGCTTTTGCTGCGATTACAGGGCGTTGAACAAATCACAAGAATGTAGCATACCCATGCCAGTAATTGATGATATTTTTGGGCTGCTTAATGGCTTACATATTTCACGACGCTGGACGCAAGGTCAGGATTCTGGTGTATTCCGATGTCAAGAGACGCGCAAAAGAAAAGTGCCATTTTTGTACTCATATGGGCTCTACGAATTTTTACGAATGCCTTTTGCGTCAAAACTGCACCCTCCTCACTATATGCTCTTAATAAATGAAGTTTCTAGAAGGTATGCAAAGTTCGCTCTTGCCTATATTGATGATATTCTGATTTTACTACAGGAGATGTGGAAGATCATTTGAAACATATTAGACTAGTATTTGACAGGTTAAGAAAGCATGATGTGAAGTTAAAGCTTAGTAAATGCCACTTTTTAAAGACAGAAACAAAATATTTGGGTATATTATAAATAGAGAAGGTATAAAACCAGACCAGGACAAGATAAAGGTTATTAAGAGTTACCTGCTCCAACTAACGTTAAGAAGTACGCGCTTTTATAGGAACATGTGCGTATTATAAGCGGTTTGTCCCAGCGTTTTCAAAGATAGCTGAACCTATTACAAACTTAACAGGCAAATACGCTAGGTTTAATGGATGATGAGTGTCAAAAAGCGTCGTAGTATTTAAAAAACAGCATAACACTGGTACCACTGTTGACGCACCCAGACTTAAACAAACAGTTAATACTGTACACAGATGCTTCGGACAATGCAGTAGGAGCATGTTTGGTGCAACCATATGAAGGAAAAGAGTCTGGAATACCAGGGGTTAAAAATGAAAGGCCTATCTACTCTTGTCGCATAAACTTAGCAGATCACAAAGAAAATGGACGACTATTGAGAAGGAGGCTTACGCAATTCATTCGCTCTTCAAAAACTAAATTACTACTACAAACGCAAATTTGTTATTAGAACTGACCATATGCCTTTAAAGTCTTTTTCTAGAAGCTCCAGTGCAGAACAGGAAAATACAGACGTGGGCATTGAATCTACAGGGGTACAACACGAAAAATTGAGTACATCCCAGGTAGGATTAATACATGCGCTGATTTATTGTCTAGAATTCCTTACCCACAGTCATCAGGAGATACAGAAGATGAAGCTGAACCAGAGATAGACGACCGAAATTGGCAAGTAAATATCTTTAGATTCTGCTATAATAAATAAGGAAGAATTTGATAGTCTACCATCGGATCAAGAGTCTGAACATAGGGAAGAAGACCTACAGTTAGCACAATTTAATATGAAAGAAGAGCAAGAGTTGGACCCAAAAGTCATACAAATTAAAAGAAAAATTACGAGAAACAGATGATAACAAATACAAAAGGAATTATTTGGTTTTACAAGAGGATGGACAGTTATACTATATGTGTGATAAGGAACGAACAGCTAAGGGAAATATATCCCAAAGCATTTGGAAACTGAACTTTTAAAGCATATCACGATGAAAATGGACATCTCGCGTAGAGACAAATTGTGTGAAAGCACTACAAGTAAATATTATTGGCCAAACTTGTTTAAATCTACATACAAATATGTAGATACGTGTGAAAAATGCAGATTAAGGAACATGAAAACAATAAAATTGTCCCTTACAAGATCACAGACTATTCCTCAGTTCCCAATGCAAAAGATTAGTTTAGATATATCGGGTCCACACCCCAGAACATTGTCAGGAAATGTCTATTTTAATTCATATAGTAGACGTCTACAGTCTTTGGCCGGAAGTTTATGCAATCCCAGATAAGAGCGCAGATACTGTCATTAATATTTTTTTTACAAGAGTTCGTACCAAGATTTAGTTGCCCACAAAGTATACTTACAGATACTGGTAGAGAGTTTGTAAATAAAAAATTCGAAAAGTTACTAAAAGATTTAAATATAAAACATATAAAGACCTCATATTATAGACCTTCTTCAAATGCTAGAAACGAACGTCAACATCGGACGTTATACGACATCTATAGCAAAGATTATTGATGAACATGAAAAAGATTGGGATCTATTTTTTGGGACCTGCCCTTAGCGCTATTCGTACAAATCAAAATGAGAGCACGGGTTTTTCACCATTTTATCTTAATACACGGGAGAGAACCAATACTACCTATAGATAATCTATTAAAACCTAGACGGAAATATATGGGTGAAGAATTCCAAGAGGTATAATACAGGAAATGCATAAAGCCACACGTAAGATTAAGGAATAATATAATTAAAGCTAGGGAAAGACAGAAAAGTACAAAAATGTAAATACAAAATTACAGGAGTTTAAGGTAGGTGATAGAGTTTATTACAAGAAGCATAGAAGAAACTCTAAGTTTGATGCTCGTTGGATTCCAGGGTATTACGTTTTGGAAAAACTAGGTAATGTATCGTATATTATAAAGAACCAGGTCACAGCACATATAGCAAGGGCCCCACGTTGAACACTTAAGAAGAGATGAAGATGAGATAGAAAATAATAATTATAATAATAATTATTATTCAGACACAAAATATTTGGATGAACAAGTTGTCAGAGGAGCTACAGTAACCCCAGGTCTTAGAAAAGAACCAGAACAAAATCAGTTGCTAGCAAATCCAAGTTACGAAGATACTCAGGAACAGACAATTCCGAAAACAATGGAAGAAGAAAAGGTGAATGAAACTCATTATGATAGTATGGAAGAAGAAATAGGTGCTCCATTTAAAAATACTAGACAAGCAACGAAAAGAAGAATGGACAATCAAAGAGATAAAGAAGTGAAAAGACAGAGGAGAATTAGGGATTATTCAACAAGCGGAGAGATATGCCTCTACTAGAAAGATCCTTAGAAATAGTGATCGACAAATTAGGTGGGATGTTGAACGGAAGAGATTAGCGGCAGCTAAAGAGAGACATACAGACGAAGAAGAAGAAATGGATGAAAAGTCAGAGTCTAGTAGTAGTATGGAGGAAACTAATAGGTTGTACGAAGAAGAAGATATTGAGGTAGAATTAGCACTTATTCAAAGAAACTTGGAGTTGTGAAGGAAGTGGAAACGTAGGAGATAGATATTTGAAAGTACTGCAGATGGCAAGTTTCAGGATTTAGAAGTGAAAGGGATGCTTGAAGAAGTATACGAAACGGTGGAAGTGGTCTTGAGGTATGGGTACAATGTAGTTACAGTGCTTACTTATTCCGGATGTTATGTGCTGTTAGGAGTAAAGATTAGAGATAAAAGAATGGTATGGTAAATGTTGGTTACTGATTTGTTTATGTAGATAGAACAGATGTGATTTATTTGGTCTGTAGTTTAAAGATATACAGATGGACAGTGAAATGTTTAGTTTTCTCGTTCATAGAAATACTGGAATGACCTGTATAAATAGATATGCGTTATTTTACTTAGTATGAGAGGCCAATGTTAGTGGGTCACTATACGTAGTTATAATTGTTTGAGTCATGAGTCATATATAATATGTTTTTATGCTTGAGTTGGTACTGGAAAATGATGGCTACTGTTTGGTTGTTTTATTGAGCCTAAGTTTAGTCCCTCATTATAAGTTTTTTTTCTTGATTTGGTCTTGAAAAATGATTGTTGTTGTTTGATTAATTGATTTAGAATAGGGTGATTGTGTTCCTAGCATTTGAGTTGATAAAAACTATTGGGCCGTAAAAGTGTCCAATAGTGATAGGTAGTATAGAATGTTTTATTCTGATTTGATAACATGCATGTTATGTCATTTAAAAATGTGTTTTTTTCTTTAGATAATTTGGGGGTTGTGTTTCATTTTATTTCGATTACATGAATGGTTTGGTATATTGAGTTATATGATTATAAAGTTAGTTAAGGAAGTTTAAGTTTTAAATAGATGAGGTTTGCTTAAGTTTTTCGTTCAGAAAAGAGTTGATAAAAAACTACTTTGTCCCACTGATATAAGGTAGGGGAAAACTGTACATTGCAAATAGCAGTATGAGAATGCGGAGGTACAGGGCTGTGCAACCGAAATAGAAAAAAGTGCACTGATGAAATACCAACAGACAATCATAAGCCAGATATTCGAATATGAGAATTCTTGGAAATGGCAATAACGAATGTTTATACGATACTGGTTATGATGACTTGTGCATCATATTAGTTTATGAACGAACAAGGAAATATGAATTAAGGACCACTGAAGATTTCACAAAATGTTTTAGTGGCAAAAAGGAAATAGCCTGCGTGTCTGGCAATGGCAAAGCTGGGTGTATATATGTCTAATCCTCGTGTACATTCGTCTATGCCTGTTCAACTTTATGCGACCGACCTTCGCACCGCTTCTAACTACAACTACAATTTTTGTACGTCCTGGGTTTTTGGAAGAGTGAGAAATTTTATAAGTTCAAAAATTTCGATAAAGAATTTATGAGCTGTTCTTATAATATGTATATTTGATACAGGAAACAGGAGGAGCCAAGAAAGAACCAGAAAAGTAGAAATATATAGTGGATAGCTATATAGTTTTGGGGAAATAGAAAGGAGAGAAGGACTGTTTGGATTAACAGAGTTACCATACGTGGTACGAGGTATTATACAAAGTAAGTTCGAAGAAGAAGTATATGGGGGGGGGGTATTAGCTGACCATATAACTGGGAGAAGAGTTAAAAGATATATTATTTACTCAAACTTGAGCTGATTTTAGGGAAGATTAGAGGAAAAAGAGGGAATAGAGTATGGGGATTAGGAGTAAAGAGTTTTCCTTTATAAGGAAAATTCTTTATTCAACATGGGGAGGTGTAACAGTAAGGGAGGAGTACTGGGGTATTATTAGAATCTAGTGAGAAACAGATACAGCACGATTGAGCATCGAGAGTGAAAGGGAAGGAGATGCTCAATCGTGACGTATTGGGTTGGCAAGGGCAGTTAAGATCCGGCCTTTGACTTGAGTGGAAGTTAACATCAGACCTTTGTCATCATGTACCAATAAACTTTGTATTATCAAGTACAACCCGACTTGCGAGTTCTTATACACTGGTATAAATACTACAGATGATACAGTCGTGACTGCATTTACATATGTTGCCGAGTTGAAAGATCGTTTACAACACAGTTGGAAACAAGCGAATGTCAATCTACGTCAAGCCAGACGAAGAATTGCTCGTAATTTCAGCCGCAAGGCAAAGGATAGAGAGTTAGAGGTAGGAGAGAAGGTGATGTTGCTGCTTCCAACCAGTCAGAATAAGCTGCAAATCGGATGGAGAGGACCTTATGTAGTGACGGAGAAGATCTCATGTACCAACTACAGAATTTCAGTCAAAGGCAAGATGAAAGTATTTCACATAAACCTCTTGAAAAAGTTTCATGAAAGACCCTCAACCACCGAACCTGCACATCTGATGGCCATGAGTGTGGCTACTGAAGTCGAAGAAGGATCAACAATGGGAGTCGAGTACCCACTGCAAGCCAAAGAGACCTTTAAGGATGTGGAAATCAATCCCAACTTAACAAAGGATCAGCAAAAGCAGATTAGGGAACTTATGGTCAAATATGCAGAAGTACTTACTGATAAGCCAGGAAGAACTGATTTGGAGGAATTTGACATGAAGTTAAATGACACAGTGCCTGTGCGAGTCAAGACTTACCCAGTTCCTTATGCAAAGCAAAAGACTTTAGAGGAAGAAATACAACAGCTGCTCACCGCAGGGATAATCTCACCATCTGAATCACCTTACAGTGCTAGCGTCGTCTTATTGAGAAAGCCAAGTGGAGAACATAGATTGTCCATCAATTATCGACAGCTCAATGCCATTACTGAATTCCAAGCAGAACCTCTGCCTGATCAGAATAAACTCTTCACAGCACTCAACCGAGCTAAGTACTTTACTAGGATTGATCTCAGTAAGGGATATTATCAGATTCCTGTAAAACCGGAAGTTAGACCATGGTTAGCTTTCAGCACGCCTGGAGGACACTATGAGTTCAACGTTCTTCCATTCGGATTAAGTAATGCTCCCAGCGTTTTTACACGTATGATGAGAAAATTACTTGACCCACTACAGCATCCAGACATCAGTCACTTCATGGATGACATCCTGATCGCATGTAGAAACACTGCATCTTTTGTTCAGGCGCCTCAGAGAAACTGGATTGACGGCTAGACCAAAGAAGTGTCAAATAGGATTCCAAGAATTGGACTTTCTAGGTCATAAGATATCTCATGGACTGATAACTCCACAAGAGGGAAATGTGGACAAACTCCAGAGAGCACCTCGTCCAAAAACAAAGAAGGATGTAAGATCATTTGTATCCTTATGTGGATTCTATCAAAGATACATCAAGGACTTCAACACTCTGTCAGCACCTTTAACGGATCTTACCAAAAAGGGGAAACCAGAGAAAGTCACTTGGTCAGCTGACTGTGAGAGAGCTTTCACAGCACTAAAGCAGGCATTAACTGCTCATCCAGTCTTACATCTACCAGACCTCGACCAACCATTCGTGCTGCGCACCGATGCCAGTAACATAGGAATTGGGGCAACGTTGTTGCAGAGAAAGGGAGATGTACCATCAGAGCTATTCCCTGTAGCCTATGCTAGCAGGAAATTAAATGCAGCAGAAAGAAATTACAGTACTATCGAGAGAGAATGTCTTGCGCTCGTATGGAGTGTACAGAAATTTCAAGCATACCTATATGGCAAACACTTCACAGTGCAATGTGACCATCAACCACTCATGTTTCTCGCAGCATCAAGGACTCTGAATGCCCGACTTATGAGGTGGTCGCTGCTTCGTTAACCCTACTCGTTCCAGGTTGAATACGTTCCTGGAAAGATGAATGTGGGAGCGGACTTCCTGAGTCGACATCCAGTGCCTGATGAACCATATCAATCAGATGCCGAAGAGAATACAGGGGAGGAAAACAAGGGACAAATTTGATAACTGAAAATGTTGGAAACATAGTTCCATACCATAGAACAATCTGGAGTGGGGTCATGTAGCATAACGCTACCCACCATTATTCATTTACCAAAATGTGCACGCAAAAGAGAAATTACAACTATATCAATTGACAGTTCAGACGCGAAAATGAAACAAACTTGGAAAAACGGACGCGAAAGTGAAACTAAACAGATCGACTGGCTGACGTGGATTTTTGGAAATGTTACATTTCTCGGAATTATTTCATCAGCTAAGGCGCAAAGGTCATTCGTCAATACAAGACACGTGACAATGCCTCCATTCAAATATTTCATCAGAATATGTTAATAAGCCCGCACTCTTTCTGAAAACCGCCTGATGAACAGACGTGAAAAGATTGTGTGACCAATTTTCAAATAGGGACGGCAGAATGTCTGGATCCCAGGTGAGCTTGTTAGTCCTTAGATTGAACTGATGACCAGATGTATCAAAGGCCCAGGAATGGTATCCAGTGTTTGTAATGTCAATTGAAATATATTATTATAAATTAAAACCTCTGAAGTGAAAAATGTTTGACTGTTCCATTCTGACGACGCAGAGCCGATTCCCGGGCTAACTGACAATCTACTACTCTCTTCGAATACTGCAATCTCTGATATTCTTAAAGATAATTATTAACTTTAAGAAGTGCATAATAATACTACATTCTATTCTAAACAACTGTACGAAGTGATGATTCTAAAGCAATCCTGTGCCTTTCATCAGAAACACTGCTAAAAATGCTATCACTATCTACAGCTAAAATGACAGTTCGTGTACTAGAACAAGTGCCTTGTTCTAAAACAGACTTATCTATGCCTATTTACAATCTAGAAAGCTGAAAGAGAAATCAATCTTTCCTTTCTGCTTCATCTATTGAATAAATAGGGTTTGATGGAATAAATATTTATATTTGTGTCACAATTTAATTAGATAAGGGCACTTATGAACTGCATTACATCAGAAAAGTTGTGCTTCGCGGAACTCCACCACCAGAAGTTAACTTAACTCATTACTCAACACAACTTAACAAACACAACCACCCACAACTCAACACTCAACACCACAACAACAACAGATAATGGGAGAGGAGTTATTATACAAAGAAGAAGAAGAAGTTGGTTAATTGGGAAAACACAGAGAATCATTTATACACACTACAAACACAATTGAGTGATAGAAATGTTATAAATGTATGTCATTTATTTACATGCATCTTGACACCTCCTCACTCTTGTCACTGTCTTACTGTACACGTCTCACTGACCCCAGGTCCAATGAGAACTTACATACAGCAGGAACCAACTGAGACAAGGCGTACACAGTGTGATAAACTCTGACCACCCCAAATTAACCCAACACTAGATTAGAGAAAAGAAGAGAGGGAGGGGGAGAACTAGTTCCTACTTCAGGAATTTAGGTTTTTTCCGACCTACTTCTAGAATATTGTATTGGGAAGATTGTATATGTTTATGTGAATCTTACACAGTGAAATCTTGGTGGCAACCCATTGGCAACCAATGGGCATCCAACTGGCAACCAACTGGCCAACAACTAAACCAGACCACAGAGAGAAAGAGATGAACCGCACTTGAGATGGAGGATGACTTGGCCATGAGCAGAGTATGGGGAGGCCTTCAGAGGAGCTACACGGGCAGACCTGAAGCGGATCTATCAGTCAATGGACCCAGGCCTATCCTAATCCTCCAAATCATAAGGGTATCATTTTCTTAGAAAGAAAACACACAACACTCAGTTTTCAAGAACTGATAACTAAATATAGATTCATCATCTTCACACTTAACATGTACAACATTCAAATGTATACCATGTTTCAACTCTTATTGACATCTCATGTATTGATGCTTGTTTGTTGATGGTCTGTGACATTGGTCCTATAAGCATTTTTCTAAATTATCTTGTATAAACCAACATGGAAAATGAATAACAGGCCAGAAGACACAGGCCCATTCATTAAATAATTAACTGTCACTAATCTTATGTTGATTATTGGTTCAACCTATCTGTGATTCACCATCTTATGTGTGTACACCAAGTTGTCAAGATCTATTGTGATTGGTTATGTGTTTAATTGTTTAAAACCAAATTAACTCATGAAGGAATATTAAATTGGGAGAGACTCAAGGTCTATCAACTGCTCAACATCCATGCTTTCTTAATATAAATCAAGCTGAGAGAATTCTCCAGACTTTCCTCAGATTTGATAAACTAAAAGGGGGGCTCAAGAGCTATAAGAATCCTTGGAGAAGGGGCAGAATCCCAGTTGGTATTTATTATTTTCACCAGGGCCATAATCTATATCTCCTAGACTAAATTAAATAAGACGAGGCCTGCAGATAACTCGAGGGTCATATTCTGGGGTTATTGAAGATAGAAGAGGATGGGGCCCAACTTCTTTGATTAGAAATGGGGCATGCACCTACAGTGATTTCCCACTCCCTTCAAAATATATGACATATTGGGAAGGCTACGTCCTGGATGGTTCCCATAAATAAATTAAACAATTAAATAATACATTGTGTGTAATTAAACGGTTACATAATACATTGTGTAATTGAACAGTTACATAAAACACTGTATTACACTAAAACATTAACACAAATATCTTTAGATTTTGAACATTGTCACCATGTGGGGTATTGATTGACAGCCACATGATAAGAATGACATTTATAGATAAATAAGAGTAGGTGACTGATCATTCCTTCCTGAATAAGAGGGGCCATCTTTCAAATAGGTTTATACTTCAGAAAAAGGTGCTCCAGGAGAAATATAGAGTGTGAATCTACTATACAAACACTACTTCTCTTTCAGAGAAGGTGTTCTTTTCCTAGAAGTCTGAACTTAACAGCATTTCATCAACCATCGGAAAATCTTATCCGGAGGGAAATCTCTGTCTAATTTCAGATTCTTTTCTTTTACTAGGTATTAATTCTGGTTACTTTAATGCCTGCTGTCTTTGGCTTTTCCAGCATTGACAGACAGACATAACATAAGGTGGTTTTAATATTGTGCATGCTTTGCTGTATAATTGCAGATCAGGGACTGACAAGCTTACGCGGATCAGACCAACTGCAATTATATTTTTTTAGGTAGAGCAAACAAAGCAATAAATTCTAGGCATGGCGGAAACTGCAAAGTTTAGAGCCCAAATAACGGAAACAGGTAGGGAATGCGGGTTAGATGGCCCTGAGCTAGCTAACTATATTTCAGATGCATTCGACAAAAGAGAAAGACTGCAAGCGGAATTGGCCCTCAAAGAAAAACAGCTTCAGGCTGAATTGGCTGAGAGGGAAAAACGACTTCAAGCAGAAATAGAGGAGAAAGAGAAACGATTTCAAGCAGAATTGGAGGAGAAAGAGAAACGACTACAGGCTGAAATGGAAGATAAGGAGAGAGAGCGTCAACACCAACTGGAGTTGAAGAGAATGGAGACTGAATTGGAGATCCGAAGACTAGAGAAAGGGAGTGGTCCTACACCCTCAACCTCATCAGGATCGCCAGTGACAGAACCACATCCTCACGTCTCCCACCTTAATTCAGGAGCTATGTCATTTCCTCTGGAACCCTTCAATGAACAGACTGACCACATCGAAGGATTTTTATCACGCTTCGAGGCAATGGCTGTCAGCTGTGGGCTTGAAGAAGGGAGATGGGCGACGAAGTTAGCGCAGGCTTTAAGATCTACCGCTTATGACGTGTTCTCTCGCCTCACTCGTGAGGAGCAGCAGAACTACGCAACACTAAAGACGGCACTCTTGAGCCGATTCGAAGTGGACGGAGATTCTTACAAAGCTCGATTCAAAGCCGCAAGGAAGGAACCGGGTGAGAGTTACGCGCAACTAGTTGAAAGACTGAAGTCATACATACAAAGATGGGCTTGCTTAGGAGGATTTGAGGAAAGTTTTGAAGGACTCCGTGAAATGATCATCATTGATCAGATCAAGGGGAAAATGCAGAACGAAATGAAGGCATTCTTAACCCAAAACGGGGCTGACCGCCTAGAAACTATAATCATCCTGGCAGAGAGATTTGAAAAATCTCAGAAGGAGATGGGAGGTAAGGGACGTTCGAACAACACCCCCTCTCAAATAAAACTCCCAAGCCAAAAGAGGGTGAAAACACTTTAGCCACCAAGAAAAATGGGAAATCCCAGAAAAACACTCAAAACACAGCCCAAACAGCGCCGAAGGAGGACAAACCATTCTGTACCCATTGCAAAATTAGAGGTCACACATTTCAGAATTGCAGGAAGAAGCCACCTCCACACACAGCGGCCTGTTTGGCCAACCGAAAAGAGAAAAAAGTGAGCACTGGTGAAACGTCCAAACAGACACCTCATCAAGACACATCATCTCGTATTCCGGTTGTGGAATCCATCTTGCTAAATGGATTCAAAACGACCTGTTTATATGATACTGGATTATCGTATGACTGTGTTGTTTCATCATCCTTAGTTCACCCTGAACAGGTGACAGAGGAAATAGTGGAATTACAGGGACCACTGAAGAGTTCAACAAATATGTCTCTTCCAGTGGCAAAAGTGAACATAGCCTCGCGGTATGTCACTGGGACAATCAAGGCAGCAGTCTTGGACGATCCGATATATCCTGTAATCCTCGGCTGTAGATTTATCGTTCTAGGAGAACCTGTTCAACCTGTGGCGATGGCGACCATGACCACTCGATCCCAGGCGACAAAAACTCCAGAAACAACTACGCCAATCCCTCGAACGGAGGAACTGAAGAGGGCACAAGAAGCCGACAGCACCTTGGATCCCTGCTTCAGAAAACTGCCAAAATCACATTTACCTCTACGTAAAGGTGATCTGTTCATGAAGTCAGCACTTCTTTACAGAAAAGCAGGACGAGCTGGACAAGAGTTTAATCAACTTGTTGTACCAACTCAATACAGGACTCAGATCTTGGAAATGGGTCATAGTCTACCATTCAGTGGGCATATGGGTATCAACGCTACTACACAGCGGATTGCAACTCACTACTTTTGGCCAGGGATGAACTCAGACATACAACGGTTTGTAAAATCATGCCCACAGTGTCAGAAAGTATCACCAAAACACCGGACACCACCGGCAATGTTGGGTGAATCGCCAATCACTGGAATTCCATTTGAGAAAGTGGCTGTAGACATAGTCGGACCTCTCTCCGCAACGAAGAGGCGAAACCGATTCATATTAACGCTTGTGGACACAACAACCATGTGGGCCGAAGCAGTTCCTATGCCCAGCTGTGACTCCAAACGTGTCGCTGGTGCATTATTAGGAATATTCACACGTCTAGGATTCCCACAAAGGATCTTGACGGACAACGGTTCACAGTTTCGTGGTAAGCTCATGGAAGAGACCTTCAGACTTTTTCATGCACGCCATATCTTCAGTTCACCATATCACCCTCAGTCAAATGGACTTGTGGAAAGGTGGAACGGTACATTGATTAGTATCCTGCGCAAAATTGCCCAGGAGAAGACAGAGGATTGGGACTTGTATTTACCCGCAGCTTTATTCGCTTACAGGGAAGTACCCCATCACTCAACAGGTTTTGCTCCAGCCACACTGTTGTTTGGACGACCGATCAAAGGACCACTGGAGGCGTTACTTCGAACCTGGACCGATAATACTACAGATGATACAGTCGTGACTGCATCTACATATGTTGCCGAGTTGAAAAATCGTTTACAACACAGTTGGAAACAAGCGAATGTCAATCTACGTCAAGCCAGACGAAGAATTGCTCGTAATTTCAATCGCAAGGCAAAGGATAGAGAGTTAGAGGTAGGAGAGAAGGTGATGTTGCTGCTTCCAACCAGTCAGAATAAGCTGCAAATCGGATGGAGAGGACCTTATGTAGTGACGGAGAAGATCTCACGTACCAACTACAGAATTTCAGTCAAAGGCAAGATGAAAGTATTTCACATAAACCTCTTGAAGAAGTTTCATGAAAGACCCTCAACCACCGAACCTGCACATCTGATGGCCATGAGTGTGGCTACTGAAGTCGAAGAAGGATCAACAATGGGAGTCGAGTACCCACTGCAAGCCAAAGAGACCTTTAAGGATGTGGAAATCAATCCCAACTTAACAAAGGATCAGCAAAAGCAGATTAGGGAACTTATGGCAAAATATGCAGAAGTACTTACTGATAAGCCAGGAAGAACTGATTTGGAGGAATTTGACATGAAGTTAAATGACACAGTGCCTGTGCGAGTCAAGACTTACCCAGTTCCTTATGCAAAGCAAAAGACTTTAGAGGAAGAAATACAACAGCTGCTCACCGCAGGGATAATCTCACCATCTGAATCACCTTACAGTGCTAGCGTCGTCTTATTGAGAAAGCCAAGTGGAGAACATAGATTGTGCATCGATTATCGACAGCTCAATGCCATTACTGAATTCCAAGCAGAACCTCTGCCTGATCAGAATAAACTCTTCACAGCACTCAACCGAGCTAAGTACTTTACTAGGATTGATCTCAGTAAGGGATATTATCAGATTCCTGTAAAACCGGAAGTTAGACCATGGTTAGCTTTCAGCACGCCTGGAGGACACTATGAGTTCAACGTTCTTCCATTCGGATTAAGTAATGCTCCCAGCGTTTTTACACGTATGATGAGAAAATTACTTGACCCACTACAGCATCCAGACATCAGTCACTTCATGGATGACATCCTGATCGCAACTGAAACATTTGAAGAGCATGTAGAAACACTGCATCTTTTGTTCAGGCGCCTCAGAGAAACTGGATTGACGGCTAGACCAAAGAAGTGTCAAATAGGATTCCAAGAATTGGACTTTCTAGGTCATAAGATATCTCATGGACTGATAACTCCACAAGAGGGAAATGTGGACAAACTCCAGAGAGCACCTCATCCAAAAACAAAGAAGGATGTAAGATCATGTGTATCCTTATGTGGATTATATCAAAGATACATCAAGGACTTCAATACTCTGTCAGCACCTTTAACGGATCTTACCAAAAAGGGGAAACCAGAGAAAGTCACTTGGTCAGCTGACTGTGAGAGAGCTTTCACAGCACTAAAGCAGGCATTAACTGCTCATCCAGTCTTACATCTACCAGACCTCGACCAACCATTCGTGCTGCGCACCGATGCCAGTAACATAGGAATTGGGGCAACGTTGTTGCAGAGAAAGGGAGATGTACCATCAGAGCTATTCCCTGTAGCCTATGCTAGCAGGAAATTAAATGCAGCAGAGAGAAATTACAGTACTATCGAGAGAGAATGTCTTGCGCTCGTATGGAGTGTACAGAAATTTCAAGCATACCTATATGGCAAACACTTCACAGTGCAATGTGACCATCAACCACTCATGTTTCTCGCAGCATCTAAGACTCTGAATGCCCGACTTATGAGGTGGTCGCTGCTTCTTCAACCTTACTCGTTCCAGGTTGAATACGTTCCTGGGAAAATGAATGTGGGAGCGGACTTCCTGAGTCGACACCCAGTGTCTGATGAACCAGGTCAATCAGATGCAGAAGAGAATACAAGGGAGGAAAACACGGGAACAGCTTGATAACTGAAAATGTTGGAAACATAGTTCCATACCGTAGAACAATCTGGGGTGGGGCCATGTGGCATAATCGCTAACCACCATTATTCAGTTGACAAGAATTCAAGCCAAGAAGAGGAGAAAATATAAACAATGGACTTTACTAACGCAAACTGAAACCAAACGCTTTAAAACTTAATGCAACATCAAACTGGAACTGGAACAAGTGACAGATGACGTCAATTCTAGGAAACATTTCATCAGCCCAAACTCAGGAGATCATTGGATAAAACAGGACACTGTGACACCGCTTCCGCTTCGAAACGCCTGTTAGAATATGTTAATCGCGCACTCTTCCTAAAACATGCCTGATGAACAGAAGTGAAAGCAAGTGTGACCAAATTTTCAAATAGGGAAGGCAGAATGTCTGGATCCCAGGTGAGCTTGTTAGTCCTTAGATTGAACTGATGACCAGATGTATCAAAGGCCCAGGAATGGTATCCAGTGTTTGTAATGTCAATTGAAATATATTATTATAAATTAAAACCTCTGAAGTGAAAAATGTTTGACTGTTCCATTCTGACGACGCAGAGCCGATTCCCGGGCTAACTGACAATCTACTACTCTCTTCGAATACTGCAATCTCTGATATTCTTAAAGATAATTATTAACTTTAAGAAGTGCATAATAATACTACATTCTATTCTAAACAACTGTACGAAGTGATGATTCTAAAGCAATCTTGTGCATTTCACCAGAAACACTGCTAAAAATGCTATCACTATCTACAGCTAAAATGACAGTTCGTGTACTAGAACAAGTGCCTTGTTCTAAAACAGACTTATCTATGCCTATTTACAATCTAGAAAGCTGAAAGAGAAATCAAATCTTTCCTTTCTGCTTCATCTATTGAATAAATAGGGTTTGATGGAATAAATATTTATATTTGTGTCACAATTTAATTAGATAAGTGCACTTATGAACTGCATTACATCAGAAAAGTTGTGCTTCGCGGAACTCCACCATCAGAAGTTGAACTTAACTCATTACTCAACACAACTTAACAAACACAACCACCCACAACTCAACACTCAACACCACAACAACAACAGATAATGGGAGAGGAGTTATTATACACAGAAGAAGAAGAAGTTGGTTAATTGGGAAAACACAGAGAATCATTTATACACACTACAAACACAATTGAGTGATAGAAATGTTATAAATGTATGTCATTTATTTACATGCATCTTGACACCTCCTCACTCTTGTCACTGTCTTACTGTACACGTCTCACTGACCCCAGGTCCAATGAGAACTTACATACAGCAGGAACCAACTGAGACAAGGCGTACACAGTGTGATAAACTCTGACCACCCCAAATTAACCCAACACTAGATTAGAGAAAAGAGAGAGGGAGGGGGGAGAACTAGTTCCTACTTCAGGAATTTAGGTTTTTTTCCGACCTACTTCTAGAATATTGTATTGGGAAGATTGTATATGTTTATGTGAATCTTACACAGTGAAATCTTGGTGGCAACCCATTGGCAACCAATGGGCATCCAACTGGCAACCAACTGGCCAACAACTAAACCAGACCACAGAAGAAAGAGATGAACCGCACTTGAGATGGAGGATGACTTGGCCATGAGCAGAGTATGGGGAGGCCTTCAGAGGAGCTACACGGGCAGACCTGAAGCGGATCTATCAGTCAATGGACCCAGGCCTATCCTAATCCTCCAAATCATAAGGGTATCACTTTCTTAGAAAGAAAACACACAACACTCAGTTTTCAAGAACTGATAACTAAATATAGATTCATCATCTTCACACTTAACATGTACAACATTCAAATGTATACCATGTTTCAACTCTTATTGACATCTCATGTATTGATGCTTGTTTGTTGATGGTCTGTGACATTGGTCCTATATGCATTTTTCTAAATTATCTTGTATAAACCAACATGGAAAATGAATAACAGGCCAGAAGACACAGGCCCATTCAATAAATAATTAACTGTCACTGATCTTATGTTGATTATTGGTTCAACCTATCTGTGATTCACCATCTTATGTGTGTTACACCAAGTTGTCCAGATCTATTGTGATTGGTTATGTGTTTAATTGTTTAAAACCAAATTAACTCATGAAGGAATATTAAATTGGGAGAGATTCAAGATCTATCAACTGCTCAACATCCATGCTTTCTTAATATAAATCAAGCTGAGAGAATTCTCCAGACTTTCCTCAGATTTGATAAACAAAAAAGGGGGGGGGGGCTCAAGAGCTATAAGAATCCTTGGAGAAGGGGCAGAATCCCAGTTGGTATTTATTATTTTCACCAGGGCCATAATCTATATCTCCTAGACTAAATTAAATAAGACGAGGCCTGCAGATAACTCGAGGGTCATATTCTGGGGTTATTGAAGATAGAAGAGGATGGGGCCCAACTTCTTTGATTAGAAATGGGGCATGCACCAAAGTGATTTCCCACTCCCTTCAGAATATATGACACACGTGTTGTAACATGTCTAAATGGGTTGTCAATTTTAGCAGCTGCCTCTCCGTGGCGAAGTAGTGAAGCCGTCTGCCTCGGGCTCCAAAGGTTGTGGGTTCGAATCCGGGCCGTGTCCTTCGGTTCACGAGTGCATTTATTTCAGAGACTCCTGTGGGTCGTCGCTGGTGCTACGGAGTTCGTGCTTTGTGCCACGATTTCCGCGCTGCGGAACGAGACTGAGCCATATGGGATAAAATTCCGGTGCAATGCAGTCGACCCTGTCAACTTTTAAGCTACTTTTATTGCACCCACTCCCATACGAATCCGGATACGCCTTGTGTCGTCATCTGAATTGGCGGGGCATTCATTACTGTAAAACAAGTTTGTCAGCAAGAAATCAATAGTTTTTCACCAAAACATCAAAGAAATGTCGCCGCTTTCGATGATTTAAGTTGTTTTTGGACCTACCAAAGACATATTCCTTGGGCGGGGGTAAATACAAGACGGCAGGAAAAATTTCATAACGATGCAACAGACAGTTTTCAAAATAATTGATCGTGAATGACGGCATTCAATTCCGGACAGACTATAGGCCGGTAGGTCCCTCTAGCGAACCACCGTCTTTCTCCTTCAGAAGCCCTGGCTAGACCAAGTGTCACCAAACTTTGTTTTTAAGCGGGCCGGATAACTGACAAAATGACGAGCGCGGGCCGCATAATCATTCTGTACAATACTTGCAAGCCAGAACGAAAGCTCTGGGGGAAAATATATGAAAATCATGGGTGAGTGACGTGCAATGCAGAAAAACAGACAACCAACATATTTATTGACTAAACAAAGTTGTCAAAGAAGGCAACGTTGGCAAAAAGATAGTTACATAAGACCTAATGTGCACATATCCGAATCTCACAAACAAAGGAGCAAAATAGGTTAGTGAGATTTGTGAAACTGACGTTTGGCTTTCAAGATATCATCAACGTTTGGTTTGGAATTGCTGCATCCAGTCAAGAGAATTGCTTTCAAATGTTCATCAGTGAATCTCCTTCCATGTGTTGACTTCACATACTTCATTATTGAAAATGTTTGCTCACAGACATAAGTTGTTCCAAACACTGATGCCAAACTGGCGGCAAATTTCTTCAGTTTCGGAAGCTCAACATCAGGTAAGCAGCGGTAAAATTCAACAAGTTTTCCTTCTCTGTGCTTCTATTTCAATAAGTCATGTGCTTACAAATCAATTAGCTCCAACTGTAGTTCAACTGGTGCATCATCACTGTTACAATTAAACGGATTCTGGAACAGAAGAATGTTACTCTCAATTCTGTCTAAATCTGATAATCTCTCCCCAAAATAAATGCTTCTTCACGTCACGAATAATTTATTTTAGTTATTGGAAAATTTATGTTGACATAAGCAATCACTTTCCCGCTGTTTATAATTCACCTCGTCAACGCAAGGTACAAGAAGAACCTGATGAGATGAGGTTGACATCTTCGCGATTGTAGCGCAAAACTCTGAAATAGTGAAAATAAGAAACAAGTTTTCTCCTTCCTGTTGCGCGTCAAGCAATGACAGCTTTCTCAGAAACCTTTTGATGATTCTGTAGAGATCACAGACGAGGTTATTCTTTCCATGAAGTTTTAATTTCAATTCATTCATGTCGAATGTGACGTAGACCGAAAATGACAACTATGACAGCCAGGTAGGATCTGACAGCTGTGGATCAGCTATATCTTTTTCAGTGAAGAAAACATCTATTTTGTTTCGGAGCTTGTAAAAAAAACGAAACAGGACTTTACCGCAGCTGAGCCACCCCATTGATGTGTGATAAGGTAAGTCACAGAATTCAGAATATATTTCTTCAAGGAAAGCCTGGAATTGACGGTGATTGAGTGCATGTTCCCAAATGAAGTTCACAGCAGAAACGACTTGTTTCAGTACACAAGAAATATCTAAGTCTTTCCCACACAAAGTGCTTGCTCATGTATGATGCAGTGTGTGAACAGAGCGCTGGAATTTGCAAATTTTCCAACTGAGTTCCTGATCTGTCCCACCAGACTCTTCCTCACTCCAGCCATGTGTTTTCCTCCATCACCTGTAACACTTCGAAGCTGATTCCACTGAAGGTTATATAGTCTTGCAAAATTGTTTGCACTTCCATGAAAATGTCTTTTCCAGTTGCTGTTCCATGCATGCTGCTACCGGATGCCAACTCTCCGTTATATGAAAGTCTAAATTGACAACACGAATGAACACGAGAAGTTGTGAGTACTCCAGAGATCAATAGTGCCAGAGAATATCACAAGTTTCTAGCTTTCTCGCGTATCTGTAGCACAATGTCCTCTCTAAGTTCTTCTGTTCTCCGCACAACTGAACTTGCTGTAAGGCTGATAGTGCCGTGATGTTGATCCGACGACTAAACTAAACACTGAAAATTATGTTATTCTGTTTGACAAGCGTTAACCATGCTTATTATAGAA
Source organism: Cepaea nemoralis (assembly GCA_014155875.1). Lineage (NCBI taxonomy): Eukaryota > Metazoa > Mollusca > Gastropoda > Stylommatophora > Helicidae > Cepaea > Cepaea nemoralis. The sequence goes on along the minus strand of JACEFZ010009773.1, from coordinate 503,642 downwards.
AGAACACACCGATGGAAATAATGACGTACGTTGGGTATAGCGTGACAACAGTTGGGCATGTTTCTTCTTCTAATCCACATCATGTGGCCTTCGTGATCATGTCTGTCCACATCCTTCTGTCTCTTGAGCTGCCAATCATTTCTGATGCCGATGATCCTCCATGCCATGATGTCAAACTGTCCATCATATTCTCCCTTGGTCTTCCCCTGCTTCTCCTCCCCTCCCTTTCCTGTTGTGAGAATACACTGTAGCTTCCCTTTCTCAAGATTTGCCCGAAGAATGTGGACTGTCCTCTTCTGACGCGAGTAATAAGTTGTCTTTCTGAGATAACTCTGTGGGGTGCACCTCGAGTACAAGCTCACTATCTGAGATAACTCTGTGGGGTGCACCTCGAGTACAAGCTCACTATCTGAGATAACTCTGTGGGGTGCACCTCGAGTACAAGCTCACTATCTGAGATAACTCTGTGGGTACACCTCGAGTACAAGCTCACTATCTGAGATAACTCTGTGGGGTGCACCTCGAGTACAAGCTCACTATCTGAGATAACTCTGTGGGGTGCACCTCGAGTACAAGCTCACTATCTGAGATAACTCTGTGGGGTGCACCTCGAGTACAAGCTCACTATCTGAGATAACTCTGTGGGGTGCACCTCGAGTACAAGCTCACTATCTGAGATAACTCTGTGGGGTGCACCTCGAGTACAAGCTCACTATCTGAGATAACTCTGTGGGGTGCACCTCGAGTACAAGCTCACTATCTGAGATAACTCTGTGGGGTGCACCTCGAGTACAAGCTCACTATCTGAGATAACTCTGTGGGGTGCACCTCGAGTACAAGCTCACTATCTGATATTGTTTGTTTTAACGTTTACTCGCTTTGAACTAAAGCTTAGTCTATAACGTGCTACTACTTCTAGTGCACTGGACTTATTTTTGCTTGTGGATTAGCTTTCTAATTATATTACCAGCGTCCCTCGCCATCAGGCGGAACCTACTCCGACTTCTGAGGTATTTGTAATTTACATCCCCAAATCAGGGACGAGAAGTTAATATTTTAATCCAACTGACCAGTGTAGAGGTTGCACCAGCACATCGAAAGTTTTAGAGTGAGCTCTCTTATCCTGTCAACAACCTACTTTACATACAGGCATTCTCGCATCTTCATCCACATCTCAACGACACAGTAATTATGTGGATGGAACATATCTACTTTATTTCAGGCGAACCTGATAATTCATACAAGCATACTCATCCAATGGCTGCCTGACTCAATATAGTGGTCACCTTTCTCACACGAAACTCATACGTCTTCAGATACAACTCAACTCTCGCTATCGGTAACATGCGCCCTCATAAACTACACACTGGCATTCGGAAAACACACACGTCCTGTCTGGAAGCTGTCCGGTCGCCGTCTCACTAAGTTCAGTCGGTTGGCTAGTCTTGTCGTCTTAATCACGTGCGGTCAGCAACACTCCGTGCTGTCCTGTCCGTCACGTAGTCCAGTAGTCTTGTTCACGTCAACCTTGGGTTGTACTACTGTTTACTCTGTCTACGGGTGTTCTCCCGTGAACTAGCGTTCCCCACCCTGTCCTAGGGGTTGGTCCCGCTGTTGTCCTAGATATGACACGTCTGTGTCCCCATCTACGTCCTGTCTTCTGACTGTTCTAAGTCATAGCTTGTGTTCTGTCTCTATTCTAACTACTCCCTTGTAGTGGTCCTTATCTACGTCCTATCTGTCCTTAACTCTCTTCTGTCTCTTGTCCTATCTCAGTCCTACCTAACACGTTGACATATCCTTTCAGCCATGCTGACCTCCAGTATCTGATATTAGACTCGTTACCAAGTATTTAAAAAAAAAAACAGTAATCATTAAAACAAAATAAAACAAAGAAGTTTGGAAAATATATAATTATTGTAACGCAGACGATTGTTAGCCTGGCCATACGGCTTGTCTACAACTGTTTCCATGATTAACAATGCCTTGATTCACACGTTGTGGTCACGTTAAGAGAAGAAACAAATTGGAGAGTTTGGTGACAACTGGCAAGATCGAGGGGAAGAGAACAAGGGGATGGCAGAGAAGTGAATACTTGGATGACTTGGCCGCGTGGCATGGTCGAGACAATAACACTGAGCTGATCCACGACTCCGGTGATCGAGTGAGATGGCGAAACATCACTACCCAAGCTTATCGGCATAGCACATGATGATGATTTCCTGCCCTGACAGGAGTTATGCCACGAAGTCTGGTGACTGCACAGCTGATGATAATCACTGGTGAAACAGAGATGCCTGTCTGTACATGATATATCATATTTGACTAGGAACACTTGCCAAAAATACAACAATCACGCGGCGACGCTCATAATCGTGTGTGTAAGTAAACTCAGTATCTGTAGAACACGCTCTAGGTATCAGCATCCTTGTTGCAAACCAACCTTCCATATGTTACATGCAACAATATGTTACATGCAACAATATGTTACATGCAAAAATATGTTACATGCGATGCTACATGCCTTTGTTTACATCAATGGTTCTGAACATAGAGAAATGAGGTTCCTTCTCGAGATCAGTAAAGTAAGGGACCTTTTGGCACGCCTTTAGGCATATATAGGGTATATTTTTAATGACTGTGCAGTGTTTGAAACTATTGCCGGTCCAAGTTTTGTATTCACCCTCTGTAAAGTTCAAGCAACATAATAGGTAAATAGAAAACTTGGACCGGCAATATTTTCAAACACTGCACAGTCATAAAAATACACCAAGTACATATAGTGCTGGGCCCATCCTTGTATAGACCAACCGGCACTCGATAGGTGATGTCATCCATATCACACCGGTCGCCTTCACTTTCCAGGAAATTTCCTGGTATCCATTTAGACTGGTTAACCCTACGAACCCAGGCCAATGAAAACACACATTTGCCTTGATAGAACTTTGAACAGATAACCAGTTTGCTTTTCTGTATGGTAGTCTGAAGATACCTACGTTCCATTTCATTTGTGCGCAAACATATATGTAAATAATTAGTAATTAATTAGTAATTCAAAAGTAAATAATATTCAAATGTAAATAATTCTCTATTTTCGTTCATTACCCTAACCAAGTTTCGCTCTCTCTCACAAACACACACACACACACACACACACACACACACACACACACACACACACACACACTCACACACAGAGACGAAGGAAACTATATCTATTTGAAAACATTCATAATGTTGTAAACACTAAAGTGAAAATGTCTGGCAACCCGAACTAAGTCAAGCAAACAAATTAGTCTCTAACCGACTTTCCTTGGAGAGCACCGTGTGAAAACAGGCTGAGAATCTATGGAATCTCTCTCTCTCTCTCTCTCTCTCTCTCTCTCTCTCTCTCTCTCTCTCTCTCTCTCTCTCTCTCTCTCTCTCTCTCTCTCTCTCTCTCTCTCTCTCTCTCTCTCTCTCCCCTCCCCCCCCTTTTTTTTCCCTCCTCCTTCTTTGCGACTCGACAACGAGCTTGATAATTGCAACATTGTCCTGTCGGTTTTATTTTAAAATGTTGCATATACATTATCCTGTCGGTTTTTCTTTAATGTTTCATATATCAATCGACCTGTTTCTGTTTCCAAATTAATGTGTCTCCGTACGTATGCATTTAGATGCTGTAACAGAAAAATGTGTATACTGCAAACAGTACACAATAGACTGAAGGACTACAGGTTCCAAATCGATTCGCCGGGTCTCTGTTTATACGATAAGTTCCATGACATCACACACATACTAGTACTAGTCATACCCAACTTTAGTAATAAAAGTAACAAGATGAATCTTTGTCATATATGAACAGTCACTTAACACAAGTGAGCAACATTTGTGTATTGTGCACATGTGTGTATTGTTGCGCACGTAAAAGAATCCCTTGGCAGTTGGAAATCGGAAAAGAGTAGCCCAACGGCGCTGCCCGGGCAGAATTTCGAGTTAAAAATCTGCCCAAAGTATTTAAAGATACTCGCCGGTGCTACGGAGTTCGTACACTGAGCGGAGATTTTCCGGACTCAGGCTTGAGTTAGGAGTAGAACGGAGCACTTATGGGTTACACTCGTGTGCTGTGATGTTGATCCGTCGACTAAACTAAAACTAAACTAAACTTAACACAGACAGATGTCGGTCACATTACCCATGTGCCCATTTGGTCTGGCAGATCAGACAGTCAAAAATATCTTCTAGACTGCCACAAGTTTCGCTACTTGCTGGCTGAGTCCTGGCCAACAGAGACGCAAATGCACAAAAAGCGAGGTGCTCTCAAATACAGCAACATACGTCCTAAACTGTAAACAAATCCGGGTTTCTTGTGTAGGCATTACTAGAAAAACGTGGATCGAAAATAAGAAGGCGAGAAGAAGAAGGGGTATGAGGAGGAGGACGAAGAAGACTAAGTTTCTTCGCCATCTTCTGGGATTGTTTCCAATTCTCGGTAGTCTAATTAAAGAAGTAAGTTGTTTCAACCTTATGAATTCAGTCCTCTATATGAGTCGTCGTTGGTTCCCTAAAGTGTCTCTTCCGCTTTCGTCTCCTAGGACAAAATTTGAGTTCTCAAGTAGCCAAAATAAAGGGCACATTGCAATGTGTGTTGTGGAGTCTGGGGGTCGTTTTGGCAAGAGCACTTGTGAGTTTGGGTGGCGTTTATTTTGTAAATAGGAACATATACGGAGTTTTAAAATGGTGGTTTGCCGTGTCATATCTAGTGCTAGGATGAGATACTGTGTGTGATTGCTGCCTGTCTTTCTGGCTTTGTGTGTCCGCATTGTTAGGACATAATTCATACGTGGGTAACGATATAGTGTAAGTTTAGATTCCTCGTTAAATTTGGTATATGTGTTTGGTATCTTTCCCCAGGTCAAGTTCGTTACTTATTTTACTATTACTTGTGGTTTGGAGTTTGGCTCTGTGATGTCAAATATCGGGCTTACTGGCAAACGGGAATTGCAGTAGTATAATAATTAGACCTACTGAACGTAACACTTGCCAAGACATCAACAGCAGTTGAAAAAATGCTGGTGTTGACTGCAATGTCCTGTAAAGGATTTGCGAAAAAAACAACAACACATAATTAAACACTTGCCTGCCGGTCTGCTTGCTGGTTATGAATTCCAATTCGAATCGAGGCTGATTTTAAAAATGGACCTGGGCTCCTAGATTGACCCAGCCTAACATGGATACCAGAGCATGTCTAGGGAAGTGAAGGCTGTCCGTGTGGTATTGACCGCATCACCTCAAGGGTGCCGATAAGTCTATAAAATATGGGATTAGCACCATGTGCCCGGTATGGCGTGTACAAGTGTACTTTACTGAACGGACTCAGCGCCAAACAAAAATTAGGTTTGGACCAAACATGGTACATAATCACATGAACAAGTATTATGATGTAAATTTCCGTTCAATGGGCATTGAAATTGTGAAAGATACAACGAAACAAAGCAAATAACACGCTGAACCCTACTACGGTGGTATATCGTCCTCCTCTACACACGGGAGGTCACATTTGGCGATATGTTATCCTTCGGCATTGAATCATTTTTATTTTCATTTTTGCGCTCGCTCGCTTTGAACTCAAGCCTAGTCCATACACACTACTTCTGGTAGTGCTGGACTAAATTTTGCGTTTTGATTAGCTTTACATATTAACAGTGTCCCTCGCCATTAGGCGAACCCACTCCGACTTCAGAGGTACTTATAATTAACGTTCCCAGGGCAAAAAACAGGAGGTCAACGTTTTAGTCCAACTGTCCTGTTCGGCATCAACACAACAAATGTTTAAGAACACGTGTTCTTATTCATTCGGCCATGCTGACCTTCACTGAATCAGTTAATTACTATTATAAGTGGAGCCCGGTAAATCAGTTACCAGCAGGGTTGTGCTTCAGTTTCCATCAAGGCGCATTTTTGAAAATATCATCTCATCTCATCTCATCATGTTCCTCTTGTACCTTGCGGTGTCGAGGTGAAGTATAAACAGCGAGAGAGTGCCCGCTTATGGGCTTCTTGTATCGATATTCCCATGGACTCTGTTATTCCCTGCGTCCATCGTTTACGTGGTCGGCCTCTTCCTCTGCTTCCCTCTCGTCTGTACATCATTGCTTGTTGTGGTATACTGTTAGTTGGTAACCTACTTGCATGGCCGAACCATTTGCCTTCTAATAAAATCTAGTGCAGCTATAACCCCTACTTTAGTCCTGATTTCTTCATTTCTGATCTTATCTCTTCTTGATACATTGAGTATTCTTCTTAGGAATCTCATTTCTGTTGTTGTGATTTTTATTTTTTCTATTTCTGTCACTGTCCAGGTTTGGCATTGGTAACATAGAGTTGGCAGGAAAATTATGTTGTAGAATGCTTTCTTAGTAGTTATTGATACATGTTTGTTCTTTAGTATTGGTGCCATTTGTCCAATGAGTTGGTTTGCCTTATTGCACCTATTTTCGATCTCGTCCTCTGATTTGCCATTTGTTGATATTATACTTCCTAGGTACTTGAAACTCTTTACTTGTTTCAAGAGATGTTCGTTAAGGTGAATTGTTGTTGCTTTTTCTTCTTTAGTTATAGTCAATACCTCTGTTTTACTTGTGCTTATTTTCATGTTATGTTCCCTACACATTTCGTTTAGACTATTCATGTGGTCTTGTAATTCAGCTTCTGATTTTGCTATTAGTGCTTGGTTGTCCGCAAACAGGAGTTCTCTAATGGTTAGATTTACAGATAGATTTCCAGGTCGACCCAGCACAGGGTAACAGAAAAGGACCTGGGAAGTAAAGTAGGCCGGTGTGGTACTGTCCACATCACCTGTGGAATGCCGATGGGTTTGAACATATGGGTTAACACCAGATACCTTATGGCATGAAAATTGATTCTTTACTTTAAATAAAAATCACTCTTTGGTGCTGTGTATCCTCTAATAACTACTTCTATTTAGATCTGACAGCGGTTGTTTGTAGCGTGAACTGCATGTTCGGAATAATGGCGGCCGGCTTTATCACAGAACTGACTGCATTACCTTTTGCAGTAATGTGTGGTTCTTAGTTTTCTAGTGACCGCAGCTTCCATCGACGATGAACTGCATTTTTCGTGGAGAACTTTTGTGTTGACATTCTGGGGGCGGCATTATGCACAGTTTACCTGTGTGGGCTGTTGGTTTGTCGCGACTCCTGTCTATTCCACTTTTCACATGGGACAGTGAGGAGCATTTTGTGTAATATTCACTGGTACAGGAACGGAGCATAATGGGGACGACCCGTTGCCGTGAAGATGGAACCGCGACTAATGACTAACTAATGACTAATGACTATTTAGACTTCCGGAGCGCTAATGTCGAGGTATGGCGCTCAGTCCCTATACCGGCATTCAGTTGTACATAAACGTTGATTTCTCATTCCGAACACAATGGCAAACTACTGAACGTAAAATTGCTTTGAAAATCAATCTGGGGTTGATCGCAAAGTCCTGCAAAGGACATGTAACATTTTTTTTTAAAATCACACAATCATGTGTTTAAAAAAAGGGTAAAGGTAGCTATTGCCGGAGGGGTGTGAAGTTGTATGCCTTCATTTATTTAGACTACGACATAGTGAGGTGGGAGTGTGAAGTTGTATGCCTTCATGTATTTAGACTACGACATAGTGAGGTGGGAGTGTGAAGTTGTATGCCTTCATTTATTTAGACTACGACATAGTGAGGTGGGAGTGTGAAGTTGTATGCCTTCATGTATTTAGACTACGACATAGTGAGGTGGGAGTGTGAAGTTGTATGCCTTCATGTATTTAGACTACGACATTGTGAGGTGGGAGTGTGAAGTTGTATGCCTTCATGTATTTAGACTACGATATAGTGAGGTGGGAGTGTGAAGTTGTATGCCTTCATGTATTTAGACTACGACATAGTGAGGTGGGAGTGGGAAGTTGTATGCCTTCATGTATTTAGACTACGACATAGTGAGGTGGGAGTGTGAAGTTGTATGCCTTCATGTATTTAGACTACGACATAGTGAGGTGGGAGTGTGAAGTTGTATGCCTTCATTTATTTAGACTACGACATTGTGAGGTGGGAGTGTGAAGTTGTATGCCTTCATTTATTTAGACTACGACATAGTGAGGTGGGAGTGTGAAGTTGTATGCCTTCATGTATTTAGACTACGACATAGTGAGGTGGGAGTGTGAAGTTGTATGCCTTCATGTATTTAGACTACGACATAGTGAGGTGGGAGTGTGAAGTTGTATGCCTTCATGTATTTAGACTACGACATAGTGAGGTGGGAGTGTGAAGTTGTATGCCTTCATGTATTTAGACTACGACATAGTGAGGTGGGAGTGTGAAGTTGTATGCCTTCATGTATTTAGACTACGACATTGTGAGGTGGGAGTGTGAAGTTGTATGCCTTCATGTATTTAGACTACGACATAGTGAGGTGGGAGTGTGAAGTTGTATGCCTTCATTTATTTAGACTACGACATAGTGAGGTGGGAGTGTGAAGTTGTATGCCTTCATGTATTTAGACTACGACATAATGAGGTGGGAGTGTGAAGTTGTATGCCTTCATGTATTTAGACTACGACATAGTGAGGTGGGAGTGTGAAGTTGTATGCCTTCATTTATTAGACTACGACATAGTGAGGTGGGAGTGTGAAGTTGTATGCCTTCATTTATTTAGACTACGACATAGTGAGGTGGGAGTGTGAAGTTGTATGCCTTCATGTATTTAGACTACGACATAGTGAGGTGGGAGTGTGAAGTTGTATGCCTTCATTTATTTAGACTACGACATAGTGAGGTGGGAGTGTGAAGTTGTATGCCTTCATGTATTTAGACTACGACATAATGAGGTGGGAGTGTGAAGTTGTATGCCTTCATGTATTTAGACTACGACATAGTGAGGTGGGAGTGTGAAGTTGTATGCCTTCATTTATTTAGACTACGACATAGTGAGGTGGGAGTGTGAAGTTGTATGCCTTCATTTATTTAGACTACGACATAGTGAGGTGGGAGTGTGAAGTTGTATGCCTTCATGTATTTAGACTACGACATAGTGAGGTGGGAGTGTGAAGTTGTATGCCTTCATTTATTTAGACTACGACATAGTGAGGTGGGAGTGTGAAGTTGTATGCCTTCATTTATTTAGACTACGACATAGTGAGGTGGGAGTGTGAAGTTGTATGCCTTCATGTATTTAGACTACGACATAGTGAGGTGGGAGTGTGAAGTTGTATGCCTTCATTTATTTAGACTACGACATAGTGAGGTGGGAGTGTGAAGTTGTATGCCTTCATGTATTTAGACTACGACATAGTGAGGTGGGAGTGTGAAGTTGTATGCCTTCATGTATTTAGACTACGACATAGTGAGGTGGGAGTGTGAAGTTGTATGCCTTCATTTATTTAGACTACGACATAGTGAGGTGGGAGTGGGAAGTTGTATGCCTTCATGTATTTAGACTACGACATAGTGAGGTGGGAGTGTGAAGTTGTATGCCTTCATTTATTTAGACTACGACATAGTGAGGTGGGAGTGTGAAGTTGTATGCCTTCATGTATTTAGACTACGACATAGTGAGGTGGGAGTGTGAAGTTGTATGCCTTCATGTATTTAGACTACGACATAGTGAGGTGGGAGTGGGAAGTTGTATGCCTTCATGTATTTAGACTACGACATAGTGAGGTGGGAGTGTGAAGTTGTATGCCTTCATGTATTTAGACTACGACATAATGAGGTGGGATAGCCAGAGTTCCCTTCCTTCTGGCCTCTCTTCTCAAAGAGATTCCCAGAAAAAGGAAATGAGGCTGGTTGGATCCTAGAGTTGAACTGGGCGCAAAATATCCTGTCTCTACTGAGGATTGAACCCAGACTGTGACCTTGGCAGGGAGGCGCACAAACTACTATGCCACGCCGCTCCACGCAATCGTGTATATTTTTTTAAAATTGTCTTGAGGCAGTTTCCTGTTATGGGGCTATGATATGACGGCATCACATTTTGTAGGCCTGAATGCGCGGTTAATAGGTGGTCAATTTTTCCGTCACTTAGCAGACGACGAGCCCGGGCTCGTAACCCTCGTCCGACTTACTCATGACATGATCAGCGCAATTCCCTGTCCACTTCCCTAAGTGCATAGTATTCATGTATACGTCATACATACACGCGAGGCTAATTTATTCCAACATACACCCATACATTTCTGACACGAATGTTGCGAATTCCTTAGACTGCCAAAGTAACTAACAACGACTGCCTGAACGAGGCTAATGAAACTAGAACATTATTTACAACAATAAGAGAGAAACAAACAGCTTTCTTTGGTCATGCGATGAGAAGAGAGATATTGGAGAACATCATGACAACTGGAAAGATTGAAGGGAAGAGAGGCAGTGGCAGACCAAGAGAAATGATGCTGGATGGATTGGGACGATGGCATGGCGGAAAATCATCAGCAGAGTTGATCCAGAAAACCAAAGACGGAGATATGTGGAGAGTTATGAACGCCTACGCCAGTCGGCATGGCACTTGATGATGATGACACCCACGCATCGAGCCCGGAGAAACAACAAGAAGCTTGTTTCCCCAAGACACAACTCGTGACCCACATAAATCAATCGGATTTGTTTGAAAATAAAAACGCTTCTGTTCCTAAATTATATCAGACTTTGCCCTATTAATCGTCTCAAGAACGGCGTTAGAATCCATAGAACTGAATACTGACGTCAAGAGCTCACAAAGTTCCGAGTGTTTGGCTTCCATCCAAACTGTAATGTTTGCTTATAAAATTATATCATTCAGCTGCCCTTGCTCCCCCCTTTCTGCCATAAATATTGTAGACTATCTTGAACATAAACATTTAAAAAAAACATATGTAGAATGGGGAGTTACTCCTGTGTTTCACATATCTATTTTAAAACAATGATGCACTCTCCACATCCCGCACAACCCGTCTTTATTTATGTAAAAGCAGACAAGAATCTTAGTGTTAGAGCGCACGAGATGATGGCCAAAAAAAGTATCACAGCAATATCATGTCTGTCGTATGAGAAGGTCGAGATGGTAAGGCGTGGGAGCTGGCTGGCAGTCTAAGAACATCTTCAGCAGCAGAATGCATCCATACAAGAAGTTTTCATAATAATAAAATAAAACAAAGACTAGTATTCAGTATTTTAATATGAAAACAGGTTCCTTTTTGAGAAAAGTTTATGGAGCCATACAGGAGATACCGACTAATATCCGGTTCACAATCTTTCACATAGGAGTATTTCCAGTAATAACGATGCCTAAAAAAAAAACATTAGACACGAGTAAATGATACAGGAAAGTACTTGGAATTATAATAAAGAAAAGGAGAGTGTGTCACATCTTATGAACATTTATACAGAACTGGGAGGGAAGAATAAGAGGAAGGAATAGATGAAGGCCGAGGGAAAGTAAATGATACAGGAAAATACTTGGAATTATAATAAAGAAAAGGAGAGTGTGTCACATCTTATGAACATTTATACAGAACTGGGAGGGAAGAATAAGAGGAAGGAATAGATTAAGGCCGAGGGAAAGTAAATGATACAGGAAAATACTTGGAATTATAATAAAGAAAAGGAGAGTGTGTCACATCTGATGAACATTTATACGGAACTGGGAGAGAAGAATAAGAGGAAGGTATAGATGAAGGCCGAGGGAAAGACCCACACGCAGAAATATACTAACAGTCATCTTCATTATACGACTCTACAATAGATCACACACATGGGTGTTCATACACACACACACACACACGCGCGCGCGCACGCATGCACGTACTACGTACACAGACAGACAGACAGACATAAAAGCAAGTGCCTTGCCACCTGCCAACTGGCGTAGGTGTTCATGTCTCTCCACAAATCTCGGTTTTTGGTGTTCTGGATCAACTCTGCTGATGACATTCCTCCATGCCATCGCTTCATTCCATCCAGCTTCACATCTCTTCGTCTGCCCCTGCCTCTTTTCCCCTTGATCTTTCTGTCGCCACGATATTCTCCAATGCCTCTTTTCTTATCACATGATCACGAAAGCTCTGTGACTCATGCTTATTGTAAAAATGGAAGTATTCACCTTTACATTGTTGGTAGGCAACAACAGCAACATCCTTTAATCACAAACTACAAAGGATCGATGGCACACAAGTGCTAAAGAAATCCGACTGTGTGTGACATTAATATTTTCAGACCGGCCAAGTGCTGGGAGGAGGTTAGCAGCCTGCCGTGTGTCTTGTCACAACTTTGATTTCTGTAGCTGATAGTTTTTGTACTCCCTCTTCCAGGGCTTAGTACACGTCACAGTTACAACCGAGTTCAAGTGATTAGTATGGACATTTTAGCCTGGATTATAGGCTCTTCTCCCTTTTATTCCTTATCGCATCATACCCTCGGGTTAAATCTTAGTGTAGAATCTCGAAGGCTACTTTTTTAAAAGTTGATGTTTAGGAGTACATTTCGGGTCAAGTCTGATAATAGTATCTGAAGTTCATTGCTTCTTATTGACCTATAACAGAACGTTCAAACACATAAATATGTTACTTGCGGATATACTAGATTGGAATACGAGCGATATACACCTGTACATTCTCAGCACACTATTAGAAAGATGTGCTGCTGTAAAATCAGATCTATACTTATGCTTAACAGACTGCACAAATGCGTTTGACTTTGTGAAACGCGAAGACATAATCAAATGATTAGAGCAATTAAACATTTATGGCAAAGATCTGCGAATAATTAAGGATATATATTGGCAGCAAACAGCAGCCAACAACGATTTAGGAACATTTCAGTGCACACAGAAGAGTGTCAAGCAAGGATGTTTACCGTCTTCCTAAATGGTTTCATTATAAAATGAGCAGATAATGAGATCCATAGAAAATATACAAAGGATCGCGACTGGCGATCATAATATAAGTATGCTAATGACATGGTCAACATAGCAAGTCAGAATGAGATATATAAAATGATACATACATTGGTCATATCGAGTTACGAAAATGGGGCTTCAGTTTTAATAACAGGAAAACAGAAGTAATGGTAATATCAAACAACAGATTGCGTCTAAATGTACAATTACAGTCAAGGTATCAGTTTAGTGCAAGTACAAAATGCAAGTATATTGATGGATAACACCCGATGGAAGATGTATCACTCAAATAAGGAACAGAACAGGACACGCAAAATCTGTGTTTTATCAAATGAAGAACATCTTAGGCAATAAATCCTTGTCGTTGGAGGTTAAAAAAATAGGTCGCTTGTCCTTTACAGGACATTACGACCAATCTAATCCCAAGATGATTTTCTAGGCAAGTTTACGTTCACTAGTTTAACATTGCTGCGCTCCCTGGCCTAGGAATTCGCGTCTTTCTCCGCAATCCCGTATACTCTCGTGAGTGACGTGATGTGCGCGAGAATTGGTAGCGCTTCTCGCCGCGTCGGTAACTTAGGGGTATGTGAGCCGGTCGCTCAGAAAGCAATGGCAAACTACTGAATGTAAAATTTTCCTAGTACATCAACAGCAGCTGAAAAATGTTGGTGTTGACTGCAACTTCCTGTAAAGGATATGCAACATTTAAAAAAAGTTTGCCATTGCTTTCTGAACTGGAGCTCGACGTCAACTGACAGGCGTAGGGAACGATCTCCCATCACGGCATCAGCGCACCGGAAGTTCAAGTGCATCAAGCCTCCTGGGCACGCAGACTGCTCAGTAAAGGTAAGAGGCAGAATTCGTACATATTACACATTACCAGTTTTGACATTTGGCTGTGAATCCTGGTCAATTAGCAAACAAGCAAAACACTCCAGAGAAGCTTCAGAGAGGAGTTTGTACATAAGAAGGTTGACAACTGTTCGGACAAAAGAAACGGAAACAGGTAGAGAAAACATTAATAGGAAGTATGGAAATATAACTGTTTTAGAACAGTTACAATCACCATAATTATCTTAATTTTTTTTTTTTTTTTTGCCATGCAGGAACGTCATCCGCCATTCTCGTATAGATTAAACAATTTACATTCACGATCAAATGAAGCCACCCAGGGATTCCCCTGCAATATGAAATACAAAATGAAGTCGATCACATAATGTGTAACAGGAAACGGGAAAGCTGTTCACTAAGCCTCGCTGTCAAGTCTAGACACATACCAGATGTTGGGTAAGGCAACTGGTCAGAATACAAATGATAGCTAAAATTTAGCATTACGATCTGTTGAATGAAATGAAACATGAATTCATGTATTGCCTAACAAAAGTGAAATCATTAACATAAAAGTAAAAAACACTCCTTATTGGTATTACTGCCGGCTCCCTGGTCTAGGAGTTACAAGACTTTCTCCGTAATCCCGTATACTCTCGTAACGTGACGTGACGTGCGCGAGAATTGGTAGCGGTTCTCTCCGCGTCGATAACTTAGGGGTATATGAGCCGGTCGCTCAGAAAGCAATGGCAAACTACTGAGCGTAATCTTGACAAGAAATCAACAATCAGCTGAAAGATGCTGATGTTGACAACGATGTCCTGTAAAGGATATATGGAAGAAAAAAAAATTGGTATTACTGAAACTGTATGGCACACAAAATGCTTACCAACTTCATTATTTTTGTTGTTGTTTTCACTCTTTGTAGGTGCATTTCGTATATTATGTATATGTTATTTGGATTTTTAAGTTAGTTGCATATCCTTTACAGGACGTAGTAGTCAACCCTAGCATTATTTGGCTATCTGTGAGTTCTTGGCAAGTTTACGTTGAGTAGTTTGCTAATGATTTCTGAACGACCGGCGCTCATACCCGTATGAAACCAGCATAGCCAGTAACTTAAAAGAATGTCCTTTCACACACCATTCTTATTTGTAATGAAAACTGTTTTTAATCACCGACATGAAAGTTGATAACTTCTTTAAGCAGAAAAAGATGGGTTACAATGTTATGCATTATGCATTATTTTTATGAAAACTTTGAAAATACCTTAAAGATTATATCATTATTTATTATAACTCATATGCCTCAAAATAACTATAGACAAAGAGTTTAACAATAGTGCAAGTAAGTCCAACAATATGACTATAAAGTATATAGAAATGTTATTAAAAGTTATGCCCCTTGAAATAACTTTTCTAGAGTGAAGTCCCCCTGCTATATAGAAATTATATAATGAAAATGAAAACGTAAATGTTATTAAATAAGTAGAAGATTTTACACTAAGAAACTATTATAGTCGGTTGCACAGGAATGAATGGAATACGTGTACAAAATTTCATCTCAATCGGATGTACCGTTATCGAACGCATCCAATACAAACAAACAAACAAAGCCACATACACTCTGTTTTATATATATATATATATATATATATATATATATATATATATATATATATATATATATATATACACACACACACACACACACACACACACACACACACACACACAAAAGGGGCTTCTCATAAGTCTTTATTTAGCCTGACCATGAAGGAGTAGGCGGAGACAATTTAAATCTGGCACAGTTCTTATTCCTTCTCAATGTAGCCATCATCTGAATTTATGCATTTTTGCCATCTCTGCGAGACCTTGAAAGGACCTTCAGAATCAAACAACCTATTTTTCGAACTAAACTTGTTATCACAAGCCAGTATGACATCTTCGTCACTGTCAAAAGAACCTCTGCTAACGTACACAAATAAACCAAACTTACAAAACGTTAGACATTACACAAAAATATCAACTTTTATTAAACACTTAAGGCCGCTGAAGTAACACGAAAAATAAAATTGCTGATATTGATTGTTCTTACAAAAAAAGAAAAAGAAAGAAGTAGAGATCACAGGGGAAGAATGCGACAGACAGACTGATAAACCACGACACAGTCCTTCACGACACAGATGAAAATCGTTGACAATCACATATTTTTTTTTTTTTTTGTGGGGGGGGGGGGGGAGGGGGGGGGGAGCACGTTATGGGGAGAAATAAACTTTGAAAATTTAGAAGCAATTGGCAATTTTGAATAGGAGAACAGCAAGGGCAAGACAAAGTTAAGGGTCTGGGCTGTGACAAGGTACCGTGGCATTAGCATAGGGCAGACTGTCCACATTATGCTCACACGCTGATATTCATGGCATATTCTATTTGAATGTCCTACTTATTTCACTTCATCAGATTGAATATACTGGGTGATAGTACACAAATCTGTCATAACACCAGGTTCATAAGTTAGTTGCATATCCTTTACGGGAATGAGGCAGTCAGCCCATCGTTTTAATTTCTTTTTGCTGTATGTGATGTCTTGTCAAGTTTACATTCAGTAGTTTGTTATTATAACAGTTATTATATATTATAACTTATAACCGGTCTCCCTGGCCAAGGTGTTAATGACATTGTTCGTAATCTCGTATATCCACGTGTGGAAAACAGCAGCTGCGATATTCGGCAGCGGATCGCGCCGCGCTGGTAGCTTACGGGGATTTGTGAGCCGGTCGTTCAGAAATCAATGGTAAACTACTGAACGTAACACTTGGCTGGTAGTAGGCCTACATTAACAGCAGCTGAAAAATGCGTGTGTTGACTGCAACGGCCTGTAAGGGATATGCAACATTTACACAAATGAACGACCTGAACGACCGGCACTCATACTTTTGTGTAGAAACTAAGGTGATCTGTTTCCAAATCGCCCGCAGCTGTGTTTCGAACTTGGTATGCGGGACTACGAATTGCATTCATAACTCTTCGCCACGGAGCGTGCCTTTTACATATGCATTATAACGTTTCCCTTTGGTTATCAATTCTCATGGCTGCTTTTTGTTGCCAGTATAAATATATTTTAATGTTTAGCTATTTTTCTTGGATCCGGAAAAATATATGCTTTACACATTCAGCCAACACATGGCTTCTTTTTACGTTGCAACGATAATAAATTAACTGTTCGCCAGCTTCTATTTTCAACATATCTTTGAATATCGGTGGCGGGAAGGAAGCAAAACCAGGTCACAGTAAATGTTCATTTCTAAGGCATTGCGCTCTTCCCTCCGTTGATATCCTGACCTCTTTTTTTCTATTTCAAAGTTGTTACATTTTTGCTACCATATTTTGGAATGATGGACGGCGAGACAAGAGGGAGGTTGAGAACATACTGCGTGAGAGGCAGGCACTGTGAAAATCTACATCACGCGTAGACTGCGGGAGGCGGGAGAGTCTAGAGAGGAAAGAAAATCTACTTCATGAGAGGCAGTCCAAGTGAGAACCAGCCATAAGCACAAGACGCGAGGCAGACGTAGTATCAGCGCTGTTTGATAGCATGCCAGAATAAACTAAATAGATTTATTTGGTTATTTCGGGATTTGAGGTTTGAAGATTGAGTACAACCCACTACTGGCAACGCCGATCGCATTCCGGTAACGACCCTTGGGCCTTGTCCACGTCAGATTGCAAGCTCTAGACTCGAGTTTCGCTCTAGTTTGAGCTCGTCAGTTGTGCATATCCCTATAAACTAAATAGTTTCCTAATCCCCAGATTGAAATGTGTGGTGGCTCAGTAGCTAGCACTCTTACCCGTGGGTCCACGAGTGTTCCAATTCCGCTCAAGGCAGGATTTGTTTTGGTGCCCTTGGGGTGTGTGGGGGGTGGGGGGGGGGGAGTTAAATTGATCTGTATTCCTTGGTCGACTCAGCCTCAAATCATCATCATCATCATCATCATCATCATCATCATCATCATGTACCCTGCCAGCTGACGTAAGCGTTCATGTCTCTCCACAGATCTCGGTCTTCGGTGTTTGGATCAACTCTGCTGATGATATTCCTCCATGCCACCGTCTCAGTTCATCCAGCAACCTTTCTCTTGGTCTGTCTCTGCCTCTGTTCCCATTGATCTTTCCAGTTGTCTTTATATTTGTAATGAACATGAAAGTGTGCATTTGTTTCTTCAACGCTATGGGCACGGCGAAATATACCCTATTAATTAGTGCTCCTGCTCCAAGGATTTGTTAGAACAATTGAGAAGTCAGAGACATGGCTGTAATAAAATTCCTGGGGGGGGGGGGGGGGGGGGGACTTCAGAAATAGACAAGGAGATGGAATCTGTGTTTCACGTTTCCAGCCAAGCGTATACTTCGGCAAAACACTGGTGTAAGCAGTCAAGTTTTTGGGGGCACGTTATGAGTAGAAATGAATTAGTAATAGTGTGACAATTAGCAAACCTCATGGGAAAAGAACAAGAGGAAGATAAATAGATAAATATCAGGATGGCTTAGCCACATAGCATAATTGGAACAAGAAGACGGGAATGACCCAACAATTGTGATCGTGCGAGATGGCGAACCGTGATCCTCCACGCCTATTGACATGGCACATGATAATGATGAGACAGTTTAAGTGTGGCCTCACAAATTTTCTGGCCTGCCAAGATGTGGACAGCAGTTAAAGGAGTGAAACGACGGAAATGCAGAAAGAAGAACATTAATGACCAGGATCCAAAAATGACAATTGCAGTGACAGCTAGTCGAATAAAACTAAAACTGATTGAAAGAACAGTTAGGAGAGGAGGGCACACTGTAAACAATTTCATTTCTCTGTGACATTTTCTTAATTGTCAGGTTAAAATCGTATAGTCAGCCCCTTATGTGTGTTATTTATCACTTGTCACATAACTGATGCATGAATATGCAGATAGTTGAATAATTGTGGCAGGTTGTAAGTCCCTATGCCCACCTTTAGCGCACGATAATATGCTGATTTCAGTGATGGAGACGTTTTGAGATCTTGGCGATCTAAATAATGATATTTGTAGGGGATTAAACTAGGTTTAAAGTGAATCTACGTGTCGAGGAGATGTGTGGCTGCTGGTTAGTTAGTTGTGAACATTGGCATGGATTCTTAGCAGTGTTCTAAGCAGGATTAGCAGGATTCTTGAACAGTGCTACACATTTCGTTCACGTGTGCCGAAATCATCAGCATCACCATACTCACATGCCCTGAAAACTTAAGTAGGCATTCATGTCTCTCTACAGATCTCAGTCCTGGGTGTTGTGGGTCAACTCTGCCGATATTCCTCCATGCCTCTGTCTCAGTTCATTCAATATCATTTCTTGCGGTCTACATATTCCTCTTCTCTCTCTAACCTTTCCAGTCGTAGTATTGTTTTCCAATGCCCCTCTTTTCATTACATGACCAAAGAATGCCATTTGTCTTGTTCGTATAGTTGTATATAATGTTCTAATTTCTTTAGCCTTTTCCACGCAATCATTGTTAGTTACTCTGGCACTCCAAGGTATTCGCAACATTTGTCTCAGGAACCAAATCTTCGTTGCTTCCAAGCTCTTCCTAATGTGTTCCTTCACGTTCCATAATTCACTGAGCCAAGATACCCCGTGTTATGTTATCAGCAGTCGACAGCACAGAAGCGCCATTAGTATGCGACATGGCGCAGACAAGGGAAACGAATAAGCGCCAGAAAACGGTGATAATAAATGACAGGCTTAGCCATAAAACATATCCTTTCTTTGTACCGGAGTTGTCTCAGCGTGGGACATCATCGACGTATCCTCTATTGACATCTGTAATATGTATGTCGGTGACAAAATTACGCTGAAAGAAACAAAGCTGAATGACGGGACACCTGCTTTCGTATCTTATATAAATGAATCACCAACATTAAAACAAAACAAAGAAACAGAGGTAGGCGGTAAGCTTTACTAGATCGCGATCACAGGTAGCAAAACAGACGGTGCGGCTAAAGTCTTCGTCAGCACAGAAAATACAAACACAGACCAACACAACTACATGAAAATATCAATATAACAGTTGCTTATTTGTATCCTTGTTGCGGGTTAGACACGTCTATCATTGGATCGGCGTGTATGATTCCAATAAAGCGAATATCAGATCTTCTACAACAGAAAGCTCCTTCGACAGACTATCCTGGTTAGATAACCTGGGTGCAGCTTAATTGGATATCCGATGTCTAGGTGAAACTGTAGGTGTCTTACTTGTACAAGATGCCAAAGTGAAAATACCTGTGCCGGCTAGGCAAAGTTATTGTTTATACACAATGGGGTAGATTTGAAGAGGCCAGTGTTCCCGAAACATACATTAATTGATGTCAGCGTTGAATAGTGGCACCAAGGCGGTATGACAGAATCACTACGTGGACAAAACGTAAAGTTCCCGTGAATCAGGAGTTGAGGAAAGAACGCTGGCGATAGATAGGACACACTGAGAAAGCCTGTGGATAATATAATTGGACTCTGTGGACCGCTGAGTGAACTTCAAAAAAGACAGTTAAATTCATACAAGAGACAACATTGCAGTTATAGTATAGACATATTTCAAGCGAACGAAAGATGTAGAATATAATATACTGGACTCTCCCTTGTCTGGGGTCCAAGAGAAGAATGAAGAAATCGTTTTAAAAAAAAAAAAACCTATTGCATGTCCTTTTCGATCAAGCCCAGGAGAAGAGAGTTAAAGATGGAGACGAATAATACGAGGAGGTCATGGAGGGAGCCACATTCCACCATCTCACCCTTGACGTCTGTTCTTCTACCACTCCTCTAAATAATGCTGTTCCTTGGACCTTGGCCGCCCGAGGACTCTGATTAGTGGATCTTTACGTTGAAGTTTTAACCCAAACGAAACAGCCTTTGTTTCTATGTTGCTCAGAATAATTTTATTCTTGACTTCTTCCAGTGTAGTACCATTCGTCTTTTTTTCCCAACTGTCTATAGGCTTAAATTATACAGTAACACCATATCTAGGTAATGTGTTCCTTATATTTTTTGTTAACGGTAAGTTTGAGAATCATATAATAGTGTTCTGGCAGCATCTACGTTCCATTGCCACTGTAACTTGTTTGTCAATTCTGCTATTGGTATGTTTTACAATAATTCAGCACATACTGGTCAGATGGGTGTCAAGGATTTTATTTTTCAATTGATTATTTTCTGCTTTTCTAGAGAATCCGTTTTGCCATTGTAATTTTAATGTCATTTGCCTGTTCTGTTTCACTTTGGCACAGAAAACAATTCGAAACAAACACAGATCAATCACGTCATCACTAGCATTGTCAGCAGAACAACGTTTACTACAAGTTAGTTAGTTAGTGGACAGATCATCCTCATTGCACATCGAACCATTCAGTCCATAAGTGCTCGGATCCCCTCCTCAGCAAATCCCGCAGCGTGTAGCGGCTAACGACACCAGTTCTGTGTTGGTTTATCAATCTTCTTTGGCTTCCTGCGTAGTGTTCTTGTTTGGCCACCCCTCTTTTTATTTGCTGTTCTCGCAGTCTGGCCATGGTTGTAGAATCACAGTCATCACTTGGTTCTCGCAAAAGTCTTACTTCTAGTAGAGCATTCAGAATGTCAGCCTGGTTTGTTTACTACAAGTGATAATTCACAACAAACTAGATGACAAATAGGCATACTTGTGTTTATTCAAATAATGCATAAATGTGGTTGAGCAGAATTTAGTATACAGCGCTTCAGAGTAATCTGGATTAACTGTACAGATTAGACATGTTAAATGTTTATATAGAAATAGACACAGATAACTATTTTATTCTGTGCGATCAATACTTCAGTATTACTGACTACAACCAGAAACGTTTAATTATCTTTTCATTCTATGACCAGCAACTTACTATACATTCCTTGGTTACTTACACTATACATTCCTTGGTTACTTACACTATACATTCCTTGGTTACTTACACTATACATTCCTTGGTTACTTACACTATACATTCCTTGGTTACTTACACTATACATTCCTTGGTTACTTACACTATACATTCCTTGGTTATGTACCACATTATGAATTCACCAGTACTGTTGTCAAGTAGACAGTTTCAGGTGCTTTTTTTTTTCAGCCATTCTTTAGCTGCTTTACTTCTGGTCTCCTTCTGAGCTTCCTCTACTAATGTGCTTTTCTCTCCTCCCGCAAACTCTTCCCCCAGTTGCTGATAGCCTGAAACGTCACCTAACCATCTGCGTTGTTTATTAAATGAAATTGCATTGTGTCATCAGCATATGTGTTGTAGCTAGCAAAAGGTGAAGAGCATGGTGATCATTTCTTGGTTGTCTTTATTCATGCACCACTCTAGCTGAGTCTACTGAAAGTGATTTTTATTTAACCCATCCATGAGTATCAACAACACCTGCTTTATTATTAGTATGTACACATCATATTTATTTTCACAGCAAGAATATCTGATGCAAAAATTATACAGCCCACCTTATGCCTATTTGCAGTGCTTTGCACAATGTAGAAGAATTCCTTGTCCTTCCTCCCACAGCCTAGGTAGTTTAGTTGTGGTAAAAACAATGCATTATCCTTTATTAAGAAGACATACAACTTCTTGTTTTTCAAGGTAAACATGCATGCATTGTTAGATACTGCTTCCCTAACAAAAAGGATATACTGCGTTATTTTGTAACAAGCAAGCTCCAAATAACGATTTCAAGTAAACAAGTCTATGAATTGTCTGGCATGGTTTACATATAATAAACAAATATAGATGCTGATCTTTTCATAGGCAATATAATATCTATATTCTTGGCAGAACAATTTCAATATAATATCTATATTCTTGGCAGAACAATTTCAATTCTTTTGACAATCCAATATTAACAACTGCATCAAGTATATAGAAAATAATTCACAGCTTATCACAATAATAAAACTGTTCTAGCCGCATAACAGGCAAAAGTTATATGGCACTTTAAAAGGTTATATGAAGGCAGGAAAGCAATGTTAATCACAATATGTAAATGAAAGCAGCATGACAACAGGACACACTAACAACTGAAGAACTACTCTTTCATATACACTCATATGAAATCAATTTAGAGCTGAATGTAATCTTTGTCAATAAATGGAACACTTAATTATTTTATATTATATACAAGAAGAAGTGAACACATAATCAGTAACATTTTTCTTGTAGATTAGGTCTCGGAAATTAATTATTCTGCCACTTCAGATCTATGTATCTAAAGAAACTCACTTAACCAATGTCAGCATTTTTACTATAAACGTTACATACATTTATGAGTAATAAGGAATTAAGTTACAAACTTGTCCTGGCAAATATCTTTGCTTTACTGTGTTAGATGATGTCTAACAACATCGGAACTGCATCAGGACCAGAGGTGACATTCAGTGACTAATCAAACTGTTCAGAGATTCATAAGGCTAATGGGATGAAGTGCTCTCTCTTTCTCTCTCTCCACTCACACACACATGCAAAATATCATGTCATCAGATATCATATATGCTATGTCAAAGAATATGAAAGATCAAAGACTGAATTAAAATAATATTGATGTGAGCAGCTACATAAAATGACAGCCAATAATGAACATAAATAATAACAAAGTGGTGAAACTAATGCCACAATTGCACATACAGACACCTGCACTTATGCCACAGGGAGATGAAGAAGGAAAATCAATCATCACAAAACAAAACCCATGAAAGACCTCTATAAGTAAACTTGATTGCTTATATGATGCATATGACATTTCTCTTTAACAGTAGGAAAGCAATCTTGAAACAAATTCACAGGATGGTATGAATATTTTTACAATAATGCAGCATAAACTAATAAAACATGTAAATGCCAAAGAAATGCACTGAACACATCAACATATGTCATGCCATTTGGTGACAACATCACCCAGACTGCCTCTATGTAGGTATGTACGTGAAGGACTCTTGTACACACCTTGAGGGGTACTGGATATATGGTGCTGGCCCCATACTGGTATAGACTAATGGGCAGTCTGTGGGTGATGTGGTCAATATCATGCCAGCCCTCTTCACTTGCCAGAACATTTCCTGGTACCCTTGTTGGGCTGGGTCGATCTGGGAGCCCCAGTCAGCTTAAAACTGGAAGCAAAAGTAACCACATGATCACCAGGCTGGCAGGTAAGTGTGCTGGCCACCGCACCAACACAGTTTCATTGTAGGCATGTACATATATATAATGCTGGAGGCCCAATATCAAGCAATAAAATTCATGATTAAATCTAATGCATTCATTATATAAAACTCCTAGTTCTATTCACAGAGTAGTTTCTTAATAAAACTACCATGTTCACTAGAACAGCTCCACCAGGATTGTGATAATAAAACTCATTGACTGAAAACAATGAAAAATCCACAGGTAACTAGATTTCACAATATGTGATTTTACATGACAAACGTATTGTGAGACTTATACTTACTTTAACAGTTTGTGTACCAAGCAACTCATTATATATTTATTGGTCACTCCAGTGTCTTTATTCTTCAGTGTCCATCCAGTATTTTTTGGTTTGTTTTAGACATAATTGTGTTGTGTCTGTATACAGCAGAGATGTGATATTTAAACCTTTTGGCAGACATCCAATTTCTTCCCAGCATTTGTTAGCTTTCCTGGGTAGTTTTGTATGATATTCTGCAGCCTTATGGTGATAGCTATGCCCTTCCATCCATAGGTGGCAAACATGAAATACTTTGTGGAACTTTTTTTGTCTTATCCAGCTGAAGAGTCAAATTTTAGGCCAGCATGCAATGGTCTGGGAGAGCAGGCTATCTTTACAAGCAGGATCCAAGTGATTTAAATGTCCACAGTAAATCACTGGCTCTGTGGTGAAGGTGTTACGGATGAAGTTTGTAATCCTGCATACCCACGTTCAAAACACAGCTGTGGGTGATTTGGCAGCAGACCGCCTTGCATTGGTTTTTTACAAAATGGTATGGGTGTCGGTCGTTCAGAAGGCAATGGTAAACTACTGAATGTAAGCTTGCCCAGGAATCACGAACAGCCAAAAATGCTGGGGTTGACTGCTATGTCCTGTAAAGGACATGCAACTTACTTTTTACAGTAGGTCTAAAATATGTGCAATATATATTATCTTTCCTTGAGCATCAACCTAGCATGCTGGCAGTCAATAAATGTCAGTTTTGGTAGTTTTAATCATAGAACACAATTAGAAAAACCATTCTTTTAATAATACTAACATTTCATACATTTCCACAGCAATGATGCCTTGCACTCACTTGAAACTCCTGCAGCTATCACCCAACACTCACATGCTCAAAGCAGCCTGGTATACTAAACATTCTAGGATTTAACAGACACTGTCTCCAAGTTGAGTAAGTTGCTGTCTGTGGGCAGTGCTAGAAAATTGCGAAGTCTGAGTGAGACTGCGGCTGTCAGGGCAGCACCTTTGCCACTGCCGTCATGTGACAAACATAGCTTGAACTGTGAAACAAAGAGTTCGGTACAATCAACCAACTATACCTTATATGAACATTTATGTGATCACAACAAGTGCTACCAAATAAATAGTGGAGACATGGATATTAGGAGAACTAGATACGTATAGTGTCATAAAGTGACTTCGTAAAATTCTTTCTTAAAGGTTAAAAAGTTAGTTGCATATCCTTTATAGGATGTAGCAGTCAACCCCAGCATTATTTTGCTGTTTGTGATTCCTGGGCAAGTTATATTCAGTAGTTTGCCATTGCTTTCTGAACGACCAGCACCCATATCATTTCATACAAGAATAAAAAGTATGGCAGTCTGCTGCCAAATTGCCCACACCTGTGTTTCGAAAGCGGTATGCGGGATTACGAACTGTGCCCATAACCCCTTGATAAAGGTGCTAAGCTATTAAAGGAACACTTTTGCATACCTTAAAGAGTATTGGGTATAAGGTGCTAGCCGCACATTTGTATATGGGCACTCAAGGAGTGATGCCATCAATATCCCATCAGGTGCCTTAAATTTCCAAGACATTTCCTGGTACCCATTTTGGACTAGGTCAATATGGAAACCATTGGCAACAGAGCTGGCTGGCCAGCAGTTAGCCAGAGTGCTATTGTGGCAATCACTATGTCATAGGCCAAAGACAAATGAGCATGAAATTTGACTGGGAAGCTCGTCAAACAAAAGACACATTCAAACAGAAGTAAACCTTTTCAACAGAAGTAATTTTCAACGGACAAAAAATGGAAACCAAGAAACTTAGTTCGCAACAGTCATATCATGCTTAAAAAAAGTAATTTAATCAGATAAAAAAAAACAAAAAAACAATAAACAAACACAAACAGGAAGAATAGGAAACAAAATAGTAAATGAAATGAGGTGAATATGAACAGGTAGGAACTTAAATAAATCAAAAGTAGGTCAGCATGGCCGAATGGATAAGAATGCATTTTCTTAAACATCCGGTGTGCTGATGCCGAGGTAAGGGGTTCGACCCCTACACAGGGTGGTTGAACTAAAATATTGACCTATCATCCTTGACGTTAATTACAAGTACCTCTGAAGTCAGAGTGGGTTTGCCTGATGGTGAGGGACACTATTAACAGGGAAAGCTAATCCACACACAAAATTCAGTCCATCACTACTAGAAGTAGTGTGTATGGACTACGCTTGAGTTCAAAGCGAGCGAGAGAAAAAAAATCAAGTCTTATACAAAAAGTCATTTGTGTGCGTGAACGCGCACAGAAACAAATATATCCATCTTTTACATTCACATGTTGGAAAAGACTGGTGGAAACATTACATTTTCTGTGTACATTTCTTTTGCTTCTTGAGCTTATTAGTAATATTTCATATTTATTCATCTGTGGTTATGACTCAATAGCAATCAATCTTAAAATATCAGCAATGCTGCACGTCATGCCATATTTTGGGAGGAAGGGGGGGGGGGGGGGGGGTGTCACACATCCCAAGCAGCAATAATCCTTTCATTTTTCTGACTTTAGTAAGTACTACCAATAGCACTAAGTATCAATTCTTCCCATCCGCCATTGCAAACTCTGACACCTTAATTATTATCTTTCAATTAATACAATCAAATTTTTTCTGGCCAGAGCTGCTTATTATTTTCCTTTTCTGCAACATGTCAGATGTCTTTCAAATTTAAAATAAGAACCCAGTGATGTCTTCAGTTCTCTTCCTGTAATTAGCTTTCTATGAAATCAAAAGCCTTATAATCATTCATGGTAGGCATTTATGTTTTTAATATATTTTCTTACAATTCTTGGTGTGTTTATTTTCTTCTCTGCACACTTTAACACATCTTTAGAGCAAATGCAAAACTACTTGATCAAGAAAATTGTTAGGTGACTTTGCTTCTGTCTTAATATTTATTTAAATAATTAACTTCTGAGTCTTTTAAGTTAATGGTAATCCTAAGAAGTACCCAGCTTTACAAAGCTGATTAACTTAAAAACTCACCTTCAGTCCTGGTCGAACTAACTCCTTAATTTTCAGACACATGAGGTTATGAAATCTTGGATGAAATCTGTACAATGAGCCATCAACTGCAATTGTCATGTCTTTCTTATTCAGGCGGTTGATAAGTGTGGCGAGACCTGCATTAGTGAAAAGAATTATGTGTATTCTTCAACCAAACAATTACTCCTACTTTTCACAATATGATTAAAATTAATTAAAGAGGGATAAAATGCAAGAGGACTGACTTCATTGCACCAGGTTTTATCCCATTTGGCTTGGTCTTCTTTACACAGAGCGGCCTGCCGAAAGCATCACACAGAGCACGAACTCTGTAGCTCCAGTAAAGTTCACACTAATTACATTTTCCGCTTGTTACATTGTGATTAAAAAAAGGCATAATAACCTCTCCATAGCACAAATCCTGAGTTGAATTGTAGAGACCATGTATCGCCCATGCAGCATGATCCCTCTAATTTACCTCAGAGGAAAGGTAACACCAGTACATCTGAAACACTATGCTCTAACTGTCCACCTGTCGGAGCTTCAATCCTAGACCAGTTTCCAACCAAGGCCTGGATCCTGGTCTTTAGGTTGCATTTATTTACACCAGGATAAGGTTTGTGCCCTCCAAATTGCACTCCTTCACCCGAAGCCATTGGTACAATGTGGGGTGTCGGGTTTGGTGAGCGCCACTCAACATTCGGCGCTAACAGAAAGCAGGTAGTACTATCTACTGTTATACGGTAGCTTAGTCATATCTAAGACCTGACTCACAAGACAACACAACACAGCACATAAATCATTAATCACTACATGTCTAAAGAATAGAGCCAAAGCAGCATTTCTTACATGACTTTGTCTATAGAGAATAGTCGATGATCAGAACAATTTCAATCTTAGTATTACTGAACAATTAACCTGAAACCACAGCGTAGGTAAGCAAGCACACTAACCATTATGCCACCATATCTGTCAAATATTCTTAAGTTAAAATAAGCCTCAATAACAAACCTGTATATATAACAGAGAAGATGCATTTAGAAAACAAAGAATATGTTTAACCCAAGAATAGACAGAGATTCTATGTGTGCAAGGTAACTGTTCTTGACACTAAAACTTACCAGCTGCTGCCAGAAATGCAGCTCTTGCTGAAACCAGAGTGCACACATATTTGACTATTTTGCAGTCTTCAACTGTGTAGTTAACTATATGAAGCTCCTCAAGAACCAGTTTTGTGTGTCGAAAAAACTCATCCGTATCACTGTTTAAAAATGAAATGGAACAAACTGCAGACATTTTGTAGAGATAATATATTTTTAACTATTCACCAACACTTGGACATAGTTAACACTACTTTTATCATAACTGTTAACAAATACATCTGTTTTGCGACACTGAAATACAAGGTGTGTGTGTGGATTGGTGGTGGTGGTGATTGGGGGGGGGGGGGGGGAGAGAGAGAGAGGGGGGGAGGGGAATACTGACACTATTTTTTTTAATGAAACAAATTTGTGACTACTTATAAAAACTGTAATAATAATACTAGTGAACGAATGACAAAAACATTTAGAGATTAACAACAAATAGATATTCTTCTTTTGCTCTCAATTCCCCAATGGAGCATTGGCTATTAACCAACTGACTCCAAGCCCTCCTATCTTTAGCTATCCCACAGAGCTCTGCCCATGTTGTTCATTTCTCTTTCTGCTCGTCTTCTATATGAGTATTTAGGTCTTCCTCTGTTTCTTCTGCCCTGTGGGTTACAGACCAAGGCTGTTCTAGTTATACTATCTCAGGTTTTATCTATGTATGGCCTGTCCGGTGTCAGAGTCTCTTCTTCTTAAAAATAGATATCGGGGGGCTGAGTGGTCTCAAGGTATGGTGTCCGCCTCAAGTGCTGGAGGTCTCGGGTTCAGGTCCCGGTGAGGACCGGGATTTATTTAAAAATCCACCTAGACTTCCAGTAATAAAATTTCCCCTGGTCTCTGGGTAGTGAGATCGGACGCCCGTGTGTATTGTTGCGCACGTAAACAATCCCTTGGCAGTTGGAAATCGAAAAAGAGTAGCCTAATGGCGCTGCCCGGGCAAAATTTCGAGTTAAAAATCTACCCAAAGTATTTCAGGATCCTCGCCGATGCAACAGAGTTCGTGCATTGAGCTGAGTTTCTCCAGACTCAGGTTTCAGTTACGAGGAAAACGGAGCACTTATGGGTTGAACCGTGTGCTGTGATG
This sequence comes from Cepaea nemoralis, assembly GCA_014155875.1. Taxonomy (NCBI): domain Eukaryota; kingdom Metazoa; phylum Mollusca; class Gastropoda; order Stylommatophora; family Helicidae; genus Cepaea; species Cepaea nemoralis. The sequence goes on along the minus strand of JACEFZ010009773.1, from coordinate 474,144 downwards.
TTGATCCAACGACTAAACGACTAAAAATAGATATTGCCCTATTGTCATTTATTTCTTTATGTTGCATACAAGCAGTTCTTCATCCCCACTTCATATTTTCAAACATTCACATTGTAGAAGCAGATGCATTTATTCTTACCCAAAATTCACCCTCTCACAGATCCAACATACTACAGGCACCTTTTTTAGGCCATTTTGCTACAATGTTTACACTTGTCACTTAATTACAGTATTCCTAAAGCATATCCATCAATTCTATGTTCTCAATATGTAACAATATTATGATTTACAATGCTATCATCAGATGTAGGCTTGCGAACGCGGTTCGTGAGCCGCTTACCAGGCGTTCGAAATGCAGCCACGACCGATTTGTGCAGCAGACCATGTCGCATTGTCTTACAACATGTTGGTATGGGAGCTGGTCATTCAGAAAGCAATGGCAAATTACTGAATGTAAAATTTGCCTAGTACATCAACAGCAGCTGAAAAATGCTGGTGATGACTGCAACGTCCTGCAAGGGGTATGCACAAAAAATAAGATGTAAACAGGAGAAATCGCACACAAATTGTTTAATTTCATTTACTATCTGTACATTTTTGGTCATGTGATGAGAAGAGAGGCATTGGAGAACATCATGACAACTGGAAAGATCAAGGGGAAGAGAGGCGGATGCAGACCAAGAGAAATGATGCTGGATGGTTTGAGACGGTGGCAGCAGAGTTGATCCAGAAAACCAAAGACTGAGATCTGTGGAGAGACATGAACACCTATGCCAGCCAGCATGGCACTTGATGATGATTACCTTCCAACTGACATCATGTGTACATTGCTCCAATTCAAACTAGTTATTTAAAATAATATATGTTTACCTTTCAACTTCTGAAACATATTTGGTATAAAATCTGCCCCTCTCAAAGAGAGCACAATCTTTATCTGCACTCTGAAACAGTAAGCCTTCACGTGTCAGTCTCTCAAGAACCAGTCTGACAATCTCACCCATGTACATGCCTGAAATCATCTTTTCCATCCTGGAAAAAAAAAACAATCTCCAAGGTTACATTAAGATCCCATAATAATCCTTAAATATTAGATAATAAACTTACTTTCTTAAAGGAGAGCCTTGAGAATGCAATGGCTAGCATGCTTGCTTGCCAGCCTGAGAGTCATGTGTTCAACCCCCTGTTAAAGGCAGCTATTTTCTCTCACTGATTTGGGCTGCAAGGTCTACCCAGCCTAAAATGGGAACCCCGGAATTTTCTAGGCAGCAAATGCGGGCCAGTGTGATATAGCTCACATCACCATCAGGTGCAGATTGGTCTAAAATAATTGGGCTAGCACCATATACCCAATACACCAAATAGTATGAACAGGAGTCCTTTACTTACTAGAGAGATATTAATAAAGACAGTGCCTTAATTAGATGTCCAGTGTTGTCAGTTTCATGCAATGATGGTACATTTTTAAATCTTTTCTTTTAAACTGTTGTCTTCATCTTGTACTTTTGCCTTTCACCTTTCCCCCTAGCATGGTGTTCATCATAATATTATGTCTTTTCATGTGAAGACAAAGAAAGAAGACACAGACAAACCAACCTTAAATGAATTACTCTTCACAGATGATAAATGCATAATCTAAGAATCTGAGTAACAATTACAAAAAACTTACACCAACACTAAATATGACAACTGAGAAATACAATATGAAAATTAGCATCTCTAAGAAACAGACTTTGAAGATCACTACATTGTATAATTCATTTAACATTCGTATTAACAGCTCAAAGATCAATCAGACTCCCGAATTCAAATACCTGGTGAGTACTTTTGATAGAAGAGATTGAAATAAGAAGCAATAAGGGCAAATTAATGATTTCTCAGCTGTCACCACTGCTCAAGCACCCAAGTATCACTGTGGAAACTAAAAGACAATGACTCAACAGCACATTCGTATCAACCCTTTGATAAAAATGTCAGATGTGGTCACCATAACCAAAGTATAAGAGGGGAAGGTCACACTGTGTGAGATGAAATGTCTGAGAAGAGCTATGAATTTAAGCAGAAGAGACAAAGAAATGATGACATCAGAGACATGGTAGAGTAACATCATGTGTTGATTACAAAAATGATGAAAGATAAGTTTGTTCAGTCATCTAATTAGAATGGAGCCTGTAATTTTATCTTTGTTTACCTACAACTGTAGAAGACTGGGTTACAGAGCATGAGAAAAACCAAGGAGCAAACTCAAATACAAGATCAAAAGCACCTTACAACAACATAGACTGATGTCAGCCAGCACAACACACCTGGTGCTAAGACTTAAACTACAGCTCTCCACAATGACTCATGGCTAGGTCTGATCAATACAGGGAACAAAACAGTCCTACTTCTTTGTTAGTGGATAAATACCACAAGACTATTAACTTTGTTTTATTAAAGAAAAAACATCAAGTGTCTGCTAATAGAATTGAAACACATTTCACTCAAGGACTGCCGCTAAATTCCTAAATCACAAAAACATCCTGTATAGAGACTCACTAACTAAAAAAGACTTGGTTATTCACTATCACAGCTAGTACAATCCTGTAATTCTGGGATGATTACAGGAAATAAAACACAAAGGATCACGTTTAGTAAATGCTGAGAAAATTAAATGAACCAAGTATGAGCGACATCTCAAACCTTAGCTTTGTTGACACAAATAATCAATATTTTATTGATTTCCATTAGCAATATATCATGTACTTTTTCCCTGTTCATCTGACCAGACTAATTTGTTGGAAGTAAAATATTTACATTTCCTGCATGCTTATGATCTGCTGGATTCAAAAGCAAACAATGCAAAGTGGCTATCAGTTTATAATTTGATCCCAACATGACAACCAACACAAATGAGAGCTCCTTAAGCTGAGGATAGAGAAAGAATAAACAAGGCTAGCCAAAAATAAAATACTATGGACTGAGATTGATAACGGTTAAGAAAAGTGGAAAAAACTTAAGCCAACATGCAACAGTGGAATTGATATGACTGCTGAAAAAACATGAGACAACACAGCAAAGTAAGACAATCAAGGAAACTAAAAATGCATGCTTCTCAATTAAATTACTTCACAGTAATTTATTATTTTTCTCCACACTTTTACTGTCATCTTATTCACCTATTTGAAACACCATTAAAAGTAGTATTTTAATGTTTTTTCAACATCCATTACCACAAACTTAAAGCTATGTTGATAAGAATCCTGCTTAGAAGGTTTTGTGCTTCAAATTATAGATCTTTTCAGAATTATAACTGTCTCTGAATATGCGCAAAACAAACTGCTAGATACTTTTTTGGGTTGCATTCACTTATTTTGAACCCAAGCGTAATCCATACACCAGCTATTACTTCTAGTGCACTGAACTGATTTTTGCGTTTGGATTAGCTATCCCTATAACTGGTGTCCCTCGTCCTCAGGTGAACCCACTCCAACTTCTGAGGTACTTGTAATTTGCATCCCCAAGTCAAGGACAAGAAGTCAACATTTTAGTGCAACTGATCGATGTTGGGGTTGAACCTACTATCGCGGCATCAGCACACCAGAAATTTAAGAGCAAACACTCTTATCTATTCAGCCATACTGACCTCCATAACTAGATTTAATTATGTTCCCGTAAGTCTATGAAAAAAATACTTTTTCTGCTTCTAACACGAAGAAAAAAACTATTTCTTTTAGTATCATTTGAGTTTCAATGTCACAAATGTTATATTTGCATGTATTTACATTACAGAATAAAATATTTCTGAAACTCCCGTGGTTTGACAGAAGTGAGGCAACTGCATAGCTTCAATGTCAGCTTTAAGATTGCTAAGGAAAGCTATACAAATGGCACCTTAAGTTGTAGAGAAGCTTGGTGATGATGTATACCCAGGGATGGTTGCTGTTATGATATCACATGTTATGCAAATGAACACTTGTATGCAATATTTTAAAGTCGGCTGGAACCATATTATAACATACTCAGAAGAAAATAGGTTATCTTTATCCTGATTATCAGGTTAGTCAGTCCACAGACTGGTCTTGAAGTCTTCCGATCTGCCTTCCTCATCAGCTCAGCGTAGGTCTGAGCACAAACATAATGAAAACTTCACTAGACAACAATGTCAATCTGCTGGTAATTCAGACACGCAACTTGAAAGACTTACACTTGTTTGCCAGGATTGATGGAGAATGTATCCAGTTCTCTGTCATACTCTGTCCTTGTAAAATCTAAGCAACCATTGTCTCCAAATGCACCCCACTCTGTATTGATGATAACCTGGAGAAATACACAATTGTTCAATATTATTTGTGTTTAATTGATATATGAACTGTGAATGCTCTTTCTGATGTTATTATTTTATATTTTGCTCATTTATATTTTCTGTAATTAAATTTTGCTGTCATAAATTATATGCACATCAAAAACTGTTTCTTTTCATGGTCAATTATTCAAGATATTTGTTGATTATCGACATTGCTCACCTATATTGTTGCTTATCCAAATAAATGTTACTTTCACCATGTATATACCTGCATGGAAGCTTTGGTTATTGGCTACAAGATTTTAAAATCTCATACAGGACAGAGATAAAGAAAAACTGACTAAAACAAAGATTATGGATTCTAAATGTAGGAAATGTGACAGACAATCAATGAAATGACATGACAACCATTAGAAATGTCCTACTTGAATGCACTATTACTGATAAAGAAGCAAAATGAAACTGGAAGAAAGATTGAGAAATGTAGCAATCACCAGAATAATAATACTGTTTTGGGCGGTGTGCCTATCTATTTATGCTTAAATGTACGAGTGCACACATCACCCAAATGCCAATAAATCAAGAGATAATAAAAGGAGATGCTGTGGCTGGATAGGACATACAATGAGAAAACCTGAGAATGGTATAACTAGAAAGTCCTTTATCTAGAACCCACAGGACAAACACAGGCCTAAAACACATGGAGACAGAAATTAATAATACTGGGAGGTCTTGAATATAGCTGCAGGAGATAGCAAAAGGCAGGGCAGCTCAGAGTGAGGTGGTTGACAGTTTATGCTCTAATGATTCAAAAAGGGCAGCAGAAGACAATACATATGATACATCCAGCCACACAAACAAACATCACATCAAATTCAAGATTAGCTCATTAAATGTCGTCTGTGTAGATGAAATGGATAGAACAAGACAGAAAAATGACCAACAATAATTAACCTAAAACAATAGTATCACCTGTGTAGGGTGATGGTCCTTGTCATCGTCATTTCCCCATGTGCCCACATTATCAAGGTATTCCATGTAGCAGGCATTGCAGCCTGTGCCCAGGATAAGTCCGATCTCGCAATTGTGATCAACATGGGCTGCAGACATGAGTGTGCCCACAGCATCATTGACCACAGCAACTATCTCCACTTTGCAATTCTGCAATGAATTAGAAAAGTAGTATTTATAATTTCAGCTACTGAATTAACTATCATGCACCATATGTGTTGACGTTTTATATGAAAGAGTCTGCATGGCGAAGTGGTCAAGCCGTCTGACTCAGGTTCCGAAGATTGTTGGTTCGATTCTGGGCCGCGCCCTTTGGTTCACAAGTGCATTTTTTTCAGAGACTCCTGAGGGTCGTCGCTGGAGCTATGGAGTTTGTGCTTTGTGCAACGCTTTCCGTGCTGCGGAAAGAGATTGAGCCATATAGGATAAAACCCGGTGCAATGAAATCGACACTGTCGACTTTTAAACGACTTTTTAAGAAAGAGTTAAGGAATAGATGGAGGTCAAGCTAATGTAATACAACAAACGGGTTTAATAAAGTTTGATAATTTAATTAACGTAATCTATTCTTCTTCTCCCTTTTTCTCCCACTGGAGCATAGGCACTCAACACACATCAAGCCATTCTATCTTTTGTTGTCTCTTACATCTCCTTCCATGTTCACGCCATATTATTCATCTGTCTCCAATTTTTTTCTCCATGGAGGCAAGTCAGTGACCCAGTAAAGTGACCAAACAGGTATATTCCCATTCAGAAATTATGGTCATTGGTTTCTTATACTGCGTATGTATGCACATCCAAACAGTTGCAGCCTGGTTGCTGGTTTCTCATTATGTTTTCTCTCTCTCTCTCTCTCTCTCTCTCTCTCTCTCTCTCTCTCTCTCTCTCTCTCTCTCTCTCTCTCTCTCTCTCTCTCTCTCACACACACACACACACACACACACACACACACATATATATATATATATATATATATATATATATATATAAACACTAAGACTGCCAGTTGAGGTATTTTGGTGCAAAGCACTGTTATATAAATCACCAGTAATAGCCTCTTATCACTATATAAACATACCTGTTCATGTGTGTGCCAGAACATGTTATACAGTGTCCATAAATACACACATGTTAATCTTCATGTTATGTAGTGCATGAATTTCTTATCAAATGATTCCCATAAAAAGTCAAATATTTATAAACCAAAAATACCATACACTTTCTTTTTCTATCTTGAAAAATGTATTTCTGATTAGGCAGAGATAGCCTAGCTACTTATATATCACCATATATAATCACCATACAATGGTAAGGAATTTCACATATACAGAGAAGTGATTCTTCCTTGTCTATCATTTCTGACTTGCAGTGCAAATTGCTGTTTATTCAGTGTAATAAAGAACTGCACATTGATGTATGGTGTTCTGAACACGTTCTATGAAACAGGACAGAGGTTTTCATCCTTTGTGAGTCTATGGCTGACCAACTATTTTTTCTTTCAGAAATTCTTTTTGCAATTTCACTGTAGGATAACTTGCTCTAGTGATGTTTCAACATTTAGCCTAGCCTCTACTGAACAGAAGAGCTTTGAAAGGCTTTTACATTGTAATTGTGTGTGTGTGTATATCTTCAATTACTGCAACTGAATAGCCTAAGGCAGCAGTTTATACATCTTTTTACATACAAGATAAACATAAACACAAAGTAGTCTTTAAAAACTCCTATTATAAGAAATAAAACAGAATATATAAAGTAATGTTTAGTTTCCAACTAAATTAGGGGTGTTCAACACCCATCCATGATGCGCCAGACCCTCAGTCCCTGGTTCCTCAAGGCACCGCAGTGCACCAAGAGAAAAACGGTGCACCAAGTCAACACCGCTTGTGTAGGAAAAATGAGATTTAAACTTAGCTCTGATTCATGAATTTGGTCAGAAAATGTACTTAAGGGACGTTACACAGTTATTCTAAAGCACCCGAAAAACAGGATAACACATTTATATCCACCCGTGCATCACATTCTCCTGGAGCCCACAAGGCAACAGACATATTGGGAGAACTAAATAAACCTGATTCAGAGAATTAGAGACAGATGTGTAATAAGGGATAGACATCTGAGGAACAACTACCGGAAAGCAAAGGACAAGAGGGCTTGGCATGACATGACTGGGGAACTATGCTTCTTTGAACTATAGATGGCAAAAGACTATGATGTAAAACTGTCAAGAAACACCAGTGCTCTAAATATCATTATCTGTAGAGAGAAGTAAATGACGGCATTCTTCGTTATCACACATGAAATCTAGAAACTTCGAAACTGCGCCATCTGCAACAAAGCTAACACACCCATACTACTCTCTGCTGTTTGTTTATTTATGTACAAAACAAACAAACAAACATTAGGAAACAGGATGCTAGAAACAACAACAAACAATACAGCATTTAACAACTGCATAATATTAACACAGGTTTTAAAGTTAACGGCTGTGAACATTACTTACTGCAGGCGCTAAGGCATATATATATATATGCAGAATACAATAGGCAAGCTGCTGGAGAAGTTTACTGCCAGAAAAATATCCAGCCAGCTAGAGAGGCAAGGTGTTTTCCCACCTACCCTGGGAGGATACCGTCCAAAAAGAGAAACCTGGACTAATGCAGCAGTTTTTGCCCCTGATGTCTATGAAGGTTTCCACTCAGGCATTGAAACATTTGCTTCTAGGTCCTTCATTGTTCATGGCTTTCACTAGTTTCCATAGTTTGTTTCCATCCCTGTCAAAATTCAGGTTTTCTGTTTTTTTCCTCCAACAATCTCTTGTTGTTTGATTTACTGTTCTTTTATATTTTGCTGAGATGGCTTTGAGAGAGATGTTCGCTTCAGTTGTTTGTTCTCTCTCTGCGGTCTTCCTAGCATCTTCAACTTTGTCCTCCAAAATTTGTAGTTCTTCAGTCCAGTATGGTTTGTAATTTTTCCTCGCTCCTCTTGGAATAGACTCAGTGGCCGCCTGTATTATTGCTCTGTTTAGACTTTCCACCATTTGCTTCATGTTGCCATATCGTGTATTTATGTTTTCACAATATGTGTCTGTTAGTATGGCAAATCTGTCCCAAATGGAATATTGCTTGGCTAGCAAATCCATTACATGGAAAGTCCGAATCGAAAGCTCACTGTGTGGATGTCATCTGCAGACTGCATACTTCTGGTTTCCGGAAGAACAGCCTATGGTGAACGGAAGGCCCAATATACGGAAGTGAGGCTAAGCAGCCATGTGCAGGACGTGACGATTCCTTGGGTGAGCCCAGTACCAGAGCGCTATGTATCGGCTCTGCAAGTATGGAAGCCTCCTTGGATGGCGGGGAATGACATGGTCTGCCCCTGCCTTCCCTTGAGGGCTGACCAGGATCTTTGGCTGTTCTATATGGGCCAGCTGGGATGGGGGATAACACCACAACAGTGAGTCAAACGTCCTAAGAAACCCCCGGGAAGGTTAACCCGGTCAACAAATGCCCGCAGAAGTCGGATGTGTCGGCCTAACGGCGCAAGAACGCAGCTCTGCTGTAAACAGGCACAACGCAATCACATCCGAAAAAAAAAAAAAAACAACTCCGGATGATCGCAGAAGAAGAAGAAGAAGAAGAAACATTTGCTGCAGCGACTGATCTTGAGGACGCGTACAACAGAGTACCATTGGATTTTTTAATGCTTCAGCTTCTTGAACTCAAGATACGTCCTTTCCTCCTTAGTTGGAACGCTGCAGCCCTCTTCCAACGGAAAGTAGTTTTTAGATGTGGCATTTGGACTTCAGAACCAACAACATTATATCCTGGCCTACCACAAGGATCACCATTATTATTATCCCCAGTGCTGTTCAAAGCCTACACTGTGAGAATCGCCAGCAAGCAAATCATAGGACCGGAGAGGACATTGTCGTATGCTGACGATGTTTTAGTGTATCGTCAGGGTAAGGGTAGAGATCAGGTTGCTGTGGAACTACAAACCGAACTTAATCGCATAAGCACTAGGTGTGTTGAAGCTGGGGCAATGGTCAACCCAAGACAGCAACAGTGACATGATTCTCTTTGAATAACCATATTGCCAACATCCCAACGCAAACTGTAAATCTGGGTTCAGAGACGGTGGAAAGAACGCAGGCAATGAATTACCTAGAAATACGATTTGATCTGATCGAAGCCTAGCTTATATTGAGCATGTAGACCAGGTGATAACAAAGGCTACGTGGGGTTTGGCTGCTATGCGGGTGATGGCGGTGGCAAACTGTGAGCAGTGCCATCTATGTCGTCTTTACGAGGGTCTGGTCCTTTCTACTTTGGAGTATGAGATAGCGATCCTGACTCTCAGCCATAAGCAGATAGAAAGGATGGAAAGGATACAGAACGAAGCTATGCGCTTTATTCTTGGATGTACAAGAGATTCAGCATGCAGGACGATGCGCTACCTTCTTGATTTTCCAACCATGAGGGACAGAATACAATTGTGCCAAGGACGTGCCTATCTCAGAGTCAACGCAAACACACAACATTCACTGCACAGCGAGATTAAGAAGGTAAAGGGCAGTAGATTAAAAAGAGAAAAGTCGTGGATGGGTCAAGCTGAAGGTATTCTTCAGCAGGTGTGTCCACTTGAGGATTTAGAACCTGGCGAGGAGTGGGTACACGTGCCAGTAGAGTTATGTACGTGCCAGTAGAGTTATGTATGTCATTTTCCGTGTGCATCCAACTAGACAATGCAGACAAGAAAATACAGCTGCTGTGGAGGCGGAAGTACAGGCTCTGATCTTCGAAAATTCGTTAGAGGATGATGCTGTCATTTACACGGATGGGTCGGTCGTCAGAGGAGTGAGCAGTTCATGGGCCTTCACGGCTCAACACAGAGGGAAAAGTGTGAAGGAAGAGTCTGGCGCTTTTGCTTTGACCACAAGCAGCCTGACTATGGAAGTTATGGCAGTAAGTAAAGCAATAATATGGCTCGAGACACATACATTCAATTGGGCATGTGTCCCTAGTGACTCAATGAGTATGCTCAGCATATTGAGATGGGAAAGATTAGTTTCATCTTCGTGTCGGGGCATGCAGGTGTACAAGGGAATGAACAGGCTGACAGGCTTGCAGGTAGGGCTACCGTGGAAGGTGGATGAGCCATGGACCAGGCAGACATTCTGAATGCTCTACGAGAAGTAAGTCGTTTACGAAAACCAAGCGATGACTGTGAATCTACAGCCATGGTCAGGCTGCGAGAACAGCAAGTTAAAAAGAGGCGTGGCCAAACAAGAACACTATGCAGGAAGCCAAAGAAGAGTAATAAACCAACACAGAACTGGTGTCGTGAGCCGCTATACGCTGCGGGATTTACTGAGGAAGGAATCCGAGCACTTATAGACTGAATGGTTCGATGTGCAATGAAGATGATCTGTCGACTAACTATATATATATATACTCATGTAAACGAACATTGGTGCCTCTGTTAGAATATTCCCAGTACAAGTCCCCACACTGCATTCATTTTTTAAAATAACCCTTAGAACCATTCCTCCTGCCTCCGTTTCTGTGAAACCTCTTTTGCACTCAAAGCCGCCTGTGTGTATGTGTTTTAGAGAGAGGGAGAGGGGGGCATGGAGAGGCAGAGAGAGAGAGAGAGAGAGAGAGAGAGAGAGAGAGAGAGAGAGAGAGAGAGAGAGAGAGAGAGAGAGAGAGGTGCCCTAGGAATATCTCAAGAAAGGGCCAGCATACAGTAGACTTAATTATAATTAATAAATTTGGCGCATTATTTAAAAGCATCAAACTTCAAGTAACAGATATAAGATTAAAATAAACCGCAAGGATAAACATTGCTACAGGAGATCTAAGACAGATTTGCCGTGAGAGCGAGCAGGTAATATGATACTGTTTTGTGCTATCCCCATTTGCTCAGGAACATAAAAAAATATGGATAAAACAATCAGACAGAAGAAAAATTCGGTAACCCGACAGCAACATTTTTGCCCCCCCCCCCTTTTCTATCCTCTCTCTCTCTCTCTCTCTCTCTCTCTCTCTCTCTCTCTCTCTCTCTCTCTCTCTCATATCTTCTCACTTGGGTGACAGTACGATACATTTCTGTAGCAGCAAACAGACTACGTGCGGCAGTGTGACCTAGTTTCCAAGATCTTATCTGTGTAATCAAGACTAGAACATTCAAATATTCGGGCTCCGCTCTGAACACTCGCGTGAAGAAAACAAAAACATCTTATGCACAGTTTAAAATAAAACTACCTCTCGCAACTGCATTTTAAAAATATATTTCAGCTTTACCAACGTTCTCATTCTGTTTTCGACATTCCTCTTTTGCTGTCAATGTCCTGCCACCCCCACCCCTAACACCATTAAAAAAAAATTATGTTTTAATGGTTATGTACTCCCTCTGGGCTGGTGAATGTTACCAGTGACCCAGTGTTATAGCTAACACCCATGGAGGATGCATAAAGTACATAAGCGGAAAGCGGCCCGAAAGCCTAATACCAGGTCCGTATGTGCTGTTCTGGTTACATCTTATACTAATATGCATCTTTGCAGATATGAAGTTCCCCTACCAGTCTTGCAAACATCGCTGGTTTCTGAACTTGAACTCAAGGACAATGACAGTGACACTGAGTATGGTTTGGGCTCCTGGCAGAATCAAAGAGCCAGCTTGAACGGTTGGAGTGCATACAAAATGCGGCAATGCGGGTGATTCTGGGGTGCACAAAGTATGCACTAATTATATGCATGAGGCATATCATGGCGCTACCAACAATGGCGGATAGATATAGGGTCCTTCGGGCCAAATGGTACCCGAGAGTTGCAGCAGATAGGAATGGGACGCAGAGGTGTTTCCAAGGCACCAGGGCCGGGTTATATACTGGCCAAGACCTATTGACGCGTCCTCGTCGAGCGTCCTGGGCAACAGGTCCCTTCGGGGTCCTGGCTAAGGTCAGTAGGATCGCCGATTCCTCCGAAGTCGGAGAGTGTCTGCCTGTGCGGCGAGGAACCACCAGTCTGCACACCAATAAGCCAGACATGGGACAACGGATACTCACGCAAACCTCAAGTCCTGTATGACATCACACTGATGTTGGACAACAGGATGCCTTCATCCGACATACATGACTTCGCGTTGGAGCTCAAGCCAACGAACACAAGCAAGCAAGCAAGCAAGCAGATAGGAATCACCTCCTGCATGAAGCCATGGATATGGTCAAGGGTCATAGACTAAGACGAGGCAGGTCCTGGATGGCACAGGCGGAAATATCTATACATCAGATTTGTGATCTAGAGACCATCAATCCTGAAAAAGAGTGGGTTGAAGACAAGACGGACTAGCACAATGTAATAGAAACACTGGGTCGTGAGTGCAGAGAACGGGCAGTGGGCCGCACGCCGCACAGAGTTTGAGGTGCAAGAACTGATCCAGAGTAATACATATCAAGATGACATAGTAATCTATACTGATGGGTCAGTGGTGAGAAACAAACGGAGTGGTTGAGGTTTCATTGCGAAGGCTAATGGACGATTCTTGAAAAAAGAGAATGACATATGGGATGAAGCTACGACCTCCAGCATGAGAATGGAGGTGGAAGCAGTCACAGCGACATTCTGTTGGTTAGAGATTATGGACTCCATAGTTCAAGAGACATAGACCACTGCAACACACATTCTTCATCACGGACTCAAGGAGTATGCTTAGTAAAGTGAAGAAAGGAATGTTTCGAGTGGAATAGCTCATCTCGCTTCAGAGGTCACAGATTGTAAGAATTGTATGGATTTTTTGCCCTGGCTATGCGGGAGTGCGGGGAAATGAACAGGCTGATGATGGTGGTCGATTTTTTTTTTCGCATATCCTTTACAGCAGTGGTTCTCAACCGGTGGGGAGGGGGGAGTGAAGACCATTTCAAGATCGCGTTAATACAAGAACCGATTACTTGATATTGACTTTCCCTTCATACTTTACAGTTATGTACGTCTCATCCTTCTAAAATTCATTTTATAAAGTAAGTAGACCCACAAATCATGTTTTATGTGGATGTCTAGATTTGTTTTAGTATATGCTATTAAATTTACCTTCCATTTTTATGTATACTGTGCAGGGGTGGGGGGATATTTAGATAGGAAATGTGAAAGTGGGGGGGGGGGGGGGGGGGGGGGGGTAAATGACGTTCTGAAAATACGGTGAAAGGGGGGGGGGCACGGGCCAAATTTTTGATAGGAAGGGGTGGGGGGAATGACGTTCTGAAAATATGGTGAAGGGGGGCACGGGCCAAAATAGGTTGAGAACCACTGCTTCACAGGACATTGCTGTCAACACCAGCATTTTGCCGCTGTTGTTGATTTCTTGGCAAGATTACGCTCAGTAGTTTGCCATTGCTTTCTGAGCGGCAGGCTCACTTATCCCGTAAGTCGCCAATGCGGCGAGAACCGCTACCAATTCTCGCGCGCTGCGTTACCCTAAGTGGATAAACGGGATTACGGAGAAAGTCGTTTAACACCTAGGCCAGAGATACCAGCGGTGGTCGATTACCTATGGACACAGAAGAGGTGGTCGTGCGCCTGTGGGACCAAGTGGAGAAGGTGGAGAAGCAGGTTGAGAACCCGTATGTGGAAAGGGTGAGATTGCGGGGGATTGGCAGAGGTTCTCGTAGAATCTCAAAATTAAGAGGGAAGACCAGGACAACTTTCAATCAGATAGCGGTAGGGAACGATTAGTAGTGTGATTTTCCGCTGGCTGTTGAAAGAGGGGGTGGAGCGTATATGGGAATGTCCTGAGTGCAGTGATGTCGGTTCTTTGCTCAACTCTTCTTCTTCGTTCATCCGGAGTTTTTTTTCGGATGTGATTGCGTTGTGCCTGTTTACAGCAGAGCTGCGTTCTTGCGCCGTTAGGCCGACACATCCGACTTCTGCGGGCATTTGTTGACCGGGTTAACCTTCCCGGGGGTTTCTTAGGACGTTTGACTCTCACTGTTGTGGTGTTATCCCCCATCCCAGCTGGTCCATATAGAACAGCCAAAGATCCTGGTCAGCCCTCAAGGGAAGGCAGGGGCAGACCATGGGCATTCCCCGCCATCTAAGGAGGCTTCCATAATTGCAGAGCCGATACATAGCGCTCTGGTACTGGGCTCACCCAAGGAATCGTCACCTCCTGCACATGGCTGCTTAGCCTCACTTCCGTATATTGGGCCTTCCGTTCACCATAGGCTGTTCTTCCGGAAACCAGAAGTATGCAGTCTGCAGATGACATCCACACAGTGAGCTTTCGATTCGGACTTTCCATGTAATGGATTTGCTATCCAAGCAATATTCCATTTCGTGCCACTAGGACACTTTTCCACCTTTTATGAAGTCCACACAGTGGGCTTTAGATACGGCCTTTCCACGTAATGGATTTGCTATCCAAGCAATATTCCATTTCATGCCACTAGGACACTTTTCCACCTTTTATGAAGCCCACACAATGGGCTTTTGATTCGGACTTTCCACGTAATGGATTTGCTATCCAAGCAATATTCCATTTCGTGCCACTTGGACACTTTTCCACCTTTTGTGAAGCCCACACAGCGAGCTTTCGATTTGGACTTTCCACATAATGGATTTGCTATCCAAGCAATATTCCATTTCATGCCTCTGGGTCTTCATGCACCTTTAAATGTCAACCTGTATGTAGTTAAAGTAAGCTGCGGTCAACTTGAGCTTGTTGATATCTCCATAGAGCTTGTCCTCAAATGAAGCAGGTGTGGGCCAAAATATCTTTCTCTGTTCTGCATACGTTGGGCAATCCTGCAGCAAATGTTTTGCTGTCATTTTTCCAGTTCTACAATTACATTCATCGGTATCTCCTATCTTTAGTTTATTGAACAAGTGGTATTTCAGCCTGTTATGTCCTGTGCGGAGTCTGAAGATTGCTACTTGTTCTCTTCGGTCGAGTTTGTAATATGCATCATCCTTCTGATGGCCTGGATGCTCAGATTCCCATTTGGTTCTATAAGTGCTTTTTATCAACCTCTTTGCCTCATTATAGGTTATGTCTATGTCAGGCTGTGGTAGTCGTCCGCCCTCTTTTGCCAGTCTGTCAGCCTCTTCGTTTCCAGGTATACTGCAATGTGATGGGATCCACTGTATTACAACTTTTTTGGATTTCTGGCATAGACCATGGAGTGCTGCTCTTAGGTCAGTTAGTTCTGTGCTGTTATTGCTCTTGAGTAATGAGACAGCTGACTTTGCATCTGTGAAGATAGCTATTTGCTTCTCTTTATTTTCCTCCATCAGGAGCATTTCTGCTGCAGTTTTCAAAGCCTCTACCTCCGCTTTGAAGTTACTTGAAAATTTTCCAGTTGCCATTGAATGTGTTTTTTTCACTCCATTTTTTAAATTTAGGAGAATTCCTCCTCCTCCATTCTCTATTGAATTTTTGGCTGATCTATCTGTATATGCATGGGTCCAATTCCTGCTTGGGTAATGTTCTTTTATGTAGTTTAGGGTTATTTCTCTTCTTTCGGTTTCATGCTGAGTGTTCTTTTTCTCAATACCAGGAATGTTTTCTATCATCTCAGGCAGTTGCTGCTGTCTCCAAGCTGGGAACTTGTGTGCATTGTGTATGGGCTTGACTGTTGATATGTTAAGTATAGGATCTGCCCTAATCCTTCGTTTTGCAGTTTCTACAAAGTTGCTACGCTTCAGTCTTCCCTTTCCAAAACCATTAAATCTGTTGTACATAGGGTGGTCTGTCAATCTTCTAAATTTTTCTGCCTGTTGCTGGGCTCTGCTATCTCTTCTATCCTGCATTGGTTGTAAACAAGTGATCTTTTCTAGTTCATTAATAGGCGTTGTCTTCAGGCTTCCAGTTATGATTCGCATTCCTTGGTTTTGGACTCTACTTATTTTGTTAAAGTTTGACTTAGCTGCTGTTGCCCAAGCTGCAATGCCATATTCCAGTACTGGCCTCACCCGTCCAGTATATAGCTTCTTGAGAACTTTCTCATCTGCTCCCCACGTTGTACCAGCAAGCTTTTTCATGATTGCCATTCTCTGCCTTGCTCTTGTTCGATTTTTCTCAACCTGTGTCTTCCATGTCAGGCGACGATCAAAGGTGACTCCTAGATAGTTTGGATTTTCTTCATGGCGCAATATTTTTCCATTCAATACCAGCTTAGGTTGCTGAGTTTTATTTGAGAGGGAGAACACTGTGCATGTTGTTTTCTCCTCACTTATCTTCACTAGCCATGATTTTGACCAGTTCTCTAGCGCTAATAAGGCTTGCTGTATTCTGCTGTTAGCTGTACTAATATATTCTTCAGATGTCCATATGGCTAGGTCATCTGCAAAGGAGGATGTGTGTACTCTGGCTGGAAAATTTTCTGTGATGTCATTTATATATGCTAGGAATAATGTTGGTGAAAGAACTCCTCCTTGGGGGACACCTTGCTCCAGCAGCATCATTTTGCTTGTTTGTCCATGTACTTTTGTCCTGGCAGTTCTGTTCTCAAGGTAGTGGCTGATCCATTTATACATTTTTCCACAAACATGCATGTTTTGCAGTTTTACTTTCAGTCCTTCCTTCCATACTTTATCAAATGCTTTTTCTAACTCTATCCAGACTGCTAGTGTGTGCTTTTTCTCTTGGAAGGCATCCTCTATTTCCTGAGCTATATAGGTTATTTGATCTTCAGTGGATCTGTATTTTCTGAATCCTGCTTGGTGTGGTGTTAAGAGTTTGTTTTCTTCCAGATGCCATGTTAGCCTGCCATTGATAATGCGTTCCATTAATTTTCCTACACAGCTAAGTAGACTGATAGGTCGATAGCCATTTGGTTCTTCCAGGTCTTTTCCTTTCTTTGGGACTGGTATTAGTATAGCTTCCTTCCATGCCTGTGGGACTATTCCTCTCTTCCAGCTGTTATTTAGGACTGCTAGTAGTTTCTTCTTTGCCTTGGTGCCTAGTCCTATTAGCATTTCATTTGTGATTCCATCCTTTCCTGGTGATTTCTTCTTTTTTAGGGTATTCATTGCCTGTTCCATTTCTTCCATTGTTAGATTTGCCATCATATATTCTGCTGCTGTCTCTGTATTTCTATGATGTATCTGTTTGTCTTTGATTGCTTTCTTCTGTTCGGTTGTAATATCAATGTAGTTTGCATTTGCATAGTGTTCCATTAGTGCATTTGCAGCCTTTTTGCCTGTAAGCAAGGCATTTCCTTGTTTAATTGTTATTTGTTTGTTTCTAGGTCCTTCATTGTTCATGGCTTTCACTAGTTTCCATAGTTTGTTTCCATCCCTGTCAAAATTCAGGTTTTCTGTTTTTTCCCTCCAACAATCTCTTGTTGTTTGATTTACTGTTCTTTTATATTTTGCTGAGATGGCTTTGAGAGAGATGTTTGCTTCAATTGTTTGTTCTCTCTCTGCTGTCTTCCTGGCATCTTCAACTTTGTCCTCCAAACTTTGTAGTTCTTCAGTCCAGTATGGTTTGTAATTTTTCCTCGCTCCTCTTGGAATGGACTCAGTGGCTGCCTGTATTATCGCTCTGTTTAGACTTTCCACCATTTGCTTTATGTTGCCATATCGTGTATTTATGTTTTCACAATATTTGTCTGTTAGTATGGCAAATCTGTCCCAATCTGCTCGTTTGTAATTCCAGCGGGGCAAGGGCTTTTGCTCCTGTGGAACATACTCCATATTCATTTCAAGCTTGATTGGTCTGTGGTCACTACCTGCTAATTGGTCCAGCACATGGCGATCGATTTTGTGGAGGATGTCTCCTGTGCAGAAAGCTAAGTCTGGAGTAGAAGTGGTAAGCCATCTTCTGGAGTAGAAGCTCGGTGTGTCATCCGCTTTGTTGAGTAGATGGAGATTTGAGTCTATTTCCCAGTCCTCCAATTCATCTCCTCTTTTGTCAGTATCTGGGTATCCCCATCTTTCTGAACGGCTATTAAAGTCTCCGACAATAATGCAGTTTGTGTCAGTTATTTTCATGTTTGAGAGTGTAAGGTCCTTATCTGCTGGGCTATACAGATTGTAGATTCTTATTTTCACGTCCTTTATCATTATATCAACACCTATAATTTCCGTTTGGTTGTTAGAGATCACAGATACTTCGCTGCAAGGTATTGTATTTCGTGTAAGTATTAGAACTCCTCCTTTGTGTCCTTCGCGGTCGAAACGTATGGCCTGATATCCTCTGACTGAGAATTTGTGAGTGGCGTTGAGGTGTGTCTCTTGAATGCCTTTGCTCAACTCAACTCAACTGAACTTGAAGATGGGATGGAGAACTCTGTAACATTCCCCGTGGAAATGGTACTTAGCTACTGGAAGAAAGAAAAGTCTCTGCACCAACCTTACTCCTAAAGATTCAAGTTCTTTTCAGGACTCAGACCTAGTGCATGGAAATTATAGAATAGAATTAAAACTCAAGTCTTCTTGGGGAAGCTTTACAAACCAACCTGACACACGGTGTCAATAAATTACAAGAAAGGATGCTGGAAACAAGAGACAGGTTATCACTCTAATCAATTTAGACAGCATTGCATGTACCCATTAAGAAGAAGCAGAACAAGAGAAAAAACGAACTGGAATGGGATTGAGGAGATGGGGATGACAGAAGGAGGAGGCGAAGATGAGGGGAAAGGATGGAGGTAAGAAATCAATTTAATTCCTTACTAAAGTAAAGTAAAGAACGTAAATTTAACATGCCTTGAGACACCGCGCATAGGAAGATAGCCCCATATTTTTATAGACCAATCGGCACTCAAGGGGTGAAGTGGTCAGAAACACGCTGATCACTTTTACTTTCCAAGACATTTCCAGTTACCCATTTAAGCTGGGTTCTAATAAGGAGCCCAGGTCAGTTTAATTCCCTACAAGCCAGTTAATAGGAGTATTAAGGGACAAGGACTCTATGACTGGAGCTGATGGAATAAGAACAAGAGACACGCGAAAGCAAGTGTAAATAACCTCATGCACACTAACTGTGATATAATAATAGAGATGTTATTAGACCGATATTTTTAATGACCAAATGGCACAGCAGGAATGATATGAGCAGTATCATGTTGGTTAGCTAGCTGTACTCTCCCAGAGAAATCTCGAAAACAATTTCACGAGGCTGTGTTGTTCCCAGAGCCTCAATGGTAAGAAAAACACAGTGCCACATGTCATTATGTAACACCGAAGCTGTGATGCCAGAATAGCTCAGTAGCTAGTGCGCTCGCCTGATTATCCAGTGGTTCTGAATTCAAATCTTCTTCAAGGCAGGCCATTTTTTACATAACCACATTTCTCAGCTTGAAGTGAAGCTAAACTACCAAGTGTGGATTTAGCCTCTTTGAAAACAATGTACTCCTGACATTTTATAGCAACCCTTCCTGAGAACCTGTTGCTAAACCACTTGGGACAAGAAGAGTTCAGATGCCAGCTAGTGTGTTATAAAGTGTTCAAAGATAAACAAAGAATTAAGATTTCAGGGGTCCACTTTGTTATCTATCTTGCCCCATGCAAGCTTTTATTCAGTATTATCCCTCTCAAAATTTTCATATGGAGAAACATGCCTAAACAAGAGACTTCACAAGGTGAGAACAAATCAGCATAATCAATTTACTTCAGGAGAATAGTGACAGTCCACTAATACACAAGTAATTTCAAACAATTTTAAGATCTAGTTATCAGAGATTAAAAATTCTTGGAAACAGCAAAACATAATTAAATCATTAAGTTAAGGCAACTGAATGAATGTGACGTGTAAACCAAAAAGCAAATTAATTCAAATAAAAATATCAGCAGTTATTCTCCATGTAACAAATGATACTAAAACAGAGTATATATATATTTTTTATGTTTTATTTCTTATTTTTTCCGTTAAGATATTTCTTTAATTTTCAATTATATTTTTTTTTTAAACATGACAAAGGATTACAGATAAGAAACAGCACATACTGCAGAACAAGAAGAAATATCCTGAAGTACACAAGAATTAACATAGAAATTTAGCAATCCCAACAGCTATACTTACTGTTCTTCGCTGTAGGGCCTCCTGAAGTAAAGCACAGATGTCCTCGCCCACGACACCCTCACAACGGAAACCTTTAGTCCACTTTGATAACCTGGCTTTTGCCAAGCCTTCTTGCTGGCAGGGGAAGGAGAATGTAAATCCCAATGGAAGCACATGGTTCACCAAATTGTGCTCAGAGACAAACTTGCCGATACAGTCAGCAATGTGATCAAAAAGCTTAAATAAAAATAAAACAAAGATGAAATAATATATTTACTCTTATGTATATTCTTATACTAACAGAAAACACCTTTCCTAATCCAAGGAAATTGATGAATACCATAAGTAAGGCCTTGGTTAATTTGATGAAAATATTTTAAAGTTCTGTATTCCATTTACCATTTCACTGGCACTTCACAATATGCTAACAGCATTCTACCTTCCTACATTATGTGTTAAAATTTTTATTAAGTATCTATATACTAGAGATCGATGTGGTCGAAAGGATAAGAGCCCACTCTCTTAAACTTTTGGCACGCTATGTGGCAAGGTAGGTGGTTCAACCCCCACACTGGTATTAAGTTGGACTTAAATGTTAACTTCTCGTTCAGAAAACAATGGCAAACTACTGAATGTGCAACTGCCTAGAAAATCAACCTGGTGTTGATTGCAACGTCCTGCAAAGGACATATAACGTTAAATCTATTTACCGCATAAACATGTGGACTTACACATAAATTCACAGAAAAGGCAAAGAATGTGCTTGGATTTCTTCTTCTTCTGCGTTCATCCGGATTTTTGTTCTGGATGTGACTGCGTTGTGCCTGTTTACAGCAGAGCTGTGTTCTTGCGCCGTTAGGCCGACACATCCGACTTCTGCGGGCATTTGTTGACCGGGTTAACCTTCCCGGGGTGCTTGGATTTAATGAATGCTTAATTAAATAAGCAATTAAAAAATGTAGTTTTAAAAAATCAATGTGGACATTATGTACATGACCACATTGCAATAAGGCAAACAAATAAACATATAAAATAGAACAAAGGTCAAAGGCAACAACTGAGACAAGGTGGGACAATTCTAGTAATAAACCCTCAAATTAATTCTACTTAAGATACAAATCTGAATGCAAAACGAAGAATAATTCTACCCTCATCATTAATTAAATGTATATACGCAAGCTCCATGATAAGTAAATATAATAAAATTAGTTGCTACCAAGATTTTTCAACAACTAATTGCTATAGTGTTCTTGAACATTCTATTTTGGTTTTTAAAAAAACACTGAGGATGTATAGGATGTATTTTTAATACTGCAGGGTTTTTGAAAATATTGCCATTCCAAGTTTTGTATTCACCCTCTGTGGAGTTCATGCAGCATAAAATGTAAATACAAAACTTGGAACAGCAATATTTTCAAAAACCCCACAGTCATTAATAAAAATACACCCTATATTACAGGAACCAAAATATTTAACTGTGACTAACCACTATTTTGCTGGCCTTCGTGGTGATGGCATTACGGACGCAATTCGTAATGCCGCTTACCCGCGTTCGACACAGACAGTGACCGATTTGGCAGCAGACCGTGTCTCGCTGGTTTTAACATATAGGTATGGGAGCCGGTCGTTCAGAAAGAAATGGCAACGGCAGTAAAATGCTTGTGTTGACTGCAACGTCCTGTAAAGGATATGCAACTTTAAAAAAAAAACTATTTAAAGCACGTGACTATTACAGTTTTCAACCATCAGATTGTCACTTTAAAAAATGACAATTATTAAAATGCATTCATTATAATTATCACTCAAAGAACCAAGTTTTACAATATATCATAACAAGAATCTAAAGTGTGTTCGGTGGCTTAAGAGAAGTAAGAACCTAAAGTGTCTTCAGTGGTTAAGAGAAAAAGCTATAGAGGGCTACATGTTTAAAACGCGTACACATTAAATGTCCTATTTTCGGCCAATAATATCAAAAGTAAACATTTTAAGGGATTGCTAGGGAGAGTAAAGAAAATATCATGCACGTGACATGGATATATATACGCAGAAAATATATTTCATTTCAATAGCACTGTGTATTCTATCTACGGCGGTGGAAAGAAAATATATCTCTTTGATATATAAATCGGTTATCTGTAACAACAAATCTCTGGCTATTCCCCAAACAAATATTGCTCATGCAAATACTTGAATGGATTCTATTATTTAGTTGGTAAAATAAGTGAGAAAATACTTGTTGATTCGTTTGTCCTTCATATTTCCCATGATACATAGTTCTTTTCCCAGAAACTTCTATTCAGGTCTGCTCTCCCTCATCTAATTTCTTCTTCCCTTTATCCCCCATTGAAGTATTGGTCCTCAACCAACTCAGGCCAAGTCACCCTATCTTTTGCTACATCCTGCAGCTCCCTCCATGTCCTCCCTGTATTATTCATCTCTACGTGTCAGTTTTCTTCTCCATGTGTTTTAGATCTCTCTCTTTATCTTTTGCCCTATGGGTTCCAGAAAGAGACCTTAAAGTTATACTATTATCAGGTTTTCTCAATGTGTGTCCTATTTAGAGCCAGCATCTTTTCCAAACCTCTTGAGCTGAGTTGAGTTAAGCTATGAACCGACATCACTGCACTCAGGACATTCCCATATGTGCTCTGTCCCCTCATTCAACGGCCAGTGAAGAGTCACACCACTAATCATTGCCACTGCTATCTGATTGAAAGTTCTCCTGGTCTTCCCTCTCAGTTTTGAGATTCTACTGGAACCCCTGCCAATTGTATTTGAATGCCTCTATCTGTTCTTCAATCTTTGTCTACATTGCTACCTAAGTAGTTGTATGATTTCACCTTTTGAAGTTAAGTTTAACCAAGGGAGATCATGTTATCATGTTATTTTATTTATTCTCATTATCTTTGTCTTTTCCCTATGCAGTTTTAAACCTAATTCTTGTGACCTTCCACTGTGTTTATTTTGCATCTTATTTTGGGTATAAGACAGGAGATAATTGTTGACTATAAAATCCATATCATTAAGCTGTCTGTCGGAGTCCACTGAATTCTATTTCTGGTAGTAGTTATTGTAGTTGCCATAATCCAGTTAGTAGTCAGTAAGAAGAATAACGTTGGCAAAAGGCATCCTGTCGCACTCTTTTTTCCCCCTAATGTATCTGTTAGTTTCCCCTCATGAAGAACTCTGCATTTCATGTCTTTATATGTTGCTCTATTAAGTTAATCTTATATGAGATTTCATGGTCTATTGATCTAATATAAAGTGATGAATTTACTTCAATGTTTTGCTCTGTTATTAAGCATAATATGGCTATCTTATCAGTGCAAGATGTGTTTAGTCAGAAGACAGTCCATTGCATAGTTATTTGTCAATGGCAGCTCATAACCTCTTCAGAATATCCTTCATTATTCATCTATAATTTTTGCATTCCTGCAAATCTCCTTTCTTTGGTAGCTTTGCCAGATATCTAGCTGTCAAGTCTGCTGGTATTTCTTCAGTCTCCTAGACTGATATCCAGTTTCACTTCTGCAGGCTGGATATCTGGAGGGTCTATTGAGGCTGTTCTATTCAGAAGTTCCTCAAAGTATTCAGCCCAATTGTTTAATTTAAAATTAATATTGGAGATAACATTTCCATTTCTATTTTTTATTGATCCATTTGGTTTCTTATACTGTCTTACTATTTTCCATGTGGTTTTATGTTACCTAAATGTTGTCTTTTATCAATTTTATAACTATTTTATTAGCTTCTGTTTGTTTTTACTGTGCACTGAAAGAGCAGCTCTGGTCTTAATATTAATTAATTCTGCTGATTTATTTTTCCTTTCTTCTATTTTTAAGGATGTCAGGCTTTATCCATGTTTTATGTTTCCTCTTTTCGTCCCCCTTTTTCCAAGGACTTCTACCCCTAATTCATTCCAAATACTTTTGGCCTGCTGCCAACAGCCTTTGGTACACACCTCATTTGCTAACTGTTGCAGGACCTGGTAATTATTAGACTGTCCATAAATTGTTCCTTAGTTGCTTTATTTATACCACTTGTGCTGTCTTTTCCAATGCATGCATAATTTTACCATTCCTGGTGCCATCTGTGGAGATTTTTCTAGATGATAGGAGATCCACACTCCTTGTGTTTTTCTCTGCATCACATCATATTTGTTCTAGAAGAGCTAACTTCCATCTTGGCTGACTGATTTATTTCTTCTTTCCTTACCTTTATACCTGTTTGTAGTTGGTTGGATTTTTTCAGCTAGTCCCACAGCAACCTCCCTTAGTCGCCTCTTATTTATTGCATAGCAGATTGCAGTATTAATATTTCTGGTTTACTTTATAGGCCCCACTAACATAAAGGCATTTTCTGTCAATATCCTCATACATTTCATTGGTCTTTGTCTTATGATTTGATTTTTTCTTCTCTACCCACATCATCCTTTTAGTTTCTTAGCCATTTCTTTCATTACTCATTGCCCAGCATTTGCATGCATGCAGAACAACAAGCCAAACACAATTTCAGTAAGTGGACTTTTGTACCTGTGAATTCTTTTCTTTACCTGTGTCACATCTTTAGTCAGGTGTCACTATTTAGCCTAGATATTGAAAACTATTCACCTGTTTGATTTCTATGCCTTTGCTATATATTAAACAAATTTGTGCTTTATTGAAAACTCCCATGCATTCAGATCTCTTGATATTTAATTATATGTTATCATTATCCTCCACCACCCTGTTTAGAAAATTTGCAGACAATATTCAGACTCTAGAAAAAAAAAAAACTCTGTCATTCTCAGAGTGTATATTTAATCTATAATTTTAAATCCGTCAAGATATTTTATGGTGCTTAGTAATGTCTCACTGCCAGTGTTGAAAAGAATGGGTGATAAAGCACACACTAATCTAATGTCACTGTTAGTTGGTCTACACCAGCAAAATCGCAGCTATTGAGACACCAGGTGTGGGTAGAATCTTGACATTTGCAGATGATGTGCTGGTGTACAGACAGGGCCAGTTTGGTGAAAGACTTACAGGTGGCGGTAAACAGGGTGGCGGAGTGGTGCAGGGATGCAGGGGCCATTATAAACCCAGTACCAATTGGTTGTGTGGTACTCTTTGGATAACCGGATCGTCAAGGCAGACATCCCAGGTATTATGTTGAATGGATGTCCTCTTAGTCGAGAGAGTAAATTGAAGTACTTGGGTATCACCTTTGACAGGTGTTTTGTCTTTTAAGGATCATGTGGAAGCTTTGGTGGTGAAGGCTGGTAGGGGACTTAATGCATTGAGAGCTATGGCAGCAACCGAGGTAGATCAGAGGATGCTGTACAGGCTCTTTCAACAGTTAATCATTTCTGTCATTGAGTATGGTTTGGGGCTGCTGACAGTATCAAAGAGCCAGCTTGAAAGGTTGGAGCACATACAGAATGCTGCCATGCGGTTAATCCTGGGGTGCACAAAGGACACACCAATTATATGCATGAGGCATATCCTGGCACTACCAACAAAGATGGATAGGCATAGGGTCATTCAGGCCAAATGGTACCTGAGAGTTGCCGCAGACAGGGATCACCTGCTGCATGCAGCAATGGATATGGTCAAGGGTCATAGACTAAGACAAGCCAGGTCCTGGATGGCACAGGCAGAACTTTCTATAAGTCAGGTGTGTGATCTAGAGACCATCAATCATGAAAGAGAGTGGGTTGAATTTCCGGATGACATGACGGACTGGCACAATGTAATTATAACACTGGGTCATGAGTGCAGAAAATGGGCAGCGGGCCGCACTGAGTTTGAAGTGCAACAGCTGATCCAGAGCAACACACATCAAGGTGACATAGTCATCTACACCAATGGGTCAGTGGTGAAAAACAGACGTAGTGGCTGGGGCTTTATTGCAAAGACTAATGGGCGAGTCTTGAAAAAGGAGAGTCTGGCATATGAGAATACGACCTCCAGCATGAGAATGGAGGTGGAGGCAGTAACAGCGGTATTCCGCTGGCTAGAGGAGACTACTGCAACACATGTTGTATTCATTACAGATTCAAAGAGTATGCTTAGCAAGGTGGAGAAAGGAATGTTTCGTGTGGAATGGCTCTCATCGCTTCAGAGGTCACAGATCGTGAGAATTGTATGGATATTTTGCCCTGGCCATGCAGGTGTACGAGGAAATGAACAGGCTGATAGGCTAGCAGGGAGGGCACCTCTTGGTGGAATTTTGCCTATGGACAGCTGGGAGGTGGTCGTGCGCTTGTGGGACTAGGTGGAGAAGGTGGAGGAACAGATTGAGAACTCATATGTGGAAAGAATGAGATTGTGGGGGATCGGCAGGGGTCAAAACTGAGAGGGAAGACTAGGAGAACTTTTAATCAGATAGCGGTGGGAACGATTAGTAGTGTACCTCTTCGCTGGCTGTTGAACGAGGGGACGGAGCACGTATGGGAATGTCCTGAGTGCAGTGATGTCGATTCTTAACTCAACTCAACTCAACTGTTAGTTGCTTTGAATTCATCAAGTTCTCCTTCGTATTTGATGACATAGTTTGTTTACTCCCAATATATATATTGGGAAGGGAAGAGACCAAGGGGAAGACAGAGAAGTAAATACCTGGATGGCTTGGCCATGTGGCATGGCTGAGACAGAAACACGGAGCTGATCCATGACTCAAGTGAGATCAAGAGTGGTGATCGAGTGAGATCAAGAGTGGTGATCGAGTGAGATCAAGAGTGGTGATCGAGTGAGATCAAGAGTGGTGATCGAGTGAGATGGCAAAACATGACCGCCCATGCCTATCGGCATGGGACTTGATGGATGGATCTCTCTCTCTCTCTCTCGCGTGCGTGCATGTGTGTGTGTTATCCTGAGATCTTTCAAATCTAGACTGAGTTCATGCAAAATTTCAAAAAAGGTGGTCTTGATTATTCATTTTGCCAAAAGTTTAGTCTACAAAACATAAATATAGATTCTTTTGCATTTGTATACATCTTTTCCTGTGCATTATTTAAGTAAAATGTGCATTTCTTGTTCCTTTATCTGCAACACACCAAAACTCAGTTTCTGAACTCTCTGGTTGTATTTTATTTCTTATCCTTTACATTACAATGTAAAAAGAGTGGTTTGGTAACTTGACTCAGTAAACTGATTGTTATCAGTAACATTTTGTTATTCCTTGGTTTACTGGTATTGTGATGAAATCTGGCCTGTAGATGTTTGAGGGGATCTCTTCAGTGTCATATTTCTTATTCAGGATCTGTTTTGTTTCCTCTCATTTAAAACAAGATGTCCATTAGAATATTTCCATTCTTGGCTTGATACACCTGGTTTGTATGAAGTATGTGTTCCTATTATCTCCCTTATTTTCTTGTGCAAGGTGTTTTTTTTTTTGCACTCGCTCGCTTTGAACTAAAGTACACACTATTTATAGTAGTGATGGACTGAATTTTGCATGTGAGTTAGCTTCCCCTATTAAGAGTGTCCCTCGCCATCAGGTGAACCCACCGCAACTTCAGAGGTACTTGTAATTAACGTCCCCAAGTCAAAGATGACAGGTCAACATTTTAGTCCAGCTGTCCGGTTTAGGGGTTGAACCGCTTACCTCGGCATCAGCACACCAGATGTTTAAAAACAAGCATTCTTATCCATTCGGCCATACGAATCTGCGTGCAAGGGTTTAATATTGTTGTTCTTGATGCTTTAAATTTCTTTGCAAGCAAATGTAAACATGCTAACAATTTCAAATCAGGCGTTCAAGGTGCGCATTAATGATTTCACTATTTATGAATGTGAGAAGACACAATGATTGAAACTAATCAACCCAATGTTTTCCCATGGTGAATTTGAATAACAAAGACACGAACAATAGATTGAACGATTTATTGACAGTCATATTTTACTGCATCTCATCAGGTACATGCTGCAGAATTCATACAACATAAAGTAAAATAACTAGATAAATCCTTCAAGCTGAAATATAGACACGTTCACACAGTAATGTCAATTGTCTATCACAGTACAATAATTTTTAACTGACTATCATGTCTTTCTGTTTGCACAAAACTGGCCTATGAAGATTAATCAATGGCTTCTGCAAACTCTAACAAGCGGCTATTTTGTGTATTACACAACACATAAAAGGCACTGTCTCTATCAATTGGATTAAAACTAAGCTATTAACAATAAAAAGCAAGCTCTATAAAAACCCTTGTTAACTTAAATAAATTAACATAAGTTTAAAATGAAGGACAACACAACACTAGAGGACAATAATAGTCAAAACCTAGAAAATAAATGTTCTTACCTGTTCTCCTGTCCCTAACATGATCCTCTGTGGTATCAGATAGGTTTTACTCTGAATATCAATGTCATGACCTTGCAGTGTGACCAGTAAAACACGGAAATTTGTGCCTCCTAAATCCAGTGCAAGAAACTCTCCTTTTTCTATATTATGGAGAAGATAATGATATGCAGTGTTAAGGTTTATCAGCTACAAAATGATGAAAGATGTAAACTCAGTATATGGTTCATTTTTTGTGTACAACAAACACAACATAAGAGTTCTGAAAGTCAGCATCATCATAGTAGCATGATAAATGTGTCTTAGTCCTCTTATTTTGTACTGTTAGACATTATTACAAAATCATATAGCACAATCTAAAACGCCTAATAAAAAGTATTTATTGTACAGTGTACAGACACACAGATTTTCAAATGATATAACACAGTAATAAGACACTTACCAGAACCATCTGGTAAGGACCTCACAAATGTTGGGAACATTTTAATGTCTGCCATTTTATGTGACTGTCCCTTCAGACCATTGTTCATTTCCTGGTGTAACAATGTCATCACTTGCTTATAGGCTGCACTAGACAACTTGAAGCCTTTCACAAATGCTTCAATCTATAAAAAAAAAATTCAGAAAACAAAAATTATTCCGGTCATACACACACAAAAGATACTGATATAACAAAACACTTTCAAACTGATCAGTTTATTACAATAAAGACCAACTATCTTTACGTGCACTGTAAGTGTGTGTAAGGCTGAATGTATGTGCAGTAAATAAGGGGAACTCCTGAGGTCATCAAATCTGACAAAAGCTGACTGGTACTCTTAGGACTGGGAAAATTCAGAACAGAAATATAACTAAACTGTTGCATGATATTTACAACACTGGACACATATCCAGGTGATATGCTGAAATATATACCAATCTTTATCCAAAATAATGCAAAAAAGTTTGTACAATCAACCTATAAACCATGTCACCAAACTTATACTTAGATTTATAATGAGAAGAACAAGAAGGAAAATAAAGATGGAAAATAGTATGCAGCAGTGTGAAATTGTGAAAGGGAAAGAAACAAATATTCTGAACACTAATAAAGAGATCAGTTGAGACACAGTAAGACACTTGTTTTTTAGTTTACACCAACTCATTTGGTGAAGTAAAATATAATGAAATTATTAAAATGTCGGAGGAACATTTTTTAAAAATGTATTGGAAACAAGCAGCAGCAATTAAAATGGGAAATAAAGTAGGCAGTTATGAACAAATAAAGTGAGGAATAAGACAAGAATGTGTTTTGTCACCAGATCTTTCCTCTCTCTCTATAGTGAAATAATGGGAGAGACCAAATCTAATCCTGGAATATGAGTTGGGGGTTACATATAAACAATCTGTATTATGCCAATCATATGGTATTGATAGCTTAAAGCTAAGAAATCAGCAACAAATGTTGGACACTTTAGTAACAGAGTGCAAAACAAATAATGCTCATTGAATTTCAAGAAAATATATTTTTTTTTTTTTTTTTTTCCGCGTTTCCATCCTGTTTCAGGATATTGCGGTCAACACCAGCATCTTTCAGCTGTATGTTGATTCCTAGGCTAGATTACGCTCATCAGCACGCCACGACTTTCTGAGCGACCGGCTCCATACTCTCATAAGTCACTTTTGCGATTCGAACCACTGCTAATTCTCGTCGCGTCACGTGACGAGAGTATTCGGGGTTAGCGGAGAAAGCTGCTAACCCCTCGGCCATGGAGCCGGCTAAGAAAATATATACAATAGTTAAATAAAGAGATAACATCAAAAGGTAACATTACTATAGAACGAAAAGTGTTCAACCAAGTTAATAAGTCACTCTTGTTGAATGTCAGAAAAATTTACTGAAATGTTATACTGAACTTATTTTGTTGTGAATCTTGAAATGTGAACAAACAAATCACAAACAGCTTGGAGCCAAAGGAGATGTGATTTATCAGACAAATGTTGTGAATCTCTTTGACTGCCAGAGCAGCTAACAACAATTGCTTGGAGAAGGCCAATATAATTAGAACATTATATATAACCATAAGAAAGAGATAAACAGTTTCTTTGATCATATAATGAGAAAAGAGGCAATGGAAAAATTATGGCAACTGGAAAGATAAGTGCTAGAAAAGGCAGACAGAGAAATTATACTGGAAGATCTAAGACAGTGACATGGAGGAATATCATCAAAAGAAATTATCCAAAATGCCAAGAATGGAAATTTGAAGAAAGGCATGAATGCCTATACCATTTGGCAAGGCACATGATGACAATGATCACTGATATGAGACATAAATTAAGCACCGTTGGAATCTTTGTGTGTCAGTTCTAGAATCTGTTATTCCGTAATAAAAAAATACAGCGATTTTATTATGTTACCTACTATAGGATTCACACTCTGGAAGACTGTATCATATTTTAATATACTGTTTAACATTGATGGCTCAACTTCAGAAGAGTTTGAAATCAAGAGTGGAGTTAAGCAAGGTTGTGTACTATCCCCCACCCTCTTTGGGATATACTTTTCACTTCTACTGAAATATGCCTTTCGTGATCAGGATGACGGTATATACATTCACTCACGCTCAGATGGTGGCCTCTATAATGCTCAGAGATTGAAGGCCAAGATCAAAATTAGGAGGGTACTAATCAGAGAGTTGCTTTTTGCAGATGATGCTGCGATTACGACCCACTCTGAGGAAGAATTACAACATCTACTATCTGCATTCTCCAATGCTTGTTCTGAATTTGGTTTAACAATTAACAAAAAGAAGACACAGATTATGTCACAAGGTGCACATGGTGTACCATCAATCTTTATTGACGACGCCGAACTGGAGATAGTAGACCATTTTACATATCTAGGAACAGAGGTAAATAGCAAATTATCCCTCGATCAGGAAATCAACATCAGGATTGGCAAGGCAGCAACAACAATGAACATGTTAGCAAAAAGAGTCTGGGAGAACAGGAAGCTTACTGCCAAAACAAAAGTTCTCGTCTACCAAGCCTGTGTCCTTAGTACTCTTCTTTATGGCAATGAAACCTGGACAACTTACTCACGCCAAGAGAAACGTTTAAACAGCTTTCATATGCGGTGTCTGCGAAGAATACTTGGTATTAAGTGGCAAGACAAAATCACAAATACTGAAGTATTGGAAAGATCAGGTTGTGTGACGGTGTATTCCATGCTCAGTCTTCGTAGACTTAGATGGATAGGACACGTTAGGAGGATGGATGATGGTAGAATACCAAAGGACATCTTTTTTGGTGAATTACAGACGGGTAGGAGATCTCAGGGTCGGCCTCTACTACGATACAAAGATGTGTGTAAGCGGGACATGATTGATACAGGCATTGATAATGCACATTGGGAGCACATCGCCGCTGAACGTGTTGCATGGAGGGCAACTATCAGAAATGGAATAAAGACAAAGGAGAAAATGATTGCAGATAAAGCACACATAGAGCGTGAGAGACGTAAGATGGTGCACAATGGTGGAAATGACCATGTTTTCACATGCACCTACTGTGGGCAAACATTTGCAGCAAGAATTGGCCTTACCAGCCACACTCGCCACCGCCATGGATCGTAGTTATTAAGCCTTTTTGAAGCACAATGTACCAAACTATCGTCTGTCAAGACGGAAAGGTGCCAATGTTTAACATTCCTGGTTTCAACTGTGATGTATAGTGTCAATTATTATTTCAAATAAGGGAGTCTTTTTTTTTAAAATTAGGACTGAAATTCATTTGTATTTTACTTTACAACAGCCATCCCCTCCAAACTAGTACAGCTAGTGCTCGACTTACAACCACGATCGGTTCCAACAGACTGGTCATAACACAATTTGGCCGTAAGTTGAGTACGCTATGTGTACAGTAATGTGAAGTGATGTTATAAAAATATTTAAGTTAAATTATATCATAAATTTCTTTTATTATTGTTATAAATCAAAATTTTCGATGTTCATTTTGTGCCATTTGTATCATCTCTACACCATTTTGTTTCTTCTTCTTCTTCTTCGTTCATCCGGAGTTTTTTTTTTCCGGATGTGATTGCGGTGTGCCTGTTTACAGCAGAGCTGCGTTCTTGCGCCGTTAGGCCGACACATCCGACTTCTGCGGGCATTTGTTGACCAGGTTAACCTTCCCGGGGGTTTCTTAGGACGTTTGACTCTCACTGGTGTGGTGTTATCTCCCATCCTAGCTGGCCCATATAGAACAGCCAAAGACATCCTGGTCAGCCCTCAAGGGAAGGCAGGGGCAGACCATGGGCATTCCCCGCCATCCAAGGAGGCTTCCATAATTGCAGAGCCAACACACAGCGCTCTGGTACTGGGCTCACCCAAGGAATCGTCACGTCCTGCACATGGCTGCTTAGCCTCACTTCCGTATATTGGGCCTTCCGTTCACCATAGGCTGTTCTTCCGGAAACCAGAAGAATGCAGTGTGCAGATGACATCCACACAGTGAGCTTTCGACTCGGACTTTCCGCGCAATGGATTTGCTATCCGAGCAATATTCCATTTCGTGCCACTAGGACACTTTTTCCACCTTATTTGAAGCCCACACAGTGAGCTTTTGATTCGGACTTTCCACGTAATGGATTTGCTATCCAAGCAATATTCCATTTCGTGCCACTAGGACACTTTTTCCACCTTTTATGAAGCTCACACAGTGAGCTTTTGATTCGGACTTTCCACGTAATGGATTTGCTATCCGAGCAATATTCCATTTCATGCCTCTGGGAGGCTTTTGTAACCGACATACCTGTGGTATGAAGTGTGGCAGTCTGAATACTTCTTCATACACCTTTAAATGTCAACCTGTATGTAGTTAAAGTAAGCTGCGGTCAACTTGAGCTTGTTGATATCTCCATAGAGCTTGTCCTCAAATGAAGCAGGTGTGGGCCAAAATATCTTTCTCTGTTCTGCATATATTGGGCAATCCTGCAGCAAATGTTTTGCTGTCATTTTTCCAGTTCGACAATTACATTCATCGGTATCTCCTATTTTTAGTTTATTGAACAAGTGGTATTTCAGCCTGTTATGTCCTGTGCGGAGTCTGAAGATTGCTACTTGTTCTCTTCGGTCGAGTTTGTAATATGCATCATCCTTCTGGTGGCCTGGATGCTCTGATTCCCATTTGGTTTTATAGGTGCTTTTTATCAACCTCTTTGCCTCATTGTAAGTTATGTCTATGTCAGGCTGTGGTAGTCGTCCGCCCTCTTTTGCCAGTCTGTCAGCCTCTTCATTTCCAGGTATACTGCAATGTGATGGGATCCACTGTATTACAACTTTTTTGGATTTCTGGCTTAGACCATGGAGTGCTGCTCTTAGGTCAGCTAGTTCTGTGCTGTTATTGCTCTTCAGTATTGAGACAGCTGACTTTGCATCTGTGAAGATAGCTATTTGCTTCTCTTTATTTTCCTCCATCAAGAGCATTTCCTGCTGCAGTTTTCAGAGCCTCTACCTCTGCTTTGAAGTTACTTGAAAACTTTCCAGTTGCCACTGAATGTGTTTTTTTCACTCCATTTTTTAAATTTAGGAGAATTCCTCCTCCTCCATTCTCTATTGAATTTTTGGCTGATCCATCTGTATATGCATGGGTCCAATTGCTACTTGGGTAATGTTCTTTTATGTAGTTTAGGGTTATTTCTCTTCTTTCGGTTTCATGCTGAGTGTTCTCTTTCTCAATACCAGGAATGTTTTCTATCATCTCAGGCAGTTGCTGCTGTCTCCAAGGCTGGGAAGTTGTGTGCATAGTAAATGGGCTTGACTGTTGATATGTTAAGTATGGGATCTGCCCTAATCTTTCGTTTTGCAGTTTCTACAAAGTTGCTACGCTTCAGTCTTCCTTTTCCAAAACCATTAAACCTGTTATACATAGGGTGGTCTGTCAATCTTCTAAATTTTTCTGCTTGTTGCTGGGCTCTGCTATCTCTTCTGTCCTGCATTGGTTGTAAACAAGTGATCTTTTCTAGTTCATTAATAGGCGTTGTCTTCAGGCTTCCAGTTATGATTTGCATTCCTTGGTTTTGGACTCTACTTATTTTGTTAAAGTTTGACTTAGCTGCTGTTGCCCAAGCTGCAATGCCATATTCCAGTACTGGCCTCACCCGTCCAGTATATAGCTTCTTGAGAACTTTCTCATCTGCTCCCCACGTTGTACCAGCAAGCTTTTTCATGATTGCCATTCTTTGCCTTGCTCTTGTTCGATTTTTTCTCAACCTGTGTTTTCCATGTCAGGCGACGATCAAAGGTGACTCCGAGATAGTTTGGATTTTCTTCATGGCGCAATATTTTTCCATTCAATACCAGCTTAGGTTGCTGAGTTTTATTTGAGAGGGAGAACACTGTGCATGTTGTTTTCTCCTCACTTATCTTCACTAGCCATGATTTTGACCAGTCCTCTAGTGCTAATAGGGCTTGCTGTATTCTGCTGTTAGCTGTACTAATATATTCTTCAGATGTCCATATGGCTAGGTCATCTGCAAAGGATGATGTGTGTACTCTGGCTGGAAAATTTTCCGTGATGTCGTTTATATATGCTAGGAATAATGTTGGTGAAAGAACTCCTCCTTGGGGGACACCTTGCTCCAACAGCATCATTTTGCTGGTTTGTCCTTGTACTTTTGTCCTGGCAGTTCTGTTCTCAAGGTAGTGGCTGATCCATTTGTACATTTTCCCACAAACATGCATTTTTTGTAGTTTTACTTTCAGTCCTTCCTTCCATACTTTATCAAATGCTTTTTCTAAATCTATCCAGACCGCTAGTGTGTGCATTTTCTCTTGGAAGGCATCTTCTATTTCCTGAGCTATATAGGTTATTTGATCTTCAGTGGATCTGTACTTTCTGAATCCTGCTTGGTGTGGTGTTAAGAGTTTGTTTTCTTCCAGATGCCATGTTAGCCTGCCATTGATAATGCGTTCCATTAATTTTCCTACACAGCTAAGTAGACTGATAGGTCGATAGCCATTTGGTTCTTCCAGGTCTTTTCCTTTCTTTGGAACTGGTATTAGTATAGCTTCCTTCCATGCCTGTGGGACTATTCCCCTCTTCCAGCTGTAATTTAGGACTGCTAGTAGTTTCTTTTTTGCCTTTGTCCCTAGTCCTATTAGCATTTCATTTGTGATTTCATCCTTTCCTGGTGATTTCTTCTTTTTTAGGGTATTCATTGGCTGTTCCATTTCTTCCATTGATAGATTTGCCATCATATATTCTGCCGCTGTCTCTGTATTACTATGATGTATCTGTTTATCTTTGATTGCTTTCTTCTGTTCGGTTGTAATATCAATGTGGTCTGCACTGGCATAGTGTTCCATTAGTGCATTTGCAGCCTTTTTTCCTGTAAGCAAGGCATTTCCTTGTTTAATTGTTATTTGTTTGTTTCTAGGTCCTTCATTGTTCATGGCTTTCACTAGTTTCCATAGTTTGTTTCCATCCCTGTCAAAATTCAGGTTTTCTGTTTTTTCCCTCCAACAATCTCTTGTTGTTTGATTTACTGTTCTTTTATATTTTGCTGAGATGGCTTTGAGAGAGATGTTTGCTTCAATTGTTTGTTCTCTCTCTGCTGTCTTCCTGGCATCTTCAACTTTGTCCTCCAAACTTTGTAGTTCTTCAGTCCAGTATGGTTTGTAATTTTTCCTCGCTCCTCTTGGAATGGACTCAGTGGCTGCCTGTATTATTGCTCTGTTTAGACTTTCCACCATTTGCTTCATGTTGCCATATCGTGTATTTATGTTTTCACAATATTTGTCTGTTAGTGTGGCAAATCTGTCCCAATCTGCTCGTTTGTAATTCCAGCGGGGCAAGGGCTTTTGCTCCTGTGGAACATACTCCATATTCATTACAAGCTTGATTGGTCTGTGGTCACTACCTGCTAATTGGTCCAGCACATGGCGATCGATTTTGTGGAGGATGTCTCCTGTGCAGAAAGCTAAGTCTGGAGTAGAAGTGGTAATCCATCTTCTGGAGTAGAAGCTCGGTGTGTCATCCGCTTTGTTGAGTAGATGGAGATTTGAGTCTATTTCCCAGTCCTCCACTTCATCTCCTCTTTTGTCAGTATCTGGGTATCCCCATCTTTCTGAACGGCTATTAAAGTCTCCGACAACAATGCAATTTGTGTCAGTTATTTTCATGTTTGAGAGTGTAAGGTCTGCTGGGCTATAAAGATTGTAAATTCTTATTTTCACGTCCTTTATCATTATATCAACACCTATAATTTCTGTTTGGTTGTCAGAGATCACAGATACTTCACTGCAAGGTATTGTATTTCGTGTAAGTATTAGAACTCCTCCTTTATGTCCTTCATGGTCGAAACGTGTGGCCTGATATCCCTCGACTGAAAATTTGTGCTTGGCGTTGAGGTGTGTCTCTTGAATGCATGCCACATCTATTCTATCTTTATGAAGACGCTGTGTCAGGGATTCTTTCTTGTTATAAACTCCTTCGGCATTCCACTGTAGTATGTTGAGTGTCCTTGGTATTTGGTCAATAGCTCTTAACCTACTCCTCTGTGCCTTGACTCCACAGCACAGGGGAAGGTGACCACCAGTAGTCATGGGTGGACCCCCTCGAGGCAGGGGGCCCGGCACTATCACCGCCTGATGGGACTTCACGGGATTAGCACCATAACGATTAATTTTCATCTGTGGCATCATGAAATGATAAAATTACGTTGCACTGCTTTGTCAAGCCTGTGGCTCAGTACATCCGATTTCGACAAGCATATTTTGGGATGCTTTCCCTAGCCTTTGACTGTCCCCAGTCTACCTACAAGGCAGCAGGTTTGTGCGTCACTTCGTCTGGTCCCTCTCCCTTGACCTGTCCGACATGGGTGACCCTACCAGTAGCTGTGCTACCGTCGGCATAGCTCTTGGGGTCATTGGAACGCGGAAGCCCCTCTACCTCGTCAAGGTGGACGCACGGCAGAGGGGATTTTGTTTCTTATTTTTGCAACGTCAGGTTTAAGAAATACACTGCATTAACTGTACATGTCATGTACAACTGGTTTAATATTTGCAGAACATACAAAATACAGGTGTGGAAAATACTATAGGAAACATTTTCCCAAACGCAAAACACATCAAATTGTCATTAACATCAAAATATATATACATGTATGAAACATTTTATTGGCCACTGGTGCTTGGCTGCAGATAATTAATGTTGTCATCTAAGGCAGCAGTTGGGGGTACCGGAGTTGGTTTTTTCATAAACATGGTGAGCTTTGTCTAAATTGTATGTTTCTTTTTTTCATCATAAATTTCACGATACGGACGAAACACATCGTGCACCATCCGTTCAATCCTTGCAAATCGTTCGATGTTTGGGTCCATTGCTTCGAAATGTATAAGAAGTTTATTCAGTGAAGATAAACCTTCTGATAATCCCTTAGTGGTGAACTTTCTTTCTGGCTCATCCTCTTCTTTCTTGGCTTCTCTTCTTTTTTCTTCCGCCACTCTTTCTTCTTCCAGTTCGATTAACTCTTCATTTTTAAGTTCTCCGGATTCTTTGTCTAACAACTCTTCGACATCTTCAATTTCACACTCCAAAGAAAGGTTTTTGGCGAGTCAATGGACCTAGGGTTATTAAGTGTGACCGTGTTATTTCTTAGAAATTGATGACGCTGGCTAGCAGCATAGCATCATCATAGCACCATGCCTCCCATTCCTTAGTTAACGGCCGCCGATGATTGTAGACAACGCCGTCCGACTGATAATTGAGGCAGAAATAAATCTGAAATCTAATATGGCTAGTGATTGTGGTCGTAAAGTCGAATGGTCGTAAGTTGCATAGGTCATAACTTGAGGTACCATGTATATAGGGCATTTTTGGTTCTTGTTACATATTGCTTAAATTTCCTTTGCAGTACTCTAGGGCTACCTTTAATATGTTCATCTTTCTGTTGTCACAGATTCATTACCCTGATTCACATTATTATTAGTAGAATCCTTAAATGTTCATAATTCTTGTCATGGTGCACTGGTTCACATGATACCATTCATTCATAGTAAGAATTCTTATCAAGGTGCATTGATTCACATTATCCCATTCATTCATAGTATGAACTCTTATCATAGTGCAAAGGTTAGCATTATCCATTCATCAATAGTAACCTTTGATGTTCATAATTCTTGTCATGGTGTTGGTTCATTAATAGTATACTTTTACGTTCATTATTCTTGTCACAGTACACTGGTTCACATTATCCCATCCATTCGTAGATATTTGATGTTCATAATTCTTGTCACAGGTGTACTGGTTCACATTATCCCATCTATTTGTAGATGTTTGATGTTCATAAATCTTGTCATAGGTGCACTGGTTCACATTATCCCATCCATTCGTAGATGTTTGATGTTTATAATTCTTGTCATAGGTGCGCTGGTTCACATTATCCCATCCATTCGTAGATATTTGATGTTCATAATTCTTGTCACAGGTGTACTGGTTCACATTATCCCATCCATTCGTAGATGTTTGATGTTCATAAATCTTGTCATAGGAGCACTGGTTCACATTATTCCATCTATTTGTAGATGTTTGATGTTCATAAATCTTGTCATAGGTGCACTGGTGCACATTATCCCATCCATTCGTAGATGTTTGATGTTCATAATTCGTGTCATAGGTGCACTGGTTCACATTATCCCATCCATTTGTAGATGTTTGATGTTTATAATTCTTGTCATAGGTGCGCTGGTTCACATTATCCCATCCATTCGTAGATGTTTGATGTTCATAAATCTTGTCATAGGTGCACTGGTTCACATTATTGCATTCATTAGTGGTACCTTTGGATGTTCTAATTCTTGTCATAAATGCACTGGTTCACCATAATTCTTGTTACAGGTGCACTGGTTCACATTATTGCAATTATTAGTAGTACCCTTGGATGTTCTAATTCTTGTCATAAGTGCACTGGTTCACCATCATTCTTGTTATAGGTGCACTAGTTCACATAATCCTATTCATTAGCAGTAATCATAGATAATCATAATAATTCTTGTCAAGGTGATGGAAGAGTGCCTTCATATTTCACAATGAACAATGTTTGAATTCTTAAGTCTAGTCTTTCCTGTTCTTAAGTAATTCGGTTAAATTGAGTAACCGAGTTTTTTTTCCATTAAAAAAAAAAAAATAATTCGGTTATTTGGTTTGGCACTCTTCCGAATTGTGGTCCCAAATAGATCCGCAGTGAATAGGTCAGGGGTAAGGGTTAGGGTCAGTGTTTAGTTAACAACTAACCCTAACCCTTAACCCCTGACCTATTCACTGCGGAACTATTTGGGACCGGAATTCGGAAGAGTGCCTTTGGTTTAAGTAAGGCGATCCGCGTAACAAACGCTGTAACCAACCAGGCTGTTCATTCCCCGCAACCTCCGCGCCAAGTCAATGTGGTTAAATCAAAATTAATTAGTAAGTGTACACGCGTATTAAAATAAAAAGGTCTCCACTGGTAATGACAATGAAGATGAGGGACGGACGTTCCGCTCTCCGTTGCCCTTAGTGTTAGTACTGTTAGAAGGGGAGGAGGCGGGGGTCGGATTTCTCAAATGACTAAACTAATGTAACAGTTATTAAATTACAGTTACACCTGCATACTCATAAAACATTCATACTAAAAATGTACATTTCACGTTATCTAAACACTAAACATGCCTAACATACAGTGGTTACTCATATTTCATGTTTTAAAACTCTGAAACAATAATTCGGTTAAGTTAAGTAACCGAGTTTTCTTTTTCCATACGCGAAAAACGCATTATAAGAATATAAGTACCAGTATAATAATTGCATTCTTCTTACCCTGCCGTATTTTGAAAGCTTTTCGGTTGTTGCTGGCATTTTGAACTATTGATGGTCCACTAGCCACTCAACAATATAATAATTAATTAATTAAACGATTGAAACAAGACGACAGCAACGTTCCGCTCTACTCCGCCGCCCTGGATTATATCCAAACCACAAGCAGACGACTATAAGCCTCGCCGTTGACCTTCGCCTCTATTCATATTAATGAGTCTATTACGTCACTGAGCCGAAAGTTGACGAAGTGTGCCGATGCCAGCCCGGAACATACTGGGCCAATCCATCAAGGACGCCCTGGGGTATTACGACGTACACGTTTCGTATCACGCAAAGAACATACTGCACCTTGCTTGCTTTTTGCAGCCAGCACGAGGTAAGTATATTCTAGACCAGGGTTTCTTTAACGTTTTTCCCCCCTTCTGCTCATCTAGACCAGGGTTTCTCTAACGTTTTTTCCCCTTCTGTTCATAAAGATAACACCCCCTTTTTGTTTCCAATCGTGTCGTTGTTAGCTGGGAGACGAAAGTTTTGTTACATTGCACTTAAACTTATCACATAATTCTTTTTAGAAGTATTTTTAAGAGTACTCTTTTACAAGCCTTAATGTGCATCAGACATCAGTTATCAGCTGGGGTGTCGTCATTGCACTCCGGACAGGTCCATATATGCCCAGATCCCCCCCCCCCCCCCCAGCGTATGCATCAGCGTCCGGTGGCTAATAGTGCCAGTTCTGTGTTGGTTGACGAGGCCCCTCGTTTTCCCGATGTACCTCTCGTGTCTGGCCGCGCCTATTCTCACTCCCAAGTGTCTCATCCTGGACAACGGTGTGGATTCACTGACGTCAAAGACCTCTGTTCCACCACCTATCTTTAAGGATGTTAATAACATCGGCGCGATCCATGGGCTGGCCATCTGCAGGGGATGCAGAGCCAGCCATTTTATCAGCTCGTTCACTTCCCTCGACTCCCGCATGTCCCAGGACGAAGATGAAGGTGACCTTACGGACAACATACTTCCGCAGCGACTCAGTCCACTGTCTGCGTACAGATCAAGCTTCGACCTTCTGAATCATGCTCATTGAATCACTTAGTACACACACGTTGGTATAATGCTGTGATTCCAGCCATATGAAGGCCTGTGTTACTGCCATCACTTCCATCGCCATGCTGTTCGTGGTCATGGAGTAGGCACCACTGGATTCTTGAACGGTTCGGCTAGCTAAACGGGCTGTAGATGCCAACGCACTTCTCTGATGCTTTACAACAGATCCATCTGTATAGATGAGCACTTCGAGGTTGTCTGAGTGTTCATTGACAACGACAGGGTTCTGCTCTCTGCACCGTCTGTCGAGTGTGATCAGACATATGGTGCTAGATGCATATGTGTATAGACCGATCACTCGTGGGTGATGTGATCAGCATCACGAATGCCGCCTTTACTTCCAAAAACATTCTTCGTAATAAATTTAGGTTGGACCGACCTGGGGAGCCCATGTCATTTTTTTTTAAATGCGATTCCGCCCCGTAGATAAATTTAGATGCAAATTCAAACATTTCTACAATGGGCTTTGTGTGAAGTGGGTGGGTGGGGGGGGGGGGGGGTGTATGCTCCATTTCCAGATGAAATAGGGAGTCTCCATGGCGAAGTCGTCAAGCGGTCAAGCCGTCTGCCTCGGGCTCCGAAGGTTATGGGTTCGATTCCAGGCCGCATCGTTCGGTTCACGAGTGCATTTTTTTTAGACTCCCGAGGGCCGTCGCTGGAACTACGGAGTTCATGCTTTGTGCATGCTTTCCGCGCTGCGGAAAGAGACTGAGCCATATGGGATTTTAAAAAAACCGGTGCAATAATGTCGATCCTGCCGACTTTTAAGCGACCTTTTTTTGCAGATGAAATGAAATATGGAAGAAGAAAAAGAAGAAGAAGAAGAAGAAGAAGAAGAAGAAGAAGAAGAAGAAGAAGAAGAAGAAGAAGAAGAAGAAGAAGAAGAAGAAGATATGAGGAGGAGCAGGAGGAAGAGGAAATGGGCGAGGTCGAGAAGTGGGGGGGGGGGGGCAGAGAAAAACGATGAGGAGGATAATGTTTATAAACCATTGGCACTCCGTGGGTGATGTGACCAATATCACACCGGCTTAAACAGTACTGCACTTGGTCTGGCCGGGGGCCGAAATGATCATCAAACTTCACAACTCTTCACAACAGATGTAGGCCTGGGTGGACCACTGTAGGCAAATGCTCATAGTGGGACTAAGGGCCCACAATAAAAACAGGGCCCGCCGGGGCCTCAGCGTATCGCGGTGTTCTCTGGGGGAACCGCTAGCCCTTAAAAAAAACGTCCATTTTTAAACAGACTCCTCGTTGAAGATTCGGCCATACGACCACTGGCCCGACACTGATGCGCACTAACTATTGCCTTACCCCAGCTCCTACAGAAACAGCAGAGGGATTCAAATATCTAGGGTCAATGATAATAGCAGATAAAAAAAAAGTAACACGGAGATAACAAGCGCTATCAGTCAAGCACACGCTACATTCCATCAGTTGAACAACATTCCTGTGTAGCCTCTTCCTGTCCGTGGAAGTCAAAATGCGTGTTTTAGGAAGTTGTATACAACCCGTACTATTGTACGTAACAAGTAAGTAAAGAATTCCTTTGCAAGCCCTAATTAGCAATGGGCGTAAAGTGCTAGACCCATATTTTTATATGGCCAGTCGGCACGTGATGTAGTCAGTATCACACAGGACGCCTTTCCTTCCCAAGGTATTTCTTGGTACACATTTTAATTCTGGTCGACCTGGGAGTCCAAGTCAAATTTAAAAATCCGAATCTGCCCCCTATGCGGATCGAACCCTCGCCACCTGGCCGACAGATGAGTAGCTAGCCATTACACTACCGCGGCTTCCCCGTATGTCTGACCATGAACACTAAACAACAAAGTAGACAGAAACTGGAGTTCAGAGATATAGTTTGTACGTTCAAATCTAAGAATCGCAGGGGTACCTAAGTAGACCAATATCAAAGTACCGCAAGAGATTGATTGCAAAGTCATCGGATTTCCCACACACGGGCAACACAGTCGTAATGTGTTGATCATGAGACGAGAGGGTCTGAAGAAGATTATGATAACAGGAAAGAACGACTAAGTTTACATACATATGTTATGTTTTGTTTTGTTATGTTATGTCGAGCAGTGTCACTGCAGATTACACATTGCCATGACCTATTTGACAAAGATCACAAAGGAAGAAAACGGTATAGTTTCACAGAGGGGCGCAGAAGACTGTCAGTGGTCGAGTGTCACCGCCTCACCTTTAGATATATTATTAAAGGGCTGCAACTCCAGCCCAAGGGATAGAAGCGAGTCGATCAGGGCCCGAGTAATCTAGAGCCTTCTCGAAAGACTGGTCATCGAGTCCATGGTCCCGTGGACACTGACGTGGCCCGCCTATTGCGGGGTCCACGAGGAACTCGGACAGAGTTACCGCCCGTGTCGGATTAGGACACTTGGAGACCGGCAGAGGACAGACGGACTTGAGAGAGGCAACAAGGCCTACCTGAGAGGGACTCAATAGATATTCGTAGATATATATATACATAGGCTAGATAGTGTGCTAGATTGTTGTA
Organism: Cepaea nemoralis; assembly: GCA_014155875.1. Taxonomy (NCBI): domain Eukaryota; kingdom Metazoa; phylum Mollusca; class Gastropoda; order Stylommatophora; family Helicidae; genus Cepaea; species Cepaea nemoralis. Next base: position 430,102 of record JACEFZ010009773.1, on the reverse strand, counting down.
TGATAACTATGTGGTTGCTGTTAACTATCTGTGATATGTAATATAGCGCGGGCTGTTAACCCACTGCGCCAATGCAATACAATAAATGTTCTATATCATAGCGAACGAAGTTATTGTTGCCTGTGTGAACCCGAGCTCAGATACCTAGATAGGAGCAAGACGATGACAGGCTTTTTGGGGGCCCGTCCGATATGACTTCTCACTTACTTACCCTGAAACAAGTCTTCTGATATGACTTCTCACTTACTTACCCTGAAACAAGTCTTCAACCAAATCTCTCTTTTTGGACTTACTATCAAACCTTCCAAGGTTGAAATAGGCTATACACAAATAGACTTCCTTGGTCATAGAATTTCTGAAGGCAAATTGTTGACTGATGATAAAATTGTTTCCAAGATCCTTAATCTAGAAGTGCCTACCACAAAAAAACAGATTAGAAGTTTACTAGGTCTTATTAACTATTATTCTAAATTCATTCCACATTGGGCAGAACTCACCTCAGTCTTTTCTGATATGTTAACTAAAGATCATCCATCAAAAATTTGTAAAAGTACCAGCTTAGATGATACAATGTGTAGATTGAAACATATTTTTTCTAATCCACCAGTCTTACGATTACCCAACATAAATTTACCCTTTATTTTGACCACAGATGCGAGCGCTATCGCAATAGGAGGATGTTTAATGCAGGAAGTGGATGGAGTGAGACACCCGATTCTCTACGTGAGCCGCAAACTAAAGAAGGCGGAGACACGTTATGCCACAGTGGAATTGGAGGCTTTAAGCCTATTGTTTTGTATATTGAGATTATCTAAGTTCCTCCTGGGTAGTCATTTTGTTGTCCTCACAGACAGTTCGCCATTATTAGTCCTTAACCATGGGTCGCCCAAAAACCACCGGTTACAAAGATGGTGTCTTCTACTTCAAGATTTCGACTTCGAAATCCGCCATATCAAAGGCACCGATAACATTATGGCTGACCTTTTATCACGGCAAACGAATGCGCCAGTAGAATGACTCTTAGCATTTCGACCATTCGCCATTCGCCATACTAGAAACTGTGATACTTTTAGTCGGTTGCATATAACAGTGTAACTCTACACCTGCTAGAGTACTATCAGTGATTAGGTTAATTACGACACCCATGAACATGATACGTTAAGAGCGATACTTTAAGAACTATACTATCAAGTGCCTAAGCTCTAGAACGATCCCAGCAAGAAACGGTAACTGTGTTTCAACCAATAATATCAACCAGTGAACTGACTCTGAATACTGTAATATTTCATACGGGACATTGAGAACAATCCATACTTGCTGTTGCTACGAAACTTTGCAAACAGCCGAAACAGAACGACATCGACTACAACACACATACACAAACCTTAAAACTCAACACTATCAAGTTAAAATACAGTCACTTTATTAGAAACAGCAACTTATTAGTCAACACACTAACAAGCCAACAGGGACACATGTAGTCTGAGGGGGATAAAATAACAAGGTAACTACATATTTAGCATTATATAACATACGAGAGTAAAAGTGTATTGAAATGCACACACAGATCACGATTTGAAGGTGTACTTAATTAGCCAGGACTCCGGTCTTGTTAACCCTCTTTAATACAGAGGTTAATTATCTTGGTACTAGTGGGGTACTATGAGAAGGGCGGGTTGTAAATACAACTACTAAAACGTCACGTAACTTCGGTCAGATAAGCATTTTTTAAGGACACGAGAGACAGAGTGATCTCTTCACCAAATCAGAGAAGTATGGGAGAATACATGAGTTTTAATGCCAGTATGTAGGTTACCAGGTTACTGTCCACCAAACTACAAACACCAACTTTATGTGATTCGGTGACAGAATTAGAACAGATCTAATTACCCAAGAACAAATCATATCAGGGGGGAGGGGGGAATCCTGTCACCGCCTCACCTTTAGATATATTATTAAAGGGCTGCAACTCCAGCCCAAGGGATAGAAGCGAGTCGATCAGGGCCCGAGTAATCTAGAGCCTTCTCGAAAGACTGGTCATCGAGTCCATGGTCCCGTGGACACTGACGTGGCCCGCCTATTGCGGGGTCCACGAGGAACTCGGACAGAGTTACCGCCCGTGTCGGATTAGGACACGTGGAGACCGGCAGAGGACAGACGGACTTGAGAGAGGCAACAAGGCCTGCCTGAGAGGGACTCAATAGATATTCATAGATATATATATACATAGGCTAGATAGTGTGCTAGATTGTTGTATGATAACTATGTGGTTGCTGTTAACTATCTGTGATATGTAATATAGCGCGGGCCGTTAACCCACTGCGCCAATGCAATACAATAAATGTTCTATATCATAGCGAACGAAGTTATTGTTGCCTGTGTGAACCCGAGCTCAGATACCTAGATAGGAGCAAGACGATGACATCGAGCTTATCAAGGACAAATGTTTCTGAAGTAACATGATCGTCTTCGCTGCACAGCATGGCACGGTAATACCCTAATCTACTCTGCTGTGGTATAACTGAGACTCTGCTGGGGTATAACTATGATAAATGAAAGTCAAAACATTCTTACATTACAGAAGGCAGGATTTAGAGTTACTCCAGGGAAGGTCAGACAATTTACCTCTCTAAAGAAATTTACGATGCATTACAAGAAAATAAACCGATGCTTGCGGCATTGATAACCAAAAGAAAACTTTTGACAAAGTCTGGAAAAAAGGTCGCATCCCTCCCATCGTGACTCTGAGTGCTTGAGTTTGCAGTTTGCACCTTGTCCAGCTCTTGGAATAATGTTTTATAAACTGAACACCATGCAGTTGACCCATATTCCAGGTGTGGTCGTATGCTCTATGGATAAACTTTAAGTATTTACTCATTGGCTCCCCAGATGGTTTAATTTAGTTTTCTCAAGGGGACTATCTTCTTTCTGGCTTTTGTTGCTGCTTTGTTAATGTGCTTTCTCCGTGTCAGCCTGTCATCAATTATTACTCCAAAGTATGTTGGTTTTTTTTTAAATATTCTTTTAGGGTATTCCATTTGTCTAGATGGCGCCTGCCTTTTATTTTGAAGAAAGGGTAAATAGGGTGGCGCTGCACTTGTCAATGTTTATGCTGACACTCCTTCAGTTTGCCTATGCAAGTGATGCATCTATAGCTCTATATAGTAATCTGGTGCATGCTCATTTGTGTTCCATAGGACCAGGTCATTAGCGTACATTGCCACTTTAATTCCAGGTGGTAGTTCGGCAACAAGGTCATTTATGTAAATTAAGAAAAGTGTGGGGGACACCACAACGCAATATAACTTTCTTGCTCTCGAGTCATTTATCTGTACTCGGGCTAGTATATGTTCACCCATTTGTACATTCTTCCATTCACTTAATAGTTTTTCGGTTTCTTCACCAGACCTTCTTCCCAGACTTTGTCAAAAGCTTTCTTGTGGTTATCCATACTGGAAGCACCCGTTTCCCTTCTTGGAATACATCCTAAATTTCTTGAGAGATGTAGGTTGTCTGGTTTTCCATAGAGTAACTGTCTAAATCATGTCTGCTGTGTCATAAGAATGTTTTGACTTTCAATGTACTTCTGGAACCTGCGGTTGGTTATGTGTTCTAGTGTTTTACAGAGACAGATGGTATGGCTAGTAAGTCTGTACCTGGAGGCAATGGAACTGTCTTTCCTTGGTTTTTAGAAAATATATCACACTTGCTACTCTCCGGATTTGTGGAACTCTGCTTAAGGTTCAGCAGTTATTGAAGATATGCAGCATCTTTGTCTTGGCCATTGTTCCTAGGTTCTTGATCATCTCATTGGATGTACCTTCAGCTTCTGGTGACTTTCTCATATTCTCTTATGATATTGCTAGCTCCAATTCCCTGAATGTAATAGACTAATAGGTGACTTCAGCGCATCTGTACTGGTTCGTTATGTTCTGTATGTTGTGGTTTCTTTAGAATCTTTTTTTGTTTCCTAGGGTTAATTTCAATGGTGTTTTGAGCAAATGAGTCTGCTGCTTACTTTAATAAGATAATTCCGTCTTTATGTAGCACAGTATTTGAGTCTGTCACTGTGCCCTCGTCGATAAGTTGTTTTATTTGCTTCCTCGTCTTTCTTGTGTCTTTTTCAAAGTTCAGGGATTCTGTTTCTCCTGCTAGATTTTCAGTAACTGTAACTTGCATTCTTTGAAATTTGGCCTTTGCATTCTGGCATTTACTGTGGTGCTCTTTTGTGGTTTGGTATCTGCTTGCTGTCTATATATTTTCACACCATTATGCAGTTGCTCTAGCTCACAAATTCAGTACAGTTTAAATTGCCTAAGAGTACCTCTTGGTATTGATTCTCATGTTCCTTATAATATATTTTCCGAACTCTTCAAATAATTTATGTATGTGTCTATCTGTGTTCAGATTTCTAACCAGAATGCTGGTGCGATGTGTATACACTGTCCAGTCTGCTTTTTCATGTAGTTCCATATCCAGAGGGTATGGTCAGGGTATTGTTAGGGTATGTCACTAACAAGCTCATTTTCTAGGTAGAAAGACTGGCCGGTGGTCACTGTCACCGAGTTGTCTCCTAACAATTCGTGTGATGTTCCACTCCAGGTCTGATAAATGAAAAGCCAGGTCAGGTGTGGTTTTTGTATTCTATGGTCTCGAGTAGAAGGTAGGCGGGACGGATCGGTTGTTACTCAAGACACATCTATGCTCATCCTACCACTCCTCTAGTCTCCCTCCTCTCTGGCCCATGTCATCATAGCCTCAGCTCTGTGAGTGGCTATTAACATCTCCACACAGAATCATTATTTTTCTTCTTAAGTTTGGATTGTATGTAGTTACCAGGGAGAAGGGGGAACGGGGGCTCCTGGACAGTTGTAATTTACCAGATGTAAATCTGTATTGTCTGTCTTGAATTTAATGTTCTAATACTACGCCCCTTCCATTTATACTTCAGTTGGGAAGCAGTGATGTTATTAATCATACCCTTTTGCCTGTCTTTTCAGTAAAATTAGTAACATCTTATTGTGAAAGCTGTTTTCGTTGAGGTGATTTCTTGCAGGCAACATACTCTTATCATTCAATATGTTTTCTATGCCATTTTCTTCTGCTAACTCCATTCGCAATCCAGTGCATTATGTTCATTCTTTGTCTGGTATGGCTAGACACTATCTAGCTCCGCAGGACGTCTGAGAAGGACTTTCAGTTACTGTGGTTGGACCCTTTCGAGGCATGGAGTTCGGTACTGCACCTCCTTGGGTATCCATAACAGGGTGAGCACTATGGCGTTTTGCAACTTTAGACATTTTCCTCACGCGTGGCATTCTGACTGATGTGTTTGTAGCCTCCGTCTTCAGTACCTTTGTGTGATGAGGTAAACTGGTCTGACTCGAGTTTAGATATATATGTATGCATGTGCGTACGTACATATCTATATGGTTTCAGAGAGAGAGAGAGAGAGAGAGAGAGAGAGAGAGAGAGAGAGAGAGAGAGAGAGAGAGAGAGAGAGAGAGAGAGAGAGAGAGAGAGAGAGAGAGAATTTTCTCTAGCTAAGATAGTTAGTTAAAGTTAGTTGCATATCCTGTACAGGACGTTGCAGTCAACACCAGCATTTTTTCTGTTGTGATCTCTTAGCAAGTTTACGTTCAGTAGTTTGCCATTGCTTTATGAACGACCGGTACCCATACCATTTCGTAAAAAACCAACGCAAGGCGGTCACAGCTGTGTTTCGATCGCGGGTATGCGGGATTACGAACAGCGTCCTTAACTCCTTCCCTGCTGAGCCGATAGCTAAGATAGTAGCAATTCAAAAAGTAGCCTATTTGGCAAGTAGATTTTCATGTGTACCAGCTGAGATGTATTACTCTTCACGTTTGATTTATTAATCTAGTTGCGGTTGATTTATTTCATGTTTCAAACCACGAAACTGTAATAACAGAAATGGTTATAAGCAATATAAATAAATAGTTAACATGTGGAAAATCCATACAGTAGCAGATTGGTTTTTTTCCTTTTCCTTTTCCTTTCCAGTGTTCTTCATGAGAAGGACTTTGGCTGTGATTATTGCCTTTTTGAACTTACACAAAGAACGTCAGAACGGCACTGTTTAGATTTCTTTCTTCTTTGACACACACACTATGCATTAACTATTATAATACCGAGGTCTTGGACGGTACGTTTTGTAATTTTGACCTTGTATCAAGACAGCAATGTCAAACTGCTGAAGGGTTTATGCGGTGCTCAACTTATATCATCATGTACCATGCCGATAAATGTGGGCGGTCATGTTTCACCTTCTTAAACGATCACCGGAGTCGTGGATCAGCTCCATGTTCCTGTCTCGACCATGCCACCCAAATATTTACTTCTCTGCCTTTTTATAGGGCTTGCTCATTGGTTTTTCGGTATGTCTGCAAAATTCTTTGCATTTTCCCCAGAAACAACATTTCCACTGCCATTAGATGTTTTTCAGCTTGTCTGCTCATTGTCCATGTTTCACATTGCACATAATGTCTTTGTTATTGGTCAGTAGGTTACGTTTGCCATCTGGCAAAAGGCAACATTTGACAGCACATTTAAGACACCCCCTTGGGTGTGAAAATGCAACTGGCAAAGAGTAAAAAGTCGTTTTGGCAGGCTGTTTTGAGTGTTGTTGCTTAACTTAATTGCTGACGATGGTCATTTATTCTGCTCTGCGCCACATACCTGAGTCTCAACATATGCATCGGTTACCCCATGCATTGCTTGTGACCAAACACGATTGTCGGCTATATGTGATAAATATATTAATTAGTTGCACAATTTATTGTCCGACATATTGTGCCGCATCTTGTCAGGTGCATTTTGCAGTTATATATCATATGAAGAGAATAATACTTAAGCTGAAACAATTAAAAGTCACATTGTTATTTGTTTCAACCTAATCATTATTCATTCATTCACTTTATACGATATATAACTCTGCAGTATACAACTGACGGGATGCAGCGAAATATGCCAGGCAATAAATCGTGCAACGTATTGTTCGTGGCTGCTGTAAATTCACTAAGGGGATATATATTGTTTTAAATATTATTTAGTGTAGAAACGTTTCGTAGCAGGAACACGATGTGGGTATGCGAAGTGTTACGACCATCACACTTTCGTAGGCCTGAGTGTAAAGGAAAACAAATGGTCAGTCTCTCCTCGTAGCAAACAACGAGAGTTGACATCGAACTATTGTCAGCGTAACGCAATGTATGAGAAAGTTCAAGTGAAATTTATAGTGCATAGACAGGGGACACTATTCAGAATATAACTGTTTAGGAAATGACGAAACGAATGGCATCTCTTCAGTATTTTAGGAGACAACCATTGAGAAAAAAAATTGACATTTGTACCACTGCTGGTGTTTGTCGACATGACTTTTCAGACTGGAACGACGTGCTGCCCCCCAACAAAAAAGAAAATAATCACATATGTGAGACAGATATCATAACTCCTTGTGAACGCACATTTCAAAATGCTCACTCACTTATATATTTGCATAATTTGTACTCAAAATGAAAAACTGTCATTCTCTATTGGAAGGCAGTAGTAACGTAGTCAGATCTTAACATTAGTTAGGAGCAGCGAGCAAACAAAACGGCGCCAACACAGAATCTGTGTTCTCTGAATGACTTTGATAGTGCAAGTGAACTAGGCGTCACTTATTTAAAAAAACAGGACAAGGGAAGCGCTTACTTCTTCGGTACACTTTCTTCCCATAACAATCTTTTCCAGACATTTATGCCTTCTTACATGCCAAAATATTTCATTTTCCTCAATTTTATTTGTCTAATAACCAATCTTAGTAATATTAAGTATTGCTGGATACATCTATTTGTTCTCTTTTCCATTCAATGAATTCTGAGTACTTTTCTGCAACACTTACATTCAAAAAAGCGTATGTACTTTTTATCTGATTTGTTAAATGTCCCCATTTCATGCCCTTATTCTGCCATAGGAAATACACATGCTTTGACTTTTGTTGATTGCTACAGAAAGAGTTAATTGACCAACAGGATATTTATTCTCTGTCATCTCTAAGCATCAGTTTCCCTGGCCAAGAGGTTAATGACGTTGTTCGTAATCCCGTATATCCACTTGGAAAAGGAAAACAGCAACTGCGAGAATCGGCAGCGGTTTGCGCTGCGCTGGTAACTTACAGGAGTATGTGAGCCGATAATTCAGGAAGCAATGGCAAGCTACTGAACGTAAAACTTGCCTAGTACATCAACAGCAGCTGAAAAATGCTGGTGTTGACTGCAACGTCCCGTAAGGGATATTAAACCCCAAAAAATCTCTAAGCATTACAGGATATCAGGCTTCTTGTCCCCGCAGTCTCTAGTCTATCTCCTCACTGATTTTCACAACTGTCAACGGTATCATTCTTGTAACTTGGAATCCTCGCTGGTGCTATGACGTCTTTACGCTGTGTTGAGAACTTCCTAGGCTTACCTATGAGAGGAAACTGGAGAGCACTTCTGGAGGTTTCCATGTTTATGAAGGTGACCCTTTACAAACAAGACATTGTCCTACAAACTTTTTGGGAAGGTTAGCCAAGTCAACAAATGCCGACAAGAAGTCAGATGCGTTGGTTGAAAGACACAAATATTGCAGCTCTGCTTTAAACAGGCACAAAAATACCTTAGAGAAAACAATTTTTTTTTTTTAAATTTGGGGGAATGCAGAATATAAATATCAAAGAAGGTATCGGTTTGTATGAAGAAAATGCCACAACAGACAATTATACTTTCCTAGATGAGAAAGGGAAATTCTAACTATGAGTATATTCTTATCACTCTTGGCAAAGAGTGTCGTCAACAGAAGTTCAAAATCTACAGACAGCTCAGGAGTCATCATATATACCATAGGCCCTGCCTTGCATGACATGAGATTTAAAGGAAGGACCATTGCTAAGAACAGTGACGTATATGACTGCCCATTCTTCTGTCATGTGATATTTAAATGAAGTTGATATTGCTTAATTGTTATGTCTTCCCCAGTTGTTTAAATTTCCACATACATTTCTTACTTTTCAGGTTTTCTCAGTGAGTATCCTGTCCAGTGCTAGCATCTTTTCCTCATTTCTTGAATCAACAGTGTTATTAGACGTAAATTACAAGTTAATAAACCTTGAAAGCTCTTAGATTTTGTCGGTCTGAAGAACTCTCTTCGATATACTGCAGAAATTAATGTGTTGTGGAGCATGAGACATTTTCTAAATGCACTTACTGAACATGTTCTCAGATTAAGCCTTATATTTTTTTTATTTACGAGTTCATCTGCAAGAATGTGAAAAGAAAAAGGATAGTATGTAAGTCAGCAAAACGAGAGTCACAGGTAAGTCAAAAGTACACAAATTCACTGTATGTTAAAAGTAGATGTCTGCAAGTATGTTAAAAGGACAGTACAAAGATTGCATGTAAATAAAAAATACAAGTATTGGAAAGGACAGTTATGTTCACAATGTTTTAAATGAGTGAATCAGAACACACAGAAAGTGGAATCAGTCAGCTTTACATGAACACAATCACACATGTGATCTTATAAAGTTGGCCAATTTCACTTTCCATTTTTGCTAATTCACTCATTGTATTGTTAATTATTTACTGCAGTTCAACTCATTTCATTTCACATTTTAAATGGATATGGCAGAAAGATTTCTTTATTGTTTAAAAAATAATTCAACACCAAACTTCTGTAGTAGTGTAATATTCTGTAATTACAACATACAATATTTCAAATCTTATTTACATAAACTGTATAAATACACTGCTGCTGAAAATATGTGTGCTGTAAAAATGTATCAGAGGCAGCAGTTGTCAATACCATCGCGACGTTTTCTGTCTAACTGTCAATCCTCCTTCTTCATCCAGTGTCACATAGCTGTCTTTTCTTTTATCATCTGTTATATTCATGTACACAATGTATGACAGACAGCCTGTGAAAGCCAGCACACCGCAAGCCATGACATACTTGTTCTGTGAAATATGCAGAGTATACAATTATATTAATGACAAATTATGTTAATAGCTTATGATTAACTAGAAAGCACTTCCTCTGGAAACTACCAAGCAAAAGAATTACAGGGAGACCAATCAACACACACAGAAGAGAATCAGAGACAGAGAAGTACCGGTAACCCCGGGAAGGTTAACCCGGTCAACAAATGCCCGCAGAAGTTGGATGTGTCGGCCTAATGGCACAAGAACGCAGCTCTGCTGTAAACAGGCACAACGCAATCACGTCCGGAAAAAAAACTCACGATGAACGCAGAAGAAGAAGAAGTACCGGTAATGTGGAAGAGATATGGAAGAAATCTACAAGAGACAGCAAGAATAAGTAGACCTGGCATGATAGTTTTGTGTGTCTGTGCTCTGATATGAGATAAAAGGCATACACATTTTTAAAAATCATTTATTTCCCAACACTCGAAAACGCACATTTCTATTTTCTTCTTTCGTGGGAAGTGTATTACATCTAGTCAGGCATACTTTTTTCTAAGAGATAAGTGTGTCTGATTTCGGCATAGATTTGTTTAAGGTTTACTTCCTCTATAAAGACTCCATCCAACATTATGGACTCCACCAGGCTTTCATTACCAACAATTTTCTTATGGCATTTTCCAACTGCCATGATATTTTTGAATTGAACAATTTGCACATAAGACCTTCAATTCTTGCTCTTATCTGAGAGGGCTAGGCATCTGATCTCACCACCCAACATATCAGGAGGCCATGTGGTATTACGAGGGCGAGTCAATAAGTAAGTCACACAGTTCTGTGGGATGGCAGGTAAATGTAGTTGGTGTTTTCTACAGGTGTCATTAGGTGACAGTAAGATCAAATTTTATATTCCTGTTCACCAGGTGGTGCTAGGTATCTCATGCACATGCGCAGCGCATAAACAATATGGCGACTGTACTAACGGAGTGTACAACCAAAGCGCAACGTGCTGTTGTGCGTTTTTTGTGGTCAAAAGGGCTGCCTGCAAAGGCCATTCATAAAGAAATGCTTCCTGTTTATGCTGACAAATGTTTGCCCTGTAAAGCGGTGCATAGCTGGGTAGAAAACATCCTTCTTCGCCTGGTGCCCAAAAATTCAAGCTTACGCCATCAGCAGGGAAGGTTATGCTGACAGTGTTCTAGGATTGTCAAGGAGTGCTTTTAACCAATTTCAAGAAGAAAGGTGACAATGTGAATTCTGAATCATACTGTGAAGTTCTATCGATGCTTCATGATGCAATTCAATTTAAACGTCCAGGACTGCTGTCTAGAGGAGTGTTGCTTCTTCATGATAATGCCAGACCACATACGGCTCAATTAACTAGAGAGAAAATTAATCATCTAAGGTGGGAAGTTCTGGAACATCCACCTTACAGCCCCAACTTAGCCCCTAGAGATTTCCACCTTTCTGGTCCACTGAAAACCCACCTCAGCGGGAGACATTTCGTGAATGACACTGAAGTTGAATGTGAAGTGAAAATGTGGTTTAGAAAACGGAGCACACAGTTCTATACAGCCAGTTTGGGAAGACTGATAAAACGATGGAATAAGTGCATCAATGTTGGTGGAAATTATGTTGAGAAATAAAGGGACAATGTATGTATAAAAATAAACTGGTTTCAAGTTGTTATCATAGTTAGTTATTTTTCTACAGCCATTTGTGACTTACTTATTGACTACCCCCTCGTATTAGCTGCCAAAGACTCTTGTAAAAATGACCAGTCCTATGCTAGAACTCAAATCTGAGCCACACCACTCCCAAAAGAAACAAATGCATGGTTAAAATAATTAAGAACAGTACATATAATTACATATTATGTTTTCTATATGATCCATGTTCTTCATTCCTCTAATCTCTATTCCTTACACACCACAACTGCTGGTCTTCCTACAGATCACATATTAAACATAATGTATTTTTGCAGGGCTCATACACCAATGTGCCTCACTTTAATACTCAATAAAACCATTTAGTAAACTGTAGCCGACTGAAGTTGTTTGGATAAAGACGCTTCTGCATCCAAAACTGGAAAATGTTTCATTGTGGTGTTATTTATAACCAATATCTCATAGTTTTAATTTTCAGTCATGCATAGGCTTAATATATATTCGCTCAGAAAGCAATGGCAAACTACTGAGCGTAATCTTGCATAGTACATCAACAGCAGCTGAAAAATGCTGATGTTGACTGCAACGTCCTGTAAGGGATATGCAACATTTTTAAAAATAGGCTTATATATATTTGTTGATAGTGTTATATTTTTCCATATGAGTCTGAGTAGCAAATTGAAGGTTGTGTGACTATACCAATTTCCCCAAATTTTGGTGCTATCAAATGGTTTTCATGTGTAGGTAATCAGGGAAGGCAACAGGCAATAAACACATCATTGAACTATCCATCTTTTCAGGCGTACAGTGAAAGCAAATGGTAGGTTGTGGATGGGCATGACAAAATCATCATAACAATGATCTACAGCAGAAATCTTTTGAATGGGGCTGGAAATGTCATTGTGGACATGATACTGCACAATTAATTCATAACAAAATTAATGTGCACTTATAACTGCATAGACAATGAGGTACGAGCTTATACTATTTTACTGGCTCTATTTGACTGTTTATTGCAATTCTGAAAAAGTCAGGAGTCTTGGAATGTGATTAACATCAAACGTTCAGTATAATAAGTCACATCAGAAAGATATTACTAAGGATTATCATGTGCAGGGTTAGGGGGAAAATAAAACCAGAAATAAGTGAAGAACAGCGCAGGTTTGTAGAAGGCAAAGGTACAACAAATGCTGTGTATTTGCTAAGAACATTAATAGAGCGTTCAATAGAAGTCTTCTTCTTCTGCTGCGTTCATCCGGAGTTTTATTTTTTCGGGCGTGATTGCGTTGTGCCTGTTTACAGAAGAGCTGCGTTCTTGCGCCGTTAGGCCGACACATCCGACTTCTGCGGGCAATAGAAGTCAATAACCGGGAAGGTTAACCCGGTCAACAAATGCCCACAGAAGTCGGATGTGTCGGCCTAACGGCGCAAGAATGCAGCTCTGCTGTAAACAGGCACAACGCAATCACGTCCGGAAAAAAAAACTCCGGATGAACGCAGCAGAAGAAGAAGTCAATAAAGACCATCTTTGCTACATTGATTACATAAAAGCTTTCGATAGAGTAAGACATACTGGTATTATGAAAATGCTGGCAGACCTCCAATTGGATGGAAAATATCTTAGAGTTATAAATAAAAAAATATCTACTGGAAATAAGCAGCTGCCATAGAAACTGATTATGAAGTGGGTAAATTCCAGCCTATCAGAAGAGGTGTGGGACATGTAATGTCTCGAGATCTTTTCTCCCTTTATAGTGAAAATTTGAGAAATTTAGAGGATATGAGAGGAGTTGCTTTTGGAGGAGAAAACATCAGTAATATAAGATATGCGGACGATAGAGTATTAATTGCTGACAACAAGCAGGCTATACAACATTTGATGGATGCGATTATTACATGCAGTGAGAAACTAGGTTTGGAATTAAATTGTAAGAAAACAGAGATCATGGTCGTCTCTGAGAAGAAAGAAATACCAGTGTAACATCCAAGCGAATGAAAATATTCTTAAACAGGTAAATCGGTATGACTGTCTCGGAAAAGTCATAACATCTGATGGAAGATGCCTGGCTGAGATTAGATCAAGAATTGCCATGGCATAGGTGGCCTTCTGCAAAATGGAAAACATACTTACCAACAAAGAGTTGTAAATTGCAGTGAGAAAAAGAGTGTTGAAGCGCTATATAGAACCCATATTGTTCTATGTGTGTGAAGCATGAACAATTGACAGACAAGCTGAGAAACATCTAATGCTGGTAGAAATGCGGTTTTTGAGAAAAATGCAAAGAATACCATGGAAGGACAGAAGATCAAATGAGACAGACCTTCAAGAGACAAATGAAAAGCGGAGATTGTAAATACTTAATGGTTTGCCAAAAGTGTTTTCAACATCATGAAATCAGTATTAACACCAAGAGAGATTAACAACGCATTAAAAATGAGAATTGTCAAATGTTATGTATATTCAATACTACTATATGGTGCGGAAGCCTGGACATTAAACAAGCAATTAGAAAGTCGAATAGAGGCCCTGGAGATGTGGATATACAGAAGAATATGTCTCATTTCATGAAAACAAAAACAATCAAATACAGAGGTTCTAGAAAAACTTGGAATGAAAAGAAGTTGATGAAAGAAATAAAAATGAGACAAGTGAAATATTTTGGCCACATCAAAAGACATGACACGCTTATAAAAACCGTACTTGAGGGTAAGGTTGAAGGCAAGCGAGCAAGAGGTAGACAACGATACAAGTGGGAAGATAACATCAAGAGATGGATGAATAGCAACCTGGCAGAATATACAGTCAGGGCGAGAGACAGGCAGTGTTGGAGATCCATTGCAGCCAACCTTCATTGTGGAGACGGCACCTGATTGATTGAGTGATTGATGGTTTGGCAGCATGGCTTGGACGGGACAAGAACACAGACCTGATCTGAGACTCTGGTGACTGTGTGAGATGGCGAACTATCACCACCCACGCCTACCGGCATGGCACTTGATCATGATGATTCAACATAATTTTCACAGTTTTGTTTAGTAATGTAAATATCATCAAAATTTATTGATTAGCCAATGGTTTCATTGATAAGGCAATTACTGTTACTGAGTTTTACTCCACCTTCAATTTATTCTTTTGGCACTGGCTTTGAGCTCAAGTGTAATTTATACACATGCTACTACTTATAATGCATTCGGGGGCTGCATGGTCTCGGGGTATGGTGTCCGCCTCGAGTGCTGGAGGTCCTGGGTTCAAGCCCCAGTGAGGACCAGGTTTATTTCATGTGGACTTCTAGTAATAAAATTTCCCCTTGTCTCTGGGTAGTGAGATCGGACGCCCGTGTGTATTGTTGCGCACATAAAAAATCCCTTGGCAGTTGGAAATCAAAAAAGAGTAGCCTAATGGCGCTGCCTGGGCAAAATTTTGAGTTAAAAATCTACCCAAAGTATTTCAGGATCCTCGCCGACGCTACGGAGTTCGTGCACTGAGCTGAGTTTCTCCAGACTCAGGTTTGAGTTAGTAGGAGAACGGAGCACTTATGGGTTACACCCGTGTGCCGTGATGTTGATCCATCAACTAAACTTATAACGCATTGGACTAATATTTTGCATGTGGGTTAGCTTTCCCTATTACCGGTGTCCCTCATCATCAGGTGAACCCACTCAGACTTCTGAGGTACTTGTAATTTATGTCCGCGAAGTTAAGGACGAGAAGTCAACATTTTAGTTCAACTGACCGGTGAAGGGATTGAACCCACTATCTCGGCATCAGCACCAGAAGTTTAAGAATGAGGATTCTTATCCATTCAGCCATGCTGACCTCCCCCACCTCCAATGAAAGAATAAGATTAGCTGGTTCAAACTCAAATTATAATAATATAATCTATTCTATACTATTCCACTATTCTTGTTAACTTAGTTACTTACCGGCTTCACAAAAAGTTCAAAGTTAATTGCCCTAAATGCAGTTGTCGACCCCATACTTGCCCAACCTGTTGTTGCTGGGTGAGACTTCGTTGTGGGATTTGGTTGTTGCCGAGGCTGACTGTCGGTGACACCACCAGTTACAGAACCATGGCTCTGATTAGGTTTCTGTGACTTAAGTGAATGTTCGTTAGCTTCAGCCATTTTCAAAATATGATTCAACTACTCTAGTTTGAACTAGTACTTTTCTAAATGTCAAAGTTGTCAGGCAATGAATATAGTCAGCGGCAGTAGTTCATTGTTTTCACTTCAATAAATAAATCACTTACTCAAGCCTTATTTGAAAATAAAAATAAAAGTTCAGAACACGGACAGCCGAGGGCAGAGAGAGGTCTTTTCGATTTTATTTATATGTGACCTTCTGTTAAAATTATCTATATTGGAACGAATCAATCTATTGTCCAAATGCCAAATGAAAATGCATTTGAGTAACTATTGTTGTTAAATACTTCTAAAACAATGTTGTAAATAATCAGTAGTATTTACACAAATTACGGTGAATAAAATGTGTACCCCTATGGGGACAGTGATAAAATCAAAATAACTATTATTTTATACAACACTAGGAAAATGCTGAAACAAATCTTCGCTGAGCGGCAGTGCCAGATATTTCAACGCTTTGAAAACTCTCTGTTGTGTCGCAACCTTGATGTGGTGGAGGGGCTGTGTTCTCTAATGTCCCCAAGAACTTTGCTGCAATATAAACAATATAAAATAACGCAAAGTAATGCAGCATTACAGAGCAGGATTACCACACACACAAGACGTTGCGGCGACTAGCCTTCATCAGCAAACAAATACATACACAAAACACAACATATAATCACGGGAAAGATCCCCCCCCCCCCCCCCCCCCCCCCCGGTGACTATATTAAGGCATAAGGCTGCAGCTAGAACAGCTACTGGTATTTTAATGTTTACTGTTTTGCATATCCTTTACAGGACCTCGCTGTCAACATCAGCATCTTTCAGCTGATTGTTGATTTATTGGCAAGATTACGCTCAGTAGTTTGCCATTGCTTTCTGAGCGACCGGCTCCATACTTTCATAAGTCACTGGCGCAACTCGAACCGCTTCCAATTCTCGTGCGCTCACGTCAACCACGAGAGTATTCTGGGTTACGGAGAAAGCTGCTAACCCCTCGGCCAGGGAAACGGTTACTGGACTGGTATTTAGGGTCCCCCACATCGGGTCGGCCAATGGATAGGATCATAGGATTGATTTATTTGGTTGTTTCGGAGTTTGCGGTTTGAATGGATAGGATCTTCAATGGATGCTGTTTGTCCATCAAGAATGATGATGCCCATTCATTTCATCCAGTGGGGTTGAAAGTATGGAGCAGTGAGTTCTAAGATGGCTGATAAGGCCTATTTTGGCTCGAAATGTTCTTTAACAATGTGGGCAAAGAATGCTTGACGTTCCAGGAGGAGGTCTCCTGCAGTGGTTTTTCTGTCCAGCCTTTTCTTCACAGCTCTTGCAGTCCCGGTTGCTTCACAAGTGACTGCACCCTTATATAATGATGTACGCCACGAATTAGGTCTTTAGCAGCAGTCTCCCAGGTGTCAAGATGAATTCCAAAAGCTTTCAGTGAGATTTTCAGAGCGTCTTTAAAGCGTTTCCTCTGGCCGCCTTGGGAGCGTTTACCACAACGCAGCTCGCCGTAAACCCCCCCCCCCCCCCCCAAAAAAAAGGGATCTGGCATACAAGTTAAGTGACCAGCCCAGCGAATCTGATTTTTCATTAGTCGAATGTGGATACTGGGCATGGACGCTCTTTCAAGGACTTCAGTGTCTGGGATCTTGTCTTGCCATTTAATCTTCGATAGCTTCCTAAGGAGACCGAGCCATGTGGGATAAAACCCGGTGCAATGAAGTCGACCCTGTCGACTTTTAAGCGTCGACTTTTAAGAATTAGCTTCCTAAGGCAGACTGTGTGGAAGTGGTTTAATTTCCTATTATGTCGCTGGTAAACAGTCAATGTTTCACAAGCATATAGCAGTGTGGATAATACAACTGCTTTATAGACTTACAGCTTTGTTTGCAGGCTTATTCCATTTCAATGGATATGAACCTAGCGATACACAATTCAGCTAGCTGCCTTGTTGGTAAACTGGGGACAGTCGAAGTTTAGGGAAAGCAAACCCCAACAAATGCTTGTCGGAGTACTGAGCCACAGGCTTGGCGAAGCAGTGCAACGCAACTTACTTGATGACTTCAAAAATTAAAAGAATGGTGCTAATCCCACCGAGACCCGCCATGTGGTGATAATGTCGAGCTTTCCGGGGCGAAGGAGTCAACCCATTGCTGAAAACCTTTATCAATGGGAAAGGGGGGGGCGGTGATACTTAGTTTTAAAGTTAGTTACATATTCTTTACAGGACGTTGCAGTCAACACCAGCATTTTTTGCTGTTGTGTTCTCATGGGAAGTTTACGTTCAGTAGTTTGCAATTGCTTTCTGAACGACCGGCACGCATACCATTTCGTAAAAACCAACGGAACGTGGTCTGCTGCCAAATCGCACGCAGATGTGTTTCGAACGCGGGTATGCGGGGTCACGAATTGCGTCCGTAATCACATCGCCAAGGAGCAGGCTAATACTTAGTTACAAAACTGGAATATAACTAATAAGTAATCAACAGGTTTTTCGTTTTCGTTAAAACATGTGGATTACTCATTTGTAAGGGGTCACACGGTCTCCGTGTCCAAAAGCTTGCGAACGCGGTTCGTGAGCCGCTTACCAGGCGTTCGAAACGCAACCGCGACCAATTTGTGCAGCAGACCGTGTCGCGTTGTGTTATAACGTGTTGGCTGGGAGCCGGTCGTTCGGAAAGCAATGGCAAACTACTGAATGTAAAATTTTCCTAGTACATCAACAGCAGCTGAAAAATACTGGTGTTGACTGCAACGTCCTGCAAGGGATATGCAACATTAAAAAAGGGGTTCACAGGATTTCTGGCGATCATAAGCCTCTCGTGGTTGGTCCAGAGTGTTTATACTGTCTATTATTACCTGTATGTATCGGCTGTGGCTTGTAGTCCGCATCTGCCTTGTTTTTTTACAATAGCAATTTTATTAATATAAATTATTATTATATTATTATTCGATAATGACTTATCGTTGGCAATTAGTTAAACTGTCCCATCTCTCGCTTTGTCTCAGACAACCCCCTCTCCCCCCCCCCCCCCTTTTATTCAACGCACCACTCCCATCGCATGCCTAAGTTTTAGGACTGTTTATCGCCGTGCTGATAATAATCTCTGAAACATTTATTATTTGTTACTCTTCTCAACACAGATAATAATTAGCGTATTTACACCAATCCTAACACCACCAAGCCCTCATATGGTCACCAGTAGGGAAAAGAAAACGGGGAAGACCAAGAGAGACCCTGCGTAGAACCATCATTAGAGAAGGCTCATTCAACGGCCAAGTAAATATCCAAGATCTACAACAGATAGCAGCGAACCGCCAGGCATGGAGAGACAGGACTTCTGCCCTATGCGCCGCCTTAGGCTCAAGAGGAAAGACTAACTAACTAACTAACACCACCATTGTCAGACTTGGAAATTTTCCAAATCATACTTACGCAAAATAAACACCTTCGAGATTAGATGTTTGAGGAGAGCTGCCAACTTAACTATCCAAGACGGATTAAGAATTTATGTTGTCATGCAGACAACAGCCGACCACGTAAACGATGAATGCAGGGAATTACAGAGTCCATCGGAATATCGATACATGAAGCCCATAAGCGGGCACTCTCCCGCTGTTTATACTTTACATCGGAAGTGAAGTCCAAGGTACAAGAGGAATATGATGAGATGAGAGATGAGATGCAGACAGGATTAACGGTTAACGATTAAGAATTATAACACCTTGTGCCACATATATTGAAAGGCAAACGGTACAAAAGTTCGTCTTCTCGCTAGAATGCAACACCATCAACTATCAACTACCAACATTGGCACCACATTAAAGAAGATTTGAGACGAGAGCAAGAGAAGTAAATGGATTGACGACATCAAAGACAAAGTTTATACAGTAAACAACTAACATGGAATGACGCCATCCAGTGCTACCCATCGGGTGATGGAACGTCAGCTATTCCTCCCCACGCCGCTTGTCGGCAACAGTGGAAGATGACTTTGATTATGACTGTTCTCAACTGCAGTGAGCGCATAATATATTGTTTTCTCAGATATATAAATATAGCCGCATGCCTGTCTTTGGATTACGAGTTAATAAATTCTCCAAGTTGGCAACATTGACAGGAAGTTGTAAATATAGTCACGTTCGTGTATCTAGTTGACATCATAATGTTTGAGGAATATTATTAATGTATAGGCGATAATAGTTAATACACCATACTGTGAGATATTTCAAATATTAATTAAACAACAATACAGAAACGAAGTATAGAGTTAATTCACGTAAATTCTTTCTGTTTACTGTAATCTGTATATATGACATTTTAAGTAGATGTATGAAACATATTGAAGCTGAAAATCTGGCATACACGACTATGCTTTATATGGAATAGCGGCGTCCGTGAAGAACCAGCATTCAACAGCAAAAATGTGCATGTTAGAATGATGTTGAAGGTTAATAAGTTTATTACTTTCTCGTAGTATCAGTATTAGCTTGTGTTTTAAATTTGTATATAAACCATATGCAAGATGATAAAAATATAATTTTTAATACTTTATTATGAGCTGGTACTTAGGAACTTTATTTAATTTATTTTATATTTATTAATAATAAATTAAAATATATAATAAAATAATATTATTTTATATAATTAATTAATATCAACTAACAATAAATATATTTATTAATTACAAGTTTTAATTTTATCTATAATTATCTAACTAGGTTATAAAATCTTGTTTTTAATGTCTATAAATAATAAAGCCAGAGATGATTCAGTGTTTTCATATTTATTTTATATTTATTAGTAATAAAATATTTATTAAGATTATTAAATTATAGTGTTACATATAATAATATAATAATAATGTATTTTTGATTAGTATTATCACATTTATTTAATTTGTAAAAAACAATTTGACAATATTGTTATATAAGTTACATTACTTTTATAGTATGGATTTTCGTCCATCACAAATGATGAGGACCATTCATTCATTGCATCTTTTGATTGAATTGATGAAGAACGAATGACTTGCGCTTTAGTTTGGATTATAGTGAGGAAGTGGTTGCGCAACTCCGTCGACCTCACTCTCTCGTCTGCGTCCACCTGGTTCCAGTGGCAAGCATGGCAAGACGACTGGAGACGGACACAGATGCAGTGGACGTTAGGCTGCCACAGCCAGTTATCCCTGTATATATTGGCTCTCAAATACAAATTACAAATGGTAGCCTAGAGCCTCGTGCAAATGGCCCTTCTGTCAATTCCTTTTTCAGCTTTAAGACAAGGGTAGTGACAAGCGACAAGCGTATGAATACTGATAGGATCAACCAGATATCAGTCAGATAGACATGACTGACCGCCAAACCTGACCACACACACATGTGGCCACTTTTATAGTATGGATACTGTTGTAGTACAGTATACTTGTACTACGACAGTATTCATACTATAAAAGTAGTGTAAGTTAAACAATATTGTCAAATTGATTTTTTTTGCAAATTAAATAAATGTAAGGATTTGTAATTTTGTGTTAGAATTATTTGTAAATTAAAGTTGCACATTTCTTTTATTGGTTTATATTTGGCCATTTTTATTCCCAATTAGGTCATAGAGACCCTCATTCAACTCACACCAAGCTATCCTATCTTTTGCCATCTTCTCTAGTTTCGTATATGTTCTCCCCATATTAATGTGTTTTTAATTCTCATTGTCGTCTCCACCCTCCCCCTCTCACACTCACCCACACACACACACCCACCCACACACACACACAGAGTGTGTTTCTCATTCTGTTTGATCTTTCTGTTTCTTCTCTATTTCTCTTTCTCTGTGTGTCGCTTCATTTATCTCTTCTCCCCTCACAATATATATCAATAAATAGATGTATAATGTTGCTTGATATTGCCAGACAGAGCATGCAGAATTACCATGGCAATATGTTTAACGATCAAGATAAAGATGATAAAAGTAGCTTAGAAGCTGCTGCAGAAGCAGCTGCAAAGGTCAACGCTTTGCTGATTGCCAAAGGGATGTTGAAGCCAAATCAGATTCACTCAGCAACAAATGTAATCACTAAAAAGGTAATAGGTGTCAGTTTTAACATGATTTATTACTAGTGATTTATGTATTATCTTGAGAACATTAACAGAAAGAATGGTTGAAATGAACAGATCTATATGTTTTGTGCTTTATTGATTACATTAAGGCATTTTATAAGGTGAAACACAAAGAAATGATTACAATTCTGGCATTGTTAAACATTGATGGTAAAGATCTAAAAATAATTAAGAGTATGTATTGGCAACAAAGATCAGCCATAAGAATTGACAACCAATTAGGAACTTTTCAAGAAATAAACAAGGCAAGGCGGTAGATAGGGTTGTTTGTGTAGTTTCACCTGATCTGTTAAGTTTGATTTGCAAAATGATGAGACCCATACAAGACATTCCAGGAATATTGGTTGGTGTATATTCTTCTGCGTTCATCCGGATTTTTTTTCCCGGATGTGACTGCGTTGTGCCTGTTTACAGCAGAGCTGCGCTTCTTGCGCCGTTAGGCCGACACATCCGACTTCTGCGGGCATTTGTTGACCGGGTTAACCTTCCCGGGGGGTTGGTGTATATAATGTAAACAATCTTTGTTATGCTGATGACATCGTTTCGATTACTGAAAATGAAGTGCAGTTACAAGAAATGATAGATTCAATTGCAATGGAAAGTCAGAACAAAGGATTTAATCTGAATAACATAAAACAAAAGTAATGGTTATTCATCATCATCCAGTGCCTTGCTAACTGGCTTGAGTGATCATGCCTCTCCACAAATTATGTTACGGATCAGTTCGCGTGTTGACTTCCTTCCATGAGGTGTGACATATCCTATGAATCTACCCAGGAAGGCTGACCAGTCAACAAATGCCACAGGGCAGGTGCTGGATTTCGCCATAGAAAGGAGATAAAGAACTCTCAAAGAATACAGTGCAGGAAAACTAAGGGATATGAGTATCCGAGTTGACAACGGGAAACGTCACACCAACGCAATCGTGACAAAAAAAACATACGTTGTGCGGTGATCAAGACAAACGGTCGTGCGTTGGAATTTGGGAACAACTTGGTGTGGCTATTGGATGGTTTGAAGGCTAGCAGTGGACTCTAAGTTAATAACAGCTAGAAGCATATATTGGGAACGCCATGGATTCGAGAACGACGGGCAGAATCTAGACAAGAATCGGAGGAAGATGACAGCATGGAGGGCCTGAGTGAACGGACGAAGGAGAAAAGATACTGAGTGACGACCAGGCGAACTTAGGACAGGTTGGAGTAATTCATTTTTGTGTATGCTTATATTAGATGCCACTCCCCCTCTGCTGTGTGTCCACCGTGACGAGGTAGAGGGGCTTGTGCGTCCCAATGACCCCAAGAGCTATGCCGACGGTAGCACAGCTACTGGTAGGGCCACCCATGTCGGACAGGTCAAGGGAGAGGGACCAGACGAAGAGACACACAAACCTGCTGCCTTGTAGGTAGACTGGGGACAGTCAAAGGCTAGGGAAAGCACCCCAAATACATGCTTGTCGAAATCGGATGTACTGAGCCACAGGCTTGACAAAGCAGTGCAACGTGAAACCTATTGCCTTGTAGGTAGACTGGGGACAGTCAAAGGCTAGGGAAAGCATCCCGAATAAATGCTTGTCGAAATCGGATGTACTGAGCCACAGGCTTGACAAAGCAGTGCAACGTAACTTAATTCATGATGTCACAAATCAAAATTAATCGATA
This sequence comes from Cepaea nemoralis, assembly GCA_014155875.1. Lineage (NCBI taxonomy): Eukaryota > Metazoa > Mollusca > Gastropoda > Stylommatophora > Helicidae > Cepaea > Cepaea nemoralis. The sequence continues at coordinate 406,564 of JACEFZ010009773.1, read as the reverse complement.
TGGTGCTAATCCCGTGAAGTCCCATCAGGCGGTGATAGTGCCGGGCCCCCTGCCTCGAGGGGGTCCACCCATGACTACTGGTGGTCACCTTCCCCTGTGCTGTGGAGTCAAGGCACAGAGGAGTAGGTTAAGAGCTATTGACCAAATACCCCGGACACTCAACATACTACAGTGGAATGCCGAAGGAGTTTACAAGAAGAAAGACTCCCTAACACAGCGTCTTCATAAAGATAGAATAGATGTGGCATGCATTCAAGAGACACACCTCAACGCCAATCACAAATTCTCAGTCAGAGGATATCAGGCCACACGTTTCGACCGCGAAGGACACAAAGGAGGAGTTCTAATACTAACACGAAATACAATACCTTGCAGCGAAGTATCTGTGATCTCTAACAACCAAACGGAAATTATAGGTGTTGATTTAATGATAAAGGACGTGAAAATAAGAATCTACAATCTGTATAGCCCAGCAGATAAGGACCTTACACTCTCAAACATGAAAATAACTGACACAAACTGCATTATTGTCGGAGACTTTAATAGCCGTTCAGAAAGATGGGGATACCCAGATACTGACAAAAGAGGAGATGAATTGGAGGACTGGGAAATAGACTCAAATCTCCATCTACTCAACAAAGCGGATGACACACCGAGCTTCTACTCCAGAAGATGGCTTACCACTTCTACTCCAGACTTAGCTTTCTGCACAGGAGACATCCTCAACAAAATCGATCGCCATGTGCTGGACCAATTAGCAGGTAGTGACCACAGACCAATCAAGCTTGAAATGAATATGGAGTATGTTCCACAGGAGCAAAAGCCCTTGCCCCGCTGGAATTACAAACGAGCAGATTGGGACAGATTTGCCATACTAACAGACAAATATTGTGAAAACATAAATACACGATATGGCAACATAAAGCAAATGGTGGAAAGTCTAAACAGAGCGATAATACAGGCAGCCACTGAGTCCATTCCAAGAGGAGCGAGGAAAAATTACAAACCATACTGGACTGAAGAACTACAAAGTTTGGAGGACAAAGTTGAAGATGCCAGGAAGACAGCAGAGAGAGAACAAACAATTGAAGCAAACATCTCTCTCAAAGCCATCTCAGCAAAATATAAAAGAACAGTAAATCAAACAACAAGAGATTGTTGGAGGGAAAAAACAGAAAACCTGAATTTTGACAGGGATGGAAACAAACTATGGAAACTAGTGAAAGCCATGAACAATGAAGGACCTAGAAACAAACAAATAACAATTAAACAAGGAAATGCCTTGCTTACAGGCAAAAAGGCTGCAAATGCACTAATGGAACACTATGCAAATGCAAACCACATTGATATTACAACCGAACAGAAGAAAGCAATCAAAGACAAACAGATACATCATAGAAATACAGAGACAGCAGCAGAATATATGATGGCAAATCTAACAATGGAAGAAATGGAACAGGCAATGAATACCCTAAAAAAGAAGAAATCACCAGGAAAGGATGGAATCACAAATGAAATGCTAATAGGACTAGGCACCAAGGCAAAGAAGAAACTACTAGCAGTCCTAAATAACAGCTGGAAGAGAGGAATAGTCCCACAGGCATGGAAGGAAGCTATACTAATACCAGTCCCAAAGAAAGGAAAAGACCTGGAAGAACCAAATGGCTATCGACCTATCAGTCTACTTAGCTGTGTAGGAAAATTAATGGAACGCATTATCAATGGCAGGCTAACATGGCATCTGGAAGAAAACAAACTCTTAACACCACACCAAGCAGGATTCAGAAAATACAGATCCACTGAAGATCAAATAACCTATATAGCTCAGGAAATAGAGGATGCCTTCCAAGAGAAAAAGCACACGCTAGCAGTCTGGATAGATTTAGAAAAAGCATTTGATAAAGTATGGAAGGAAGGACTGAAAGTAAAACTGCAAAACATGCATGTTTGTGGAAAAATGTATAAATGGATCAGCCACTACCTTGAGAACAGAACTGCCAGGACAAAAGTACAAGGACAAACAAGCAAAATGATGCTGCTGGAGCAAGGTGTCCCCCAAGGAGGAGTTCTTTCACCAACATTATTCCTAGCATATATAAATGACATCACAGAAAATTTTCCAGCCAGAGTACACACATCCTCCTTTGCAGATGACCTAGCCATATGGACATCTGAAGAATATATTAGTACAGCTAACAGCAGAATACAGCAAGCCTTATTAGCGCTAGAGGACTGGTCAAAATCATGGCTAGTGAAGATAAGTGAGGAGAAAACAACATGCACAGTGTTCTCCCTCTCAAATAAAACTCAGCAACCTAAGCTGGTATTGAATGGAAAAATATTGCGCCATGAAGAAAATCCAAACTATCTAGGAGTCACCTTTGATCGTCGCCTGACATGGAAGACACAGGTTGAGAAAAATCGAACAAGAGCAAGGCAGAGAATGGCAATCATGAAAAAGCTTGCTGGTACAACATGGGGAGCAGATGAGAAAGTTCTCAAGAAGTTATATACTGGACGGGTGAGGCCAGTACTGGAATATGGCATTGCAGCTTGGGCAACAGCAGCTAAGTCAAACTTTAACAAAATAAGTAGAGTCCAAAACCAAGGAATGCGAATCATAACTGGAAGCCTGAAGACAACGCCTATTAATGAACTAGAAAAGATCACTTGTTTACAACCAATGCAGGATAGAAGAGATAGCAGAGCCCAGCAACAAGCAGAAAAATTTAGAAGATTGACAGACCACCCTATGTACAACAGATTTAATGGTTTTGGAAAGGGAAGACTGAAGCGTAGCAACTTTGTAGAAACTGCAAAACGAAGGATTAGGGCAGATCCTATACTTAACATATCAACAGTCAAGCCCATACACAATGCACACAAGTTCCCAGCTTGGAGACAGCAGCAACTGCCTGAGATGATAGAAAACATTCCTGGTATTGAGAAAAAGAACACTCAGCATGAAACCGAAAGAAGAGAAATAACCCTAAACTACATAAAAGAACATTACCCAAGCAGGAATTGGACCCATGCATATACAGATGGATCAGCCAAAAATTCAATAGAGAATGGAGGAGGAGGAATTCTCCTAAATTTAAAAAATGGAGTGAAAAAAACACATTCAATGGCAACTGGAAAATTTTCAAGTAACTTCAAAGCGGAGGTAGAGGCTTTGAAAACTGCAGCAGAAATGCTCCTGATGGAGGAAAATAAAGAGAAGCAAATAGCTATCTTCACAGATGCAAAGTCAGCTGTCTCAATACTCAAGAGCAATAACAGCACAGAACTAACTGACCTAAGAGCAGCACTCCATGGTCTATGCCAGAAATCCAAAAAAGTTGTAATACAGTGGATCCCATCACATTGCAGTATACCTGGAAACGAAGAGGCTGACAGACTGGCAAAAGAGGGCGGACGACTACCACAGCCTGACATAGACATAACCTATAATGAGGCAAAGAGGTTGATAAAAAGCACTTATAGAACCAAATGGGAATCTGAGCATCCAGGCCATCAGAAGGATGATGCATATTACAAACTCGACCGAAGAGAACAAGTAGCAATCTTCAGACTCCGCACAGGACATAACAGGCTGAAATACCACTTGTTCAATAAACTAAAGATAGGAGATACCGATGAATGTAATTGTAGAACTGGAAAAATGACAGCAAAACATTTGCTGCAGGATTGCCCAACGTATGCAGAACAGAGAAAGATATTTTGGCCCACACCTGCTTCATTTGAGGACAAGCTCTATGGAGATATCAACAAGCTCAAGTTGACCGCAGCTTACTTTAACTACATACAGGTTGACATTTAAAGGTGCATGAAGACCCAGAGGCATGAAATGGAATACTGCTTGGATAGCAAATCCATTATGTGGAAAGTCCAAATCGAAAGCTCGCTGTGTGGGCTTCATAAAAGGTGGAAAAGTGTCCTAGTGGCACGAAATGGAATATTGCTTGGATAGCAAATCCATTATGTGGAAAGTCCGAATCAAAAGCCCATTGTGTGGGCTTCATAAAAGGTGGAAAAGTGTCCTAGTGGCATGAAATGGAATATTGCTTGGATAGCAAATCCATTACGTGGAAAGTCCGTATCTAAAGCCCACTGTGTGGACTTCATAAAAGGTGGAAAAGTGTCCTAGTGGCACGAAATGGAATATTGCTTGGATAGCAAATCCATTACATGGAAAGTCCGAATCGAAAGCTCACTGTGTGGATGTCATCTGCAGACTGCATACTTCTGGTTTCCGGAAGAACAGCCTATGGTGAACGGAAGGCCCAATATACGGAAGTGAGGCTAAGCAGCCATGTGCAGGACGTGACGATTCCTTGGGTGAGCCCAGTACCAGAGCGCTATGTATCGGCTCTGCAATTATGGAAGCCTCCTTGGATGGCGGGGAATGCCCATGGTCTGCCCCTGCCTTCCCTTGAGGGCTGACCAGGATCTTTGGCTGTTCTATATGGACCAGCTGGGATGGGGGATAACACCACAACAGTGAGAGTCAAACGTCCTAAGAAACCCCCGGGAAGGTTAACCCGGTCAACAAATGCCCACAGAAGTCGGATGTGTCGGCCTAACGGCGCAAGAACGCAGCTCTGCTGTAAACAGGCACAACGCAATCACATCCGAAAAAAAACTCCGGATGAACGAAGAAGAAGAAGAAGAAGATGCCACTCTGGCAAAACAGATGCTCTAATTATTACACTTCAAGATCTATCAGCTGTGTCAACTGCCGTAATAAAGCGGTGTTAGTTTCCTGAACTCTAACTTTTACGTTATCTTTCAAATTTCACCGTAGAGTTATTGACTGTTATCACCACTCCATTATAATGAGCCAGTACCTTCTGTAAGTTTGATTATATTAGATCTACATGGCAAAACACAGCGAAGACGGACTTACGGCATGGCACTGGGGACAAGTTAGATATGTCAAATGAAACGTGCAAATATTGCAGCTGTGCTGTAATTAGTCACAACTCAATTACTTCCAAAACAGAACACAATATTGGACAAAGAAAGAAGAAGAAAGCTATGAGACAGACAATAAAGATGAATAAAATGTAAACAAATATGGTGCAACTTGATCATAGCCATACACTGCCGCTTGCTATAGACTCTCTAAATAAAATGTTAGACCTGATTTAACTGTTACACTTAATTAACATTTAATGTTTTGTTATATTTTGACCAGTGTTATGTAGACTTGGTGATATTTTGCTGTCTCCTCACAAGAGAACCCAATCCTCTCACCCTTAGGCACATCTTTGATCTGTATCATTTGCATGAAAGTAAATAAATATCAGTAAAGTGAATTATTTATAATTGGTATGTTTTTTCTTTCTAATTGTTGGGTCATGTGATGTCATTCTTTCCTTCCCTGTGCTGAAATAGACATAGGATTTATTCAGTTGATGTCCCCGTAGAGTGTGTTCCCAATGGAAAATTGTAGGAATTGTAATTGCTTCTTAAATCAGATAGTCTGGAGCACTTTAAAAGGTGATTGGAAGAAAAGGGGGTTAACTGCTGCTGGGCTAGTACTGAAGTCCAAATAAACACAAAATAAGACTCAGAAACTCAATGAAAGGAAAAACACACAGAGATGCGGGCGATGGCTTCGATTACGCTTGAAGCCCTCAAAATTTTTGCCTGTATTTGTGTGTTTTTGTTGTTGGGCTTCCTGGTCACATTTAGGATGTTGATGCCATCTCTGGGGTCAGACTGAAATGTTTGCATAAAGGATTCTTGTAGTTCATGTTGGATTGTTCTACCCTTGATTATTACCATTAGCTAGTATTTTTTTTTTCGCTCGCATGCTTTGAACCCAAGCGTAGTCCATACACACTATTTATAGTAGTGATGGACTGAATTTTGCGTGTGGATTAGCTTCCCTATTAACGGTGTCCCTCGCCATCAGATGAATCCACTCCGACTTCAGAGGTACTTGTAATATGTCCCCAAGTCAAGGATGACAGCTCAGCGTTTTAGTCCAGCTGTCCAGTGTAGGGATTGAACCGCTTAACTTGGCATCAGCACAGTGTATGTTTAAGAACACACGTTCTTACCCGTTCGGCCATGCGACCTGCTATTGATAATATATATCTTTCACAGTTTGTTTTACACAATAATGACTACAAATAGTTTTTCTAATTATCTGTACTGTCATATAACTAAAGCTGCACAGTGCATAAATGCCTTTGAATATAAATGTTATAGACGAGTTCTAAGAATATCTTGGATAAAGGAAAGAACAAATGCATCCATACTTCAAGAGCTGAATATTGAAGAAGGTTGGCTCTTAAAGACGATAAAACAAAGAAAATTGAAATATTTTGGTCACTTGTAACTTCATAAAAGTTTGGAGAGAATAATAATGGAAGGGTTTATGCCTGGGAAGAGAGGAAGAGGAAGGCCAAGGAGACAATGGGTGCAGGATGTGGTGGATGATCTCCAGATGGGTGTATCGGATGTGGAACATCTTGCTTGTGATTGAGAGGTTTTCCGACAGGTTGTTATGAGAGCGAGGTTCTTCAAAGGACATGCTAATGAATGAATGAATGAATATAACTGGAAACACATAGTTAATGATGGAATTGAATAAATGCATGATTTTTATGCTATGATAGTAAATATATTTACTTTGTGTCTTCATTAGGCTGGGGGGCCTAACAGTCTAGTTGTAGCTGAAGTGGAGATTAACAACTTGACAACCCAGTGCCGCAACACACTCACAAAAGGGACTACTCAAGAAGAGGTTGTGTTTTGTGATAATTTCCTTTAATATAATGAAAATATAGATTTTAATATTAACATGCAAAACCTCGTTTGTTGCTAAATTATTATGTCTTTTCTATTATGGTAACCATGGTGCACATACCTACCAACATAGTGGTCCTGGGTTTGATCCCCAGTAGCCACAGAGTTGCATTTTTCTGGCCAATACAGCTCTAGGGTAGACTACTTATTAACTCTTTCAGTTAAAAAACAGTTGTTAATTTAACTCATTCTTATTATCACACCTAGTTATGCACCTCAGAGCCAGTGGGCCATCTGCAATTCTTATGCCTCATTCTCTCTCTCTCCCCCCCCCCCCCCCCCCCCCCAACATATACATAATTTTTAATATTAAAAAATTGAAATGTTCACTAAAGAAACTTGAATGATAGGTTTTAGGAAGAAATCACTAGGAAATTAATGAGCAAACACAGTAAGTGAATTTTCAAAACGTATAATATAATGGAGAACTGAAATTCAAGTACAAAATAATTTTAATGAAAGATTTTTCTATATTATTTTAATTATTAATAATTATTTATTATTTAAATTTAGTGAGATCCTTGCGCATGATGCTTATTGCAAAGAGATTTTATGCCAGGTTCCAATTTAGTTAACTTCAGTCTCAAGTCTCCCTGTTTTGTTATATCCAGCCGATTTCTTTCTTTTTTTTTAGTAGCAAATCATTTATGGCACTAAATCCGCATTCAGCTAAATATGAAGACGGAAACTGGCACAATAGTTCTTTTGCACATTTGGTTGCATTTGGATATTTGATTTCGGTTTCCTCACAAAGTCATGCCATCGCTCCTGTTATATTAAATAAAGTTTTAATTGACTCATAATTTTGCATTTCTGCGAATTCTTCTTGATACTGCATTTTTGAAATATCAGACAAATCCACTAACATTGGCTACATCATCCAAGTTGGGAAATCAATTTGTTTCAAATCTGGAAATTTTTCTTTTAAATCAGCCGATAAAATATTCAGATGATCAACAATAACATATATAGCAGTATCAGTCACTTAACATTTTTGGAGCCAATGAAACTTATTCAAAATGTTTATTGTAAATATATGTCTGACATAATTCAATAAAGGTAATGAAACCAAATATCTTCGCTTTTGCATCGACAAGAATTTATTTGTTCCTTGAAGTTGTTAATTTAATATATTTAGTTTTTCAAAGATATCGGCTAAATAACTCACAAATGCCTTACCATCGACCGTTAACAAATTTTTCATTTCAGGTTTGTCACTTAAAAAATCACTAAGAGTATCAAATAGTTCCATAAATCTTTTCAAGCAGTTCCCTTTCGAGAGCCATCTTACTTCAGTGTGAAGTATAAGTCTCACATGGTCTTCATTTTGTTTTTCACAAAATAACTTGAAGAGACGTTCACATTTGGCACTAGCTTTAATAGCATTGATACACTTTATAACTAAATTTAGTACTTCATTTAGAACAGACAAACTGCTTTTAGCTACCAGATGTTCCCTGTGAATAACACAATGCACAAGAAGCATTTCTGGATTCTCATCTTTCATCAATTTTAAGCAACCATTTTTCTTCCCCATCATGTTAGGAGCACCATCTGCAGCACAAGATGTTATATTTTTCATTGGTATATTATTGACATCTACGTAATTTTTAGCTTACTATATATATCTTTGGAGGTAGTGGTGCTTTTTAATGATTTACAGAACAACATATCTTCAGCAAAATCACCTTTATCAATATATCTTACGTAAGTTACAAGTACAGCCTCACTGTCTCTCAAAATTGATTCATCCATTTTCACCGAGAATTTTGTTTTCAGCTTTTCAACAAGTTGTATTTCAATATCCTCACTCATTTCGTCTATTCTTCTGCTAACAGTATTGTTACTTAGTGGCATAGCTTTAATGTCTTTGTCATCTTTTTACAGAGCCGTTTTAAGAAATGCTGATATTGATGGTTTGATTAAATTCTCCCCTGTATTATGACTTTTCCCAGATTTAGCGATGAGTAATGAAATTTGCTAACTAGCCTTAAGAGTACGATTGATAGTTGCATTATGAGCAGTAAATAGAGACTTTAATGTTACTCTTTTTAAAAAAATTTTCTTTAAAGTTTGAAAGTAATTCAAATCTTGAACTAATATGAGCATTATGTTTAGCATTCAAATGTGCCTCAAAACGACCTCGTTTCATTGATTCATTGGTCAGGCGTTGGCATAAAAGACAAAAAGGAGACCATTCATCGTAGACAGCGGGTATGAAACCAAATTTTAAATATTCCTCCGAATATTGACAAATCTTTTTCTTACTTGCACCACTCATTTCACTATGGGCTGAAATAAATAAATATAAGATCAGTTAAAAACTAAAAAAAAAATAATATGAACTGGAGTAAACATAGACTACAAATGCATATTTAAATATCTTCTTCTTCTTCAACTTTCCGAGCCATTGAGGTTCTTTGCTGCAAATACAATCCGTCTCCATTCGTCTCTCTGGTGGACCTTCTCTTGCCAGTCGTTGATTCCAAGTGCTTGTAGGTCTGTACATGTATTATCTCTCCACCGTCTTCTTGGTCTACCTCGGGGTCTACGGTCATTTATTTCCTGAGTGTAAGCGAGTTTTGTTTCCCTATTATCTTCCATTCTTTCTATATGCCCCAGCCATTGTAGTCTATTAGCCTTCATGATACCAGTGATAAGCGGGGACTTAAACAGATCATAAATGTCTTTGTTACTTCTTCTTTTCCACTCTCCACTTTGTGTATCCCTAATGGGTCCAAAGATGCGTCTTAAAATTTTGTTCTCAAAGGTTTGTAACAAGGCTTCGTCTCCTTTCGTTGTACTTCAGGTTTCAGAGCCATACAGCACAACTGGTCTGATCAGTGTTTTGTATATTGTGATTTTGGTGTTACGAGATAGCGCCTTTGATTTTAGTAGATGTTGTAGTGCATAGTATATCTTATTTCCAGAGTAGATTCTAGTTTGTATTTCTTCCCTTATGATGTTGGAGCAGTTGAAGATTGTACCCAGGTATTTGTATGTTTCCGTTCTTTTAACCCTTTACAAGGCGTAGCGTCCGTTACCGGCCGATCTCTAAATACGAGCGTAGCGTCCGATTCCGGCCGATACTATTATGCATTGTAAAAACGCGATCTCTCGGCTTTCCGACACTTCCGACCGCTACTTTCACTTTCACCTATAGCTTGACAACGTGGCCGCCATTTGTAAACGCGCTACAATGACTTTGAACAGACTTTTACGGACTTGTTTTGATAGTTTTACACTGTTTTTCAAAATGGATTTCGGCGATTCTTCAAGTGATAGCCGAGATTTCGCTCTGTTCAATTTAAATGACATTAAAGGGCACGAAGTTGATTATTAATCGGAGCTAGATATCAGTGCAAAGCGTTACTTTGCATTAGCAGTCGTGAGTCGGACTTTAAAGAAAGTGATTATGATTCTGAAAATGTGTTTGTAAATTGCCGTATAGATGACGGAAAATCACAAACAACATGCCGTATTTCGTAAATATTTGTGTTCATATATGGATTACCGGCAACAATCACGTGAGTAACATATTCTGCATGCTTTTCCCTTCATTGTGTTGTTTATTTAACCCTTTACAAGGCAGTAGCGTCCGTTACCGGCCGATCTCTAAATACGAGCGTAGCGTCCGATTCCGGCCGATACTATTATGCATTGTAAAAACGCGATCTCTCGGCTTTCCGACACTTCCGACCGCTACTTTCACTTTCGCCTATAGCTTGACAACGTGGCCGCCATTTGTAAACGCGCTACAATGACTTTGAACAGACTTTTACGGACTTGTTTTGATAGTTTTCGGGAGTTTTACGCTGTTTTTCAAAATGGATTTCGGCGATTCTTCAAGTGATAGCCGAGATTTCGCTCTGTTCAATTTAAATGACATTAAAGGGCACGAAGTTGATTATTAATCGGAGCTAGATATCAGTGCAAAGCGTTACTTTGCATTAGCAGTCGTGAGTCGGACTTTAAAGAAAGTGATTATGATTCTGAAAATGTGTTTGTAAATTGCCGTATAGATGACGGAAAATCACAAACATGCCGTATTTCGTAAATATTTGTGTTCATATATGGATTACCGGCAACAATCACGTGAGTAACATATTCTGCATGCTTTTCCCTTCATTGTGTTGTTTATTTAACTAAAATCGGTTGACTAACACCTTATTTGTGATGTTTTTACTAACGCGACCCGAAATTTTTACAGAACCTGAAAAAATCTTGCCCGTTCAGGGCTACAAAACGGACAAGCGTCTGCCCTGTAAAGGGTTAACTAAAATCGGTTGACTAACACCGTATTTGTGATGTTTTTACTAACGCGACCCGAAATTTTTACAGAACCTGAAAAAATCTTGCCCGTTCAGGGCTACAAAACGGACAAGCGTCTGCCCTGTAAAGGGTTAATGGTCATATTATCTATTTGTATGTGGCCAGAGTTTTTAGCCGCCCCTTCTCTTGAAATTGCCATATATTCTGTCTTATCTTGGTTGATAACCAGCCCCATCTGTTGGGCTTTTTCCTTTAAGTGAGTCAATATTTCCAATGTCTTTTGTTCACTTTGCCCTATAATATCTATATCATCTGCATAACCAAGCAGCTTGGATGTTCCTCCAATATCACATTCCTCCTTTATCTTCCTTACAACTTTCTCTAGAGCCAGATTGAAGAGTAGCGGCGATAGTGCATCACCCTGTTTCAAGCCAGATGTTATTTGGAAGGGATCTGATTTCCTGCCTTTATATGTTACTATATTATAAGTATCTTCCATGCATAGTCTGGTCATGTTGATTAACTTCCTTGGTATTTCAAATTCCTGCATAGCATTCCATAGACTATTCCTATGGACACTATCATAAGCCTTTTTAAAATCCACAAAAATGTTATGGAGATCTCTTTTATATTCCCAATGTTTCTCGGCTATTTGTCGTAAGATAAATATCTGATCTATTGTTGATCTGTTTTGTCTAAAACCCGCCTGGTAGTCACCTAATATGTCTTCTGAATATGGTTTTAGTCTATTTAGTAATACTGCGGATAGTATCTTATAGCTTGTGGACAGTAGTGATATTCCTCTATAATTTCCACATTGGAACTTGTCTCCTTTCTTAAAGATAGGTATCAATAATGACTCTTTCCAGTCATGGGGTAATTCTTCTGTACTCCAGATTTTTATTATTAGTTCGTATAGCTTTAGATGTAATGCATGGCCACCTGCCTTTATAAATTCAGCAGCAATTCCATCAGTCCCAGTTGCCTTATTGTTTTTAAGTCGTGTGATTACATATAGGATTTCTTCAAATGTAGGTTCTTCAATTTGTGGTTCGCATGTTAGAACCTCTTCCTGTGGGAAAATGTTACTTGGAGCTTCACAATTTAGTAATTCAATAAAATATTCTTTCCATGTGTTGCACATTTCCTCATTGGTATTTATCATATTCCCATTTTTGTCTTTTAAACCATATGTGTTTTGTTGGTGCCCTCGTTTCATTGACTTCAGTTCTTTAAAAAATTTTCTGGATTCATTTTTCTGGTGATTAGTTTCCATATCTTTGATTATATTACTCATATATTCCCGCTTCTGCTGTCTGACTATTTTTGTAGCCTCTTTACATTCATTTCTATAATGCTCTTCCTTTTGGATGTTATTGATGTCATTTAACCATACATGTCTGGCATTCTTCTTCCTAATGACTGCTTCTTCACATTTTTGATTGAACCATCTGTTCTTTCTATGCGTGGTTAACACACCGAGACATTCTTCTGCGGTAGATTGAATTGTATTCTTGATGTTCAACCAAGTTTGGTCAACGCTTTCCTCAAAGGGTTTTGCAGAGTTTCAAGTTTACATTTTATTTCATCTGTAAATTTCTCTTTGACTGTAATGTCTTGTAGTTTTTCTCTGTTATATGTTGGGTGTAATCTTTGTAATTTAGTATAGAAAGCTCTCTTAAGTTTTATTTTAAATTTTGCTCTAACGAGGAAGTGGTCACTGTGGCACTCAGCTCCTCTATAACTTCTGACTTGCTGTATGTTTGATGCATTTCTGTTGTTAATTAAAATGTGATCTATTTGATTATAGGTTCTCTTGTCACATGATTTCCAAGTTTGTTTGTGTATATCCTTTCTTTGTAGTCTGGTACTGCTAATCTGCAGTCCTTTGGCTTCTGCCAGGTTGATGACTCTCCATCCATTATCATTTGAAGTTGTATTTAGGCTTTCCATATCGGCCACTTTTTTTATTAGTTTGCTCTCTACCTATTTTTGCATTGAAGTCTCCCAGCACAATCAGGATGTCCTGTTTGGGGGTTTCTTCTATGACATCTTCCAGATCATTATAAAAGTCTTCTTTAATATCATCTTCTTTCTTTCAGTAGGTGCATGTACATTAATCATCGTTATATTTTTCAATTTACCTTTTATTCGTAATTTACTAATCCTGTCATTAAAAGCTTTAAAGTTTAAACGTTCCCCCATAACTCTTTTTTGATGACAAATCCTGTTCCTAATTCATGTTTATTTTGGGTGTTTCCTCCATATATTATAATCATTCCATTTTGTTCTAAAGTACCCTCTCCTGGCCAACTTATTTCTTGAATTGCTGTTATATCCATTTGATATTCAACCAGCTCCCGGGTTAGTTCTTCGGCCGCTCCAGCTCGATATAGTGTCCGTACATTCCATGTTCCAAATCTCAAAAGTCCTTTAACGTTCCAAGGTCGTTGTCCAGATAAGTCAGTCCGATATCGAGGCTCATGTATTTGTTTCGTAACAAAGAAAGGTTTTTACAAAGGTGGGGATGTTAACCCCACGCTTCAACCCCCAACCTGGAGGACCAGGGTGTTTCTCTTTGTCTGTTCTCTACCCTTTGACCTGTCCGGCTTGGGAGGCCCTGCTGGTAGCTATGCTACCGCTGGCATAGCTCTCAGGGTCATTGAGAAACTCAAGCTCCCCCACCACGACAAGGTGGAAACACCATCGAGGGAGATATATTTAAATATGTATGGCAGATATACCCCACCCCCAAAAAACATACTTTTTTCATTTGACAAATTTTTCTGATAAATGATGCTTCTAAAACTTAAATTAATAAAAATTACCAATTGAATTTACATACCATTTATATATCACTTATATTTATACAGTGTATATATTTTTTTAAACAATGAGACTTTTTCAACAATTTAAACTGACGCTTACTTCAAATTAACACCAACGGTGAATGCTGAGCGTTACTGAGAAACACTGCAGAAACTGAGATTCCGGCACTAAGCATTTCACACCATTCAGAACAAATAGCGCAAAATGCTTAGTGCTGGCCCAGTATAACCAGTAGTTCAGCTCTTAACGTCTAACAATGAAATCACGGCTACTAACATGGTGGCCAGAATTACTTATACTGGACATTTACTCATCTTGAGTAGTGGCTGAGAGTTGCCATACGGTTAACTTAAACTCTGGACAAGTCCATTTTCGAATTACCCCCCCCCCCCCCCCCCCCCCCCCCCCCCCCCCCCCCCCCCCCCCCCCCCCCCCCATAACAGGTGAATTGCCCCCCTGTGGGGCGTGGGCCCCACGTTGGGAAACACTGCTCTAGACATTCCTTCCCAGGGGTAGGTTTTCTTCCTAACAATTTTGCCACAATGGCGGCCTTATGACCTACTCTTTGTGATATCCAACTGCCAGGGGATTTTTAACGTGCAAAAATTGCACATGTGACCTACTGTTTTTCATTTTTATCTGAGAAGGCTTGGTATCTGATCTCACTACTTAAGAGATCAGGGGTTTGCGTGATATGATTAGATACCAGTGGCTCTTGCAAAAATTCCCAGCTCAATGCTGAGATTGAATTAGGTGGGCTTGTATCCTTTTGGCCATGGCTTTCCCATTCTGTTCCATGGAAATATACTTTAAAGTTATTCCCTTGTGAGTCTGAATGAAATAGAATAAAAACACTGTGGCAGAGTGAGTGAAAGTAACAACTCAAATATAACAGCTTGCTGTGACATGAGTTGAGAAAAATACACCAAGTATAGAATAACCAATGGATGTGCAGTTTGTTGTTTGGTACGCAAAGAGTTCAATGGGTACCAGAGAATACTGTGGAAAGTAAAGGAGGCCTGCATAATACTGGTAGCATTACCTCTTGTTTATTCTCCAAAATAAGGGTCTAACATCTCCATTATGCCTAAATGGCATGTAATTGGGTTCTCTTTATCCACTTTTACATTATGTTTGTAGAATAAACATTGATAATTAGATTTTTTCTACATTCTTTATGCAACATTTTAAAACTTAAATTGCACCCATATACCATAATGTTCAATGTATATTGAAACGTAAAAATATATGTTACTTTGCAGATCTCAAAAGCTAGTGGTGCAGCAGTTACCACTAGAGGCCGCTATATAGCTCCAAATGAGAAATCTAGAAATGCTAGGTAAGTTTCTTGCCGTGCAAGCCAATGAAATAATTATGTTCTACAGTTCAGAACAAATCAGTATTCTGCACCTCAGAACAAGATACAGTTGATTATGCAGCCACATTTATACAAAGTTTAAGATTGTCAAATAAGTCATTATATGAAGATTGGCGCCCCCAGACACATATATGACATACTCCAAGACTGCTCCAAGTACGACGTATGAAAAAAAGTTTTTGACTTAGAGAAAGAACAGTGGAAGCTAAGCTTTACTGACCACTATAATGCGTTGAGACATCCGCAGAAGCAGGCCTAGAAAATTGCTGGGTGCTGGCAAGTTTGAACTTCTTTATAGCAGACAGTAGCAATCAGTTTTAATGTTTCCTATGGTGCTAGGTCTAAAATTGAATAGGCTAATCGACACTCAGCGCTGTGGCGAAGGGCTTACGAACACGATGCGTAATCCCGCGTACAATGTTCGAAACACAGCTGCAGGTGATTTGGAAGCAGACTGCCTAGCGCTGGTTTTCATTCAGTGGTATGAGTGCCAGTCATTCAGAAAGCAATGGCAAATTACTGAAGTAAACTTGCCAAGAAATCACAAACAGCCAAAAATGTTGGGGTTGACTGTAAACTAACTTGCTAAAATAAAAATTTGACACTCAGTAGGTAATGTCAGTCCCATGCAGGCTGTTCTTGGTACCCATGTTGGGCTGGATCGACCTGGGAGCCCAGGTTAAACAAGTTTGAATTCATCCCTATCTGGATCTAACCCTTGACCACTGGCCTGGCAGGTGAGTGTCCAGCCACTATGCTACTGTGCCATCCACTGACCATGAGCGAACTGAAAGAGACAATTACATTTATATGAGAGACAACTGTCATCTGTCATCTAGTGTGGGGGGGGGGGGGGGGGGGGGTCTTGAGCCTGAGGAATTAAGGCCACCTGGCTATTGCAGTCTCCACAAACTGCAGGTTAGGATTGTCATTTTGCCCCCGACAGAAAAAAATCCACACCTTACTGAGGATCCGAACCCGGGTCTCCCGAAGGAGAACCTGGCATTCCTAGCTACTCAACCAGCCACTCCCCATGAGAGACAACAATGCAGATATAGACATTTATTTCTAGCAAGCAAAAGAATACGAAGAAAAATAGTTTCCAGTATTTGACCCGACTCTGTTGGTGAGAATCCATGGTAACAGTGGTTAGTATTCCTACGTAAAAAGGCAATGTACCAGGTTCACTCTCTATCTGTGGTAGGATTATTATTTATGACTAATATGGTTCTTGGGTTGATCATGCCTTAAAATGGATACTAGATCATTTTCAGAATGTTCTAGGAATTGTAATGAAAAGTGGCGAGGAAGGGAACCAGTCACCTCTACCTAGGCATGCCATTGGGCTGCTGTATGTGAAGACTTAATTCTTCACACTCATTTGGCAATATCTCTGTTGGTGAACACATTTTGTTTATTTTATTTAAACATTGTCTATGTGTTTCTTGGCATAATATACATAATTCTGAAAGTAGCTTAAGCTAAGCTGTATAAAGATGATTTAACTGCACTTGTAATATTATGGAAAACATATATGTGAGTAGCAGCAAAGTAATGAGGTAGAGCAGTGTCATTATTTGCTTTATATTATTTGGGTATTTGTAGATTTGTAGGTTGTAGAGGAATATTTGTTCTTTCTGAATGTTTTTCCGGTTTCATTCTCAGAGATCGATGCTTGTACTTGAATGTTCAAGCGGCAAGAAAGGAGTCAGTTGATAGTAAGTAACTAGTTAGTTTTGTAGAATGTTTACATTCATAGTGAAGTCTGTGAATGTATGACTGATATGATTATTTACAAATATATAATTTTGATATTGATGTAGTAAACAAAAAAGAAACTCATCATTATATATATATATATATATATATATATATATATATATATATATATATATATATATATATATATATATATATATGATAAACCTTACACAGCATTTGATCACCAGTGCAGATCCTGGCCAGTGCTAAGGAGATAATGCGCTGTGCTGAGATTCTCCTTCTGTGTTCGTGGCAGGAAACTGAAGCACTTAAGGAGATAGCTGTGTTTGAAGAAAGTCATTCTTCACACACACACACAAAAACCGATCACCATATTCTGCTCTGTCATAACAGGTTTCAGATTCAGGTTGTATGACAAGTTATTTGTTGAAATGTGCGGATTACTTATTTGTGATTGTGATATTTCAGCTTTCTGTCTAAGTATTCTTGTTTGCTTTAAAGACCATGTTGTTGTCTGAAGTTTTCCAAGTGGTTTCAGACATTAATGTTTAGACTTACATAAGTCGGGAAACATCTATTGGAGTTGTGCAGAGGGGTGCAAACTGTAGATAAGAGAGAAATAACTTTATTTTTAATTTGCTTATGGCACTCTAGGTGGCTTCTTCAATTCGTAGCTGCTCAAATACCAGCACATCAGAAGAAGTATTTGCAAATAAATCAGCATTGTTTTTGCACAGTAAAGGGATTGTGTGTAGAATACAGATGAAATAGATAAATGTAATGAAATTATAATTGTATGATGATGTATAAGATAATAATAAACATAAGGGATATTTACATGTTATTGTTTTTTGTCTTTTCAAAGTTGCTGTACAGAAAATCAATGAGATCATCAGGAGCATGTGTGGTAACAGCGTAGAACAAAGGGGGTACAGCATACATCCCTACAGAGGAGGGAAGATGAGGCCTCCATTTAGGATGAACATGTGCAACAGCATCTTTAACTTGAGAGGTCGGCCACCACCTCCTTTAATGTCGTTACCTACACCACCACCACCACCACAACCTCTATGCCATCAGATGCCTCCCCTACCCCCACCAGGATCTCATAGTGTAAGTAGAATCACCTCATATTGGTCTTTTACAAATAGTAATAGTAATACATTCACTTTGACATGCCACACTAGATTGTACGTTAGATAAATCCTCAACTATTAAGCTTGACAAAGGTAAACACACATAGATGTACTGGCACCTTGCTGTCTTGACAGATGATAGTTTATTCCATTATGCTTTTAAAAAAAAAAGGCATAATAGCTCTTCATAGCACAAAATTCGGGATGAATTATAGAGACCATATGTTACCTATGACCCCGCTCTTGAGCTACCTAGTTTACTCCAGAGGAAAGGTAACAGCAATACATCTGGAATAAAACTAGCTGCAGAAGCTGCCGGATCAGCAAAGCAATGTTCTGACTGTTGGACCTCGATCCTAGACCAGTTGCGGACAAAGGCTTAGGGTCTGGTCTGCTCTGCCATGACATTTAGTCTTTATGTTACATTTCCTCTCGCCAGGATAAGGCTTGAACATTCCCAGTTGCGTTCCTCCGCCTGAAGCTGTTGGCACAGTGTGGGGTTTGGTGAGCGCCGCCCAACATTCAGTGCAAACTGAAAGCAGGTAGTACTATCTACTGTCGTATGGTAGCTCAGTCATATCTAAGACCTGACTAATATACACACACAGATAAAAGCGAACATTTTGAGCAAAGTCTGATCATTTGAAAAAGAAAAAAAAATAAGAACACTTAACTAGAGGACTGAAATATCAGAATCATAGATAAGCAATCCACATGTTTCAGTGAACACCATAAACAAAGCTCTACAGTAAGGAAATTAAAATATGGAAGGGTAAATTAGAAGTCATCAAAAATAAGAAACCAAATGATGATACCCAAGGTGATGAACAGACGTAGAGTGCCGTTGATAATAAAATCCAAAAAAAGGTGTTGAAAAAAAGGGGTGACAGCTGCCACATATACTGAAAAGCAAATAAGCAGAAAATATACACAGATATAGCATGGTTTTAAAACCATATTGTTCCAATTTGACATTTGTTTGATTTTCATGATTAGTTTGACCAGTTGAAAACATTCATTTAATTGCTTTACCACAGCTAGTTGCAAGATACATGCCTGGCTTGAATATAATTGGGGACAGAAGGCACAGTGGTGAAAGCAGCTGTTTACCCTGTCTCATTAGTCCATGAATGTATATACAAGACACTTAGTGTTTAATTTTTTCTGGCAGTAATTATTATGGCATTAATGCTATTTCATTTTGTAGCAAATCTTGTGAAACATTGCTCTTATCACAACTTGCCAGAAAGATTCTTGATCCTTCACCAGTTCCCCTACCTCATGCACTTTTCATGCCCAGGGAGTCTTCGTATCATCTTGATGTTTAATCCAGGCAAAAGTCACAAGAAAATTTGATAAGGAAGAACAGAGTGTTGCACACTGGACAGAACTTTTTTTCCTTGATGAATAATACCACTTTACTCCTGGATCCAAGCATACACAGATGGGTCACCACAAAATCCTGTTCGAAATGGACAGCGGGAGTGTACATAGAATACACAAATAATACTAGGGACACAGAGTACCAACAGGAAAGTGCTGCCATAAATTTGATGCAGAAAACCAGGCAATCAAGATAGCATTACAGAAATTACTGAATACTAACTGGCGAACAGTCTGTAGTGCTATTGACAGATGCAAAATCAGTACTTGAGGTGCTCCTGTTTGGGAAATTGCCAATACAGTAAAACCTCGGTTTTCGTTGATAATCTGCCTGAAAACAATCAACGAAATCTGTAACCGACAAAAAAACCAAGGCTATTATTTCCATATGAATCAGTGTAAATCCAATTAATTTGTTCTAGACACTCTAAACTACATACCAAAAAACACATTTTATGGAGAATAAATATAGTGTCTAATACTATTTTTCAGCCCTAGTTAGTTAGTTAGTCGACAGATCATCCTCGTTGCACATCGAACCATTCAGTCCATAAGTGCTCGGATCCCCTCCTCAGCAAATCCCGCAGCGTGTAGCGGCTAACGACGCCAGTTCTGTGTTGGTTTATCAATCTTCTTTGGCTTCCTGCGTAGTGTTCTTGTTTGGCCACCCCTCTTTTAATTTGCTGCTCCCGCAGTCTGGCCATTGTTGTAGATTCACAGTCATCACTTGGTTCTCGCAAAAGTCTCACTTCTCGTAGAGCATTCAGAATGTCAGCCTGGTCCATGGCGCGTCCGCCCTCCACAGTAGCCTCACCTGCGAGCTTGTCAGCCCGCTCATTTCCTTGTACTCCCGCATGACCTGGCACGAAGATGAAACTAATCTTTGCCAGCCGAGACCGCTTCAGAGGCAGCAACCATTCTCTTTGGATCGACCCCTCCTCTATCCTCTTGATCATGTTCATTGAGTCGCTAAGGAAACAAGCCCTAGTGAATGTCTGTGTCTCGAGCCATGTTATTGCTCTACTTACTGCCATGACTTTCATGGTCAGGCTACTTGTGGTTTCAGTGAAAGCTCCAGAGTCCTCCTTCACAATTCTCCCTCCGGCCCGAGCTGTAAAGGCCCATGAGCTTCTCACATGTCGGACGACCGACCCATCTGTGTAGATGGCACGAAGATGAAACTAATCTTTGCCAGCCGAGACCGCTTCAGAGGCAGCAACCATTCTCTTCGGATCGACCCCTCCTCTATCCTCTTGATCATGTTCATTGAGTCGCTAAGGAAACAAGCCCTAGTGAATGTCTGTGTCTCGAGCCATGTTATTGCTTTACTTACTGCCATGACTTCCATGGTCAGGCTACTTGTGGTTTCAGTGAAAGCACCAGAGTCCTCCTTCACAATTCTCCCTCCGGCCCGAGCTGTAAAGGCCCATGAGCTTCTCACATGTCGGACGACCGACCCATCTGTGTAGATGACCGCGTCACCGTCTAGCGAATTCTCGAAAATCAACGCTTGTACTTCAGCCTCCATTTTTTCCTGCCAGGAAGGCAGCAGACAGAGAACAAACAACTGAAGCGAACATCTCTCTCAAAGCCATTTCAGCAAAATATAAAAGAACAGTAAATCAAACAACAAGAGATTGTTGGAGGGAAAAACAGAAAACCTGAACTTTGACAGGGATGGAAACAAACTATGGAAACTAGTGAAAGCCATGAACAATGAAGGACCCAGAAACAAACAAATAACAATTAAACAAAGAAATGCCTTGCTTACAGGAAAAAAGGCTGCAAATGCACTAATGGAGCACTATGCCAGTGCAAACCACATTGATATTACAACCGAACAGAAGAAAGCAATCAAAGATAAACAGATACATCATAGTAATACAGAGACAACAGCAGAATATATGATGGCAAATCTAACAATGGAAGAAATGGAATGGGCAATGAATACCCTAAAAAAGAAGAAATCACCAGGAAAGGATGGAATCACAAATGAAATGCTAATAGGACTAGGCACTAAAGCAAAAAAGAAACTACTAGCAGTCCTAAATTACAGCTGGAAGAGAGGAATAGTCCCACAGGCATGGAAGGAAGTTATACTAATTCCAGTCCCAAAGAAAGGAAAAGACCTGGAAGAACCAAATTGCTATCAACCTATCAGTCTACTTAGCTGTGTAGGAAAATTAATGGAACGCATTATCAAGTGGCAGGCTAACATGACATCTGGAAGAAAACCAACTCTTTAACACCACACCAAGCAGGATTCAGAAAGTACAGATCCACTGAAGATCAAATAACCTATATAGCTCAGGAAATAGAGGATGCCTTCCAAGAGAAAAAGCACACACTAGCGGTCTGGATAGAGTTAGAAAAAGCATTTGATAAAGTATAGGAAGGAAGGACTGAAAGTAAAACTGCAAAAAATGCATGTTTGTGGGAAAATGTACAAATGGATCAGCCACTACCTTGAGAACAGAACTGCAGGACAGAAGGACAAACCAGCAAAAAGATGCTGCTGGAGCAAGGTTTCCCCAAGGAGGAATTCTTTCACCAACACTATTCTTAGCATATATAAATGACATCACGGAAACATTTTCCAGCCAGAGTACACACATCCTCCTTTGCACATGACCTAGCCATATGGACATCTGAAGAATATATTAGTACAGCTAACAGCAGAATAGCAGCAAGCCTTATTAGCGCTAGAGGACTGGTCAAAATCATGGCTAGTGAAGATAAGTGAGGAGAAAACAACATGCACATTGTTCTCCCTCTCAAATATCAGCACCCTAAGCTGGTATTGAATGGAAAAATATTGCGCCATGAAGAAAATCAAACTATCTAGGAGTTCCCTTGATCGTCGCCTGACATGGAAGACACAGGTTGAGAAAAATCGAACAAGAGCAAGGCAAAGAATGGCAATCATGAAAAAGCTTGCTGGTACAACGTGGGGAGCAGATGAGAAAGTTCTCAAGAAGTTATACACTGGACGGGTGAGGCCAGTACTGGAATATGGCATCGCAGCTTGGGCAACAGCAGCTAAGTCAAACTTTAACAAAATAAGTAGAGTCCAAAATCAAGGAATGCGGATCATAACTGGAAGCCTGAAGACAACGCCTATTAACGAACTAGAAAAGATCACTTGTTTACAACCAATGCAGGATAGAAGAGATAGTAGAGCCCAACAACAAGCAGAAAAATTTAGAAGATTGACAGACCACCCTATGTATAAAAGGTTTAATGGTTTTGGAAAGGGAAGACTGAAGCTGTAGCAACTTTGTAGAAACTGCAAAACGAAAGATTAGTGCAGATCCTATACTTAACATATCAACAGTCAAACCTATTTACAATGCACACAAGTTCTCAGCTTGGAGACAGCAGCAACTGCCTGAGATGATAGAAATGATTCCTGGTATTGAGAAAAAGAACACTCAGAATGAAACAGAAAGAAGAACAATAGCCCTAAACTACATAAAAGAACATTACCCAAGTAGCAATTGGACCCATGCATATACAGATGGATCAGTCAAAAATTCAGTAGAAAATGGAGGAGGAGGAATTCTCCTAAATTTAAAGAATGGAGTGAAAACAACAGTCAATGGCAATTGGAAAATTTTCAAGTAACTTCAAAGTGGAGGTAGAGGCTTTGAAAACTGCAGCAGAAATGCTCTTGATGAAGGAAAATAAAGAGAAGCAAATAGCTATCTTCACAGATGCAAAGTCAGCTGTCTCAATACTGAAGAGCAAAAACAACACAGAACTAGCAGGCCTAAGAGCAGCTCTCCATGGACTTGTCAGAAAACCAAAAAAGTTGTAATACAGTGGATCCCATCACATTGCAGAATACCTGGAAATGAAGAGGCTGACAGACTAGCAAAAGAGGGCGGATGACTACCACAGCCTGACATAGACATAACCTATAATGAGGCAAAGAGGTTTATAAAAAGCACTTATAGAACCAAATGGGAATCAGAGCATCCAGGCCACCAGAAAGATGATGCATATTACAAACTCGACCGAAGTGAACAAGTGGCAATCTTCAGACTCCGCACAGGACATAACAGGCTGAAATACCACTTGTTCAATAAACTAAAGATAGGAGATACCGATGAATGTAATTGTGGAACTGGTAAAATGACAGCTAAACATTTGCTGCAGGAGTGCCCAATATATGCAGAACAGAGAAAGATATTTTGGCCCACGCCTGCTTCATTTGAGGACAAGCTCTATGGAGATATCAACAAGCTCAAGTTGACCGCAGCTTACTTTAACTACATTCAGGTTGACATCTAAAGGTGCATGAAGAAGTACTTAGACTGCCACACTTCATACCACAGGTATGTCAGTAGCAAAAGCGTCCCAGAGGCACGAAATGGAATATTGCTTGGCTAGCAAATCCATTACATGGAAAGTCTGAATCAAAAGCTCAATTTGTGGATGTCATCAAAGGTGGAAAAAGTGTCCTAGTGTCACGAAATGGAATATTGCTTGGATAGCAAATCCATTACATGGAAAGTCCGAATTGAAAGATCACTTGTGTGGATGTCATCTGCAGACTGCATTCTTCTGGTTTCCGGAGGAACAGCCTGTGATGACTGGAAGGCCCAATGTACGGAAATGAGGCTAAGCATGCTGTGTGCAGGACGTGACGATTCCTTTGGTGAGCCCAGAACCAGAGTGCTAAGTGTCGGCTCTGCAATTATGGAAGCCTCCTTGGATGGCGGGGAATGCCCATGGCCTGCCCCTGCCTTCCCTTGAGAGCTGACTAGATGTCTTCAGCTGTTCTAAATGGGCCAGCTGAAATAGGGGATAACACCACAACAGTGAGAATCAAACGTCCTAAGAAACCCCAAGGGACGGTTAACCCGGTCAAGAAATGCCCACTGAAGTAGGAGGTGTCCGCCTAACGGCACAAGAATGCAGCTGTGCTGTAATCAGGCACAACGCAATCATGCCTGGAAAAAAACCTCTGGATGAATGCAGAAGAAGAAGATACTCAACACTGAGTGCCAGTTGGTAAAACAATATTCAGTTTAGCAACATATACGTGATGTGCCACATGACTTAGAAACAGGGTCTTTAACTCTTCATTCGGAATGCTGATATTAATATACACATTTGTATCTTGTATACTGTGGTAAGTAAAAAATGTAAAAGTCCCTTTTACACGCCTAAGGTGTATTGAGCATATGGGGCTAAACCCACATTTGCATAGACCAAACAGAGCTAAGTAGGTCATGTGGTCAGTATCATGTTAGCTGTTTTTACTGCCCAAGACATTTTCTGGTGCTCATTTTAAGCTGAGTTGTCCCGAGAGCCCAGATACATTTTAAATAAAATCAAGGCAAGGTTTAAAAAAGATTGAAGGTTAACCCAGTCAATAAACGCCTGCAGAAGTTGGTTGTGTTGGCTTAAAGGTGCAGTAACGCCGCGCTGCTGTAAACAGGCACATTGCAGTCACATCCGAACAAAGACTCAGGATGAACACAGAAGAAGAAGAAAAGATTACCTTTTCTATAGAAGCCATGTTCATATATATGGGTGCCGAATTGCATATTGGTTTTCTAATTGGTCTTGTGTGATATGATGTGATAACTCGATGAAGAGACCTGATTTACACTGTAGCATGATGCTGATATTGCCTCTAATTGGTCTGGTGTGATATGATGTGATAACTCGATGAAGAGACCTGATTTACACTGTAGCATGATGCTGATATTGCCTCTAATTGGTCTGGTGTGATATGATGTGATAACTCGATGAAGAGACCTGATTTACACTGTAGCATGATGCTGATATTGCCTCTAATTGGTCTGGTGTGATATGATGTGATAACTCGATGAAGAGACCTGATTTACACTGTAGCATGATGCTGATATTGCCTTCTGCAGTGTTTCCTGTTCGCAGGCATATTCAGTATGGGCGTTAACACTGTTAGTAACATTTGTTTTACTTAATTATGTGTCTTATTTCATACATCATTTGCTGGTTTTTGTTTACAGGTAACAGTACTTCAAGAAAATTTGTATATTGGGCTAGAACATGCCCCACCAAATTTTGATACCAAAAACAAGATCTTGGGACCTGGGGTAGGTCTTAAAATCAATGTATTGTAGTTCGTGTCCCCCCCCCCCCCCCCCCCCCCCCCCATCTAATCTTTAAATGTAGACTATTTCATTATATTTTACAGTAAGAAATAACTTTCATAACATCAGCAGTAGAAATTAATACAAGCATAAGCATTAATGAAAGTCTTGGAATTAGTTAGTTAGTTAGTTAGTCGCAGTTCCAACTTCACAGCAATGGGGCGTCCCCATTATGCTCCGTTCCTGTGTCAGTTAATATCACACAAAATACTGCCTAATGTGAAAAGTGGAAAAGACATGAGTCTCGACAAACAGCAGCCCGCACAGATACACTGTGCATAATGCCGCCACCAGAATGCCAACACAATAGTCCCCCACGAAACACCCAGTTCATCTCTGATGGAATCGGCAGTCATTTTCCCATCTGTATGCTTCCTAGATGTTCACCCACACAGTCCACGAAAATACAGTTCATCGTCGGTGGCAGTCAACCAGAAGCCCAGCAGCCACGCATTTCTGCATAAGGCAAAAACCGGTCAACTCTGGGACATAGCCATCTGCCATCGCTCCGAACATGCAGTCATGGAATTGTCATTGTTAACTTCAGCACCATGGAGGACTTCAGAATGAAGAGAGATGGTAAATACCTGCAACGGCAAAGTGATAGTCTGATGTTTATATTTAATGACTGCATTGTTTGAAAATATTGCCATTCCAAGTTTTGTATCACCCTCTGTGGAGTTTATGCAACATATACTGCTGTAGTGTGTCTTATTTACGGTAAAGTTTTCCACATTACAGCTCTATTCACAAAAGGTGTTGGAAATATCCACCATGCTTTAGTTCGCAACTATGGATATGTTTTTGTGTGTGTGTGATGTCATAGACCTTGTGCAGTTCGGGCAGTGTAATGTTATTAATGTATACAAATGAAACCTGAAGTTCATTGATTATGTGGGGGATTGTTTTTATACACTTTTCCTTTAAGTGCATCCCAGAGGTAGTAATTCAGGGAAGTAATATCCGGAGAACATGCAGGTCAAATTCTGTGACAGATTGTGCGTTTTGAAAAAATTCCATCTAAGAATTCTAGTGGTTTTACAGCTGTGTGAGCAGTTGCACCATCTTGTTGAAACCAGGTTTATTCAGTTTCCCGCTCAAAAAGTTGAGCTACGAATTGTTCCAGAATGTTAGTCCGGTATCTTTCAGAATTTACAGTATTGTTAAAGAAAATTGGACTGATTATGCGCATATGACTCATTGCATACCACGCTCCTACTTTCTGATCGTGGAGAGGCATTGGATAAAACGCATGGGGATTTTCATCACTCCAAAGATGATCATTCTGACTGTTCACATACCAAGAAGGATGAAACCGTGTTTCGTCTGTGAAGAAAATGACATCAAGGATTTTCTCACCTTCTTGAGCAAGAAAATTCTCAAACAACATGCAATAGTTAACCTCTGCATTGGTGATATAACGCTTTTAGTTGAGGGACAATGGAATACTTCAATTTCTTCTTCAGGATTTTGTAGACAGTATTGCTTAACTTGTGTATTTGTTAGGCCAACTAACTTGCTGATTTACACCTACATGATGTCCTGGATAGTGAGGGATGTTTCTTCAGAAACAGATGGTCTACCAGGGTGACGCACATCATGAATACTGCTAGTGCTGCAAAATTTCTTAATTAAATTGCTAACAGCATTAGGGTGAGGCACTTGAGTATCAGGAAATGTCATCATAAATTATTTAACAATCACATTCAAATACTTGCCACCATTAAGAAACACATGCTCCACCAAAAATACTCTTTCTTCAATAGTTAACACCATTGTAGCTGAGATCTATTACTAAAACATCTGCATGTAGCAGTGATATTCTGAAATAACATTTGAACCATGACGTAATACACAGCTTAAATTACAGTGCACAAATACATGATTTAAAAAAGTCCACGGTCATTAAAAATGCACTATATTTAATGGTCACCATCAGGCATTATGGATGGGAATGACATGTTATTTTGTTGATAATTATCAATTGGTTAATTTTAATATTGAACCTGTGCGCTGTTAAGGTGTAAACAGTTATTTGTAAGTGTAAATGTTAATGTGAACTGCAGCCAGTAACTATTCTACACAATATTGAGCATTTTCAGGATTGAAATGGTTAGTTTCACCAGTTTACAAGCATTGGATATTACCTTCAGTAAATAAACATGACACAAAATATTTATGTGAGGAAAATAGGAAAAGCTAGGTGTCAGGGAGGATACCTTGGACTGCCAGAGTAGCTAACAAAAATTGCCTGGAAAAGACTAATGGAAGTAGAACATTATATACAAATATAAGAAGGTGATAAACAACATATTTGCTCTTGTGATAAAATGAGAGGCATTGGAAAACTCCACGATGACTGGAATGGTCAGCAGCAGAACCCAGAGAAATGATGCTGGATGGACTGGGGTGATTGCATGGAGGAATGTCATTAGGGGAATTGACCCAGAACACCAGGGACACAGATCTGTGGAGATGCTTGAACGCCCATACCAATTGGCAGAGCACATACAGATGATGAAAGTGGTTGAATTTGCACCATAGTGTCAAATAACATCATTAAGAAGCTGTGATAAAGGATACTTATTACGTGTCTGGACTAACATTGTGCAGTTCTAAAACATGGACTCACAGGATACAAAGAGTGAGTTGGACAGAAAAGAGATCAAATGAAAAAATTCTTGAAGACAGAAATAGCTGGATAACTATTGAAAAATGTAGCATATAACATGCTGTTTTGGCAGCATGTTAATGGAAGTCTACTAATGAAAATTCAGGAGGCCAAAATTCAGAGTAATAGAAAAACTAGACGTCCAAGAAACA
Organism: Cepaea nemoralis; assembly: GCA_014155875.1. Classification (NCBI taxonomy): domain Eukaryota; kingdom Metazoa; phylum Mollusca; class Gastropoda; order Stylommatophora; family Helicidae; genus Cepaea; species Cepaea nemoralis. The sequence goes on along the minus strand of JACEFZ010009773.1, from coordinate 378,053 downwards.
ACCACATCACACAGGCGTGCAAGAACAAAACTAGACGTCCAAGAAACAACCACATCACACAGGCGTGCAAGAACAAAACTAGACGTCCAAGAAACAACCACATCACACAGGCGTGCAAGAACAAAACTAGACGTCCAAGAAACAACCACATCACACAGGCGTGCAAGAACAAAACTAGATGTCCAAGAAACAACCACATCACACAGGCGTGCAAGAACAAAACTAGATGTCCAAGAAACAACCACATCACACAGGCATGCAAGAACAAAACTAGACGTCCAAGAAACAACCACATCACACAGGCATGCAAGAACAAAACTAGACGTCCAAGAAACAACCACATCACACAGGCGTGCCAGAACAAAACTAGACGTCCAAGAAACAACCACATCACACAGGCGTGCAAGAACAAAACTAGACGTCCAAGAAACAACCACATCACACAGGCATGCAAGAACAAAACTAGACGTCCAAGAAACAACCACATCACACAGGCGTGCAAGAACAAAACTAGATGTCCGAGAAACAACCACATCACACAGGCATGCAAGAACAAAACTAGACGTCCAAGAAACAACCACATCACACAGGCATGCAAGAACAAAACTAGACGTCCAAGAAACAACCACATCACACAGGCATGCAAGAACAAAACTAGACGTCCAAGAAACAACCACATCACACTGGCGTGCAAGAACAAAACTAGATGTCCGAGAAACAACCACATCACACAGGCGTGCCAGAACATTGGGCAGAGACTTGTAGAGCTGAATAAAGTTGCTGAGAATAGAGGACACTAGCATGACGTGACCAGACAACTTCAACATCAACCTAGGGACTGAACGTGATTATGAATATCTTTGTGCAAACATTGCTAAAAGCAGCTCATTTTCCCAGCATGCTTAGTGATTGTTTTCTTCTTGTGTCAGCTTATGTTGAAGTTAGTTGGCCTCTTTCAGTCCCCAGCAACTCATCATGTGTGATTAGCCTTGAGTCCCAGTAATTGGATATTGTGTTTTTTATTTATTACAATTGATTAGAGCATGCTAAAGAAATTTGGCTTCGCCAGTGGTTACTTCCACTGTGTATTTAGCCTTATTAAAAAATTAAAAGTAGTGCACTCGTGATTTTTCATAGTGGCGGTTGACCCCCTTTGGCTGCAACTGCAAAACCTTTTAGGAACGGAAGAGTTAAGTGTGCTTCTGGAATTAGAAGAGTTAAGTGTAGGATTGGGGGAAGCCTAAACTTAGCTACAAGGCCAGGTGTATTGACATAGTTGCCTTGTTTCCATTTTTGTTAATTTGTTAATATACACATAAGGTTGTCTCATCATTTGCTATGCAGTGACATTATATATATATATTTTCACAGGGAAGTTACTTGCAACATATACAGGCAGAAACAGGAGCTCATGTAAGCTTAAGGGGGAGAGGATCAGGCTGTCTGGACCTGAATGGAGCAGACTCAATTGAACCAATGCATGTTCATGTTGAGTGAGTGTTTTAATACTTAATATAAATATAATGAGCATTTGCAGTCAAGTAAACACTCTGCTGTTTACAACATTGTCATGACTTTTCCTTATGTAATATGTCTTCTTCTTCTTTGTACACCTTCTGATGTCAACTTGAATATATTTAAAGACAGCTGCAGTCAACCAGAGGTTTTGATATCTTCATAGAGTTTGTCTTCATAAAGTTCGACTGAATCATTCTTCTATTATTGTTTTGTCGCCAAACTACTGAGTTGAGTGATTGTTGTGTTTGTCTGGACTGCTGTCTTCTTCAATAATGAACTGCATATTCAAGTGAAGGACAGTTTGTTGTCTGTGCTCTGGCAATTTGTCTTGTTGAAGCTACTGTTTCCTTCATGAGTTTACATGGGACAATACTGTGCATTTCCTGTGTATTTTGCTGGCACAGGAATAGAGCAATTATGGGACAACCCATTGCTATGAAGTTGGAACTACGTCTAAATTTTAAAGTATTTTTTTTAAACCCGAAAACATTAAGGAGTCTACTCACTGACTAAACTTAGTTGAGAAGGATTATTTGGCATGAAGTGACAATACTTTTTCAAAGTGCACATTTAATAATTGATAGAGACAGTTTAGTTCTCAATTACTTTAGATGACGCTACCTCTAATCCACCCGGCTTGGTGAGCCACCACAGGTTAAGTATATTAAAGATAAAAATAAGAAATATGTAGGCCGTACATAAAGTCATTGTACAGTTTTCCACTTCAGTAACTTTAGATGTGTAAATGTTTGTTGTAAACATAAAATAATTATAATCCATATGTACGTGGCATACATTTAAACCTTCAGCAAAGCAGTTTGAATAGGCTGCTGCACAGTCTACATTTGAAAATTAGAAAACCTAAAAAACCTATGCACAAAGAAATATTTATAGCAAATATGGTGTACGCACATTTGGAACCACACCAATGTTGCAGAGTTTGTGTACTTGTTGAGATTCTCCCTGTGGGATCTATGGGGTTAGATTGGAGCACTTAATGAGTTTTTCATGTGTGCTTATTCATGTTTGCATTTCTTCTTCTTCTTCTTCTTCTTCTTCTTCTTCTTCTTCTTCTTCTTCTTCTTCTTCTTCTTCTTCTTCTTCTTCTTCTTCTTCTTCTTCTTCTTCTTCTTCTTCTTCTTCTTCTTCTGCGTTCATCCGGATTTTTTTTTCAGACGTGACTGCGTTGTGCCTGTTTACAGCAGAGCTGCGTTCTTGCGCCGTTAGGCTGACACATCCGACTTCTGCGGGCATTTGTTCCCGGGGATGTTTGCTTTTTAAAACTATCATGAGTATTAAAATAATTTCTTAAAGCTTATAACTGAAATTTAGTGCAGTTTTCAAACAGCAAAGATCGTGTCAATTGTATATTTGAATATTTGCTAATTCCTTGTAGTAATGTTGCTTATTTGTACATTTATTATAGCTTTCTTGATGTATGCTGTCATATCTTAAACGGTGAACAATTTTTATAATGTGTGCACAGTAGAAGCAATTCCCTTTTTGATTTACTTTCTCTTTAGGCATGAATTATTACTTGGCTTGCAAGAAGCTAAAAAACTGGCTGAAAATCTGATACAAACAGTAAGTCTGAAGTACTCTCTTTACATTAATTTGACGTTTTTTTAAAATGTTGATAAATGAATCTTTATTGTTTAGTCTTTGTCCACGTGGAATATAGAAGTGCATTTATTGCTTTCTGAGGTCTTCTGTGTTTGAGGCTGTTCATTGTTTCCTTTGACCTTTCTCTGGCGGTATTTGTGTTTATTACTGCCTATTCACATATCACTTCTGGTTCTGTTTTTTGTTTGTTGTTGAAATTTTCATGAGGGTACATCTTAGTAGTCTTTAGCTGATCTCCAATTTAGTTAAGTTCTCTTGTAGTTAGTGGTCAGAGATAGAGGCTGTAATGAAGACATATTTTAGGTAACTGATTGTAGTTTGCTTATGACCTGTAGGTGTGGCCATGTAGTTTCTGCAGTAAAGTGTAATTATATGATATATTTTCTCCATGTTCAGAGATTTGGTGCAATAGCATATACAGTATTGCCTTCAGTGTCTTAAACATTCTGCATTGATTCATATTGTTACAGACAAATTATCTTCCAGCTTGAATGTCTTATTTTAGAAATTTTTTAAAAGTTTTATTTTGGTGTTTAGACAGTTGCTAGAAATGATATGCATTGTCATTCTTTGCTTAATAGTCAGCTTTTCATTCCACTTTGTTGTCAGACAGCCATAATTCCAGCAGTAATTTCAGTAGCTGGGATATCTATCATTTTCTTTTCCAGTTCCTTGTTTACATAAATTTATATTTGAAAACTAATGCGCCCAAGTATACTTCTGATTGAAATTCTAGAGAGTGTGTTTAAGCCAGTTAATTGGTATGATTTTGATGATCTCTTATTGTTTTGTCTAGTGTTTCAACTCATTGTTTAAAGTCTTGTTACCTAGCTTTCTTTCATTGAAGCTGTGAATGAACCTATGTTGAAATTTTATTGACATTGTTTTCTTAGCTAGGCATGAATGTATATTTCCTAATTCACAAACTCTTTGGTGTAGTTATATCAGTCATCATCATCATTAGCCTGCTAAATTCATATAACACTCACAAGTCTTTAATGCTTCGTTATTTCATTGCAAGCCTCTGTCTTACTAAACACAGCCAACTCATTGGTGCCAAATTTAATAGCTATAAATAAAGCCATGACACTGTTTATCCAAACCTCTTTATACAAGTTAAAAATAATTTCTGTAACTGAAGCATATTTGGATACTGTTTGCTTTCAAAAGTATTATGTGTCATATGCTTCATGAGTTTTATTCTTCATTTATCTTTTATCCCCTAACTAAAGACATAAGTCCTCAAACTCACACCTCCTACCTTTTGTCATCTCTTAAGCTCCCGCCATGTCCTCACCACACTATTCGTGTCTATTCTTTGTATGTTTTTTTTTAGGTCTTCTCTATGTCTTTTGCCGTGTATTTCGAAGAGAAAGGACTGTATAGTTATATTATTAACAGGTTTTTTTTTTTCTTGATGTGTTTCCTATCCGACGCCAATACCTTTTCCTCACTTCTTGATTCACTGGAATTTGTTTAGTTCTCTCTAAACATGAATGATTCTGTCATGACATTTTAATCCTTCTCTTCTGTGCAGGCTCCAATTAATGAGTGTTTGTAGTTTATTAGTAATTGTTTTAGTTGTTCTCCATGTTCGAAATTTTTATTGTGGGATCATAATTATGCTATTGCTGATGTTCTTTAGAGGGATGAATAATAATCAGTTATTGGTATGCTTGTGGGTGATAGGGTCGTTATCATGTACACTGAAACCTTGTTTTGTTTTCAGGCCCACATACCAGCAAATCTTTTGGTGACAGAACAGATATCTGAGATGGATTTTTGTTTTTCTATTTGTTGGTGATATTTAAAGGAAACAAAAATCAGGTTAACCAGTATCATCTGCTTTGACCAGTTCTCTTATTCTGCGGCCCCCTTCTCTGTATTATACTTTTATCAGCCCTCAGTAATAATGGAAATATATTCATGACACTTTGTATTGCAGATATTATTCTCTTAGACTTAACTTTTTATCAGAACTAAAGGCAGACAAAGAGGAACTTTTTTGCAGCAGTTTTCACAGCTTCATTATGTAAAAAAGAAACCTATGCATATCCACCTTTGTTTGTGTTTTGTTTCTTTTCCTTATGCCAGTTAATAAATGTGTGCTATTCATGATAAATAACATCATTTGTTTTTTTCAAAGGACAGCCATGGATGACTTGATGTGAGTATCAGGTAAAATCCTCATGAAACACTGACATTATTTGATGTGGTCAGTCTAATAAAACCTCATTCCGGAATTTTACAAGCACCTTATCTGTGTCCTAAGCAAAAACTGTTTATATTTATTTCCATTAATGCATAGATTGCATCGGTTTATCGCAAGGTATGGACATACTCATTTATAGATATTTCATATTCACATAGGAAAGGAAGATTTAATTGATATTCCGGTTAATACGAAATACCCCCATATAGTGTCAGGGCCTTGTTTGTTTTTGCATTGTCATTATGACTGCATTACTATTTTACTTCATATGATCATTTTCATTCTTTAGTGCATGCACATATTTCAAACGTCAGCTGCCAACCACAAACACTTTCAGCTGCCTCCATTGTATTTGTTCATTTGTCAGGACACAGGTGTATCTTGTAACTGACAAGAAGCTGTGAAAATTGCATTATGTCAGCAAGTAACTTACTGTATGCTTATCATAAATATCCAAAACAGTAAACATTGCAATATACCAGAACAATGAAACTTTTGAGCAACATAAGCATTTAATGTTACACTTTGAGAAGCTGCAGGTGAAAGCTGACATAATTTAGTAGCAGTTGTCATCATGCAGACACAATCTTATCTTAGCCCCTTGTCTGTCTATGCTCTGCTTGCCCCTTGAGTATCCATCCTGGGCAGTTTCATCTTGAGACTGCAGTCCACCATTAACCATACCATATTCACTATTTCTACATAGGTACAGCAATCGTATGTCAGTTTCCAGCAGGCTCTAGCCGCTCTGCCGGCCTCCGTTCCAACAGGGCTGATCACCGGAGTACACCAGCAGTGTAAGTCTGTGCTAATTTTTGGCATTAACAGCCAAACGTTAATTTGTATTACACCAGGTTTGAAGTCTTGTCACTCACCAAACAGAATCCTGGAGTTTCTGGTTCTTGTAATGTTTTGGGGAATTATAGATGTAGTGTTGTTTATTATATTATTGTTGATACCGTCGGTCAGCATGCAATACTTACAGATTGAACAGCTTTCTTTTCATTGCTTATTAGGAAGAATTATGAAAGAATTGTTTTTTAGTGTTCTTTGAATTTCAGTAATTGAAATATTCCTTTATATTTAGATATTGTGTACTTGGCTTGTCACAATTGCTTGTATATTCCTAAGTAGAGTATTATGTAAATAATTAACGCTGAACTTATTTCACTTTTCACTTTCTGAGCCTGGCATCTTTAATCCTGTCTTGACTCAGTATTATTCTCCTGTCTTTATTACTGAGTCTTGCATAATGTCCAATTTCTTATGTGTTTAAGTTATTTGGTAATTTTCATTATTTATGACAAAAATAATTAAACACATGTTATTGAAACCACTGCTGGTTCAATAAACACGACATGCATGTAGAAATTCTGCTCAAAATTTTAGTATACTGAGAGGGTGCTGCTGAAGGATATACAAAATGAGAAAGATAAGCTGCTTTGTTCATCAAAAGCATAATAGATGGAAGAGTTGAAGCCAAAAGGATATCAAAAATGTAAATGGACAAACAAGGTATGGTCAAGAGTACAGCCTAACAGAATTTACAACCAAAGCTCAAAATGGAAACTACTGACAATAATACTGGAAGATGATAGTGATTGGCAAAGAAGAACTTTTTGTTCTATGTAGAACTAACATCCATGCTTCATACTTTTTCAGGTGCTCTATTTCACCCATCATATAAGAATGCCTTTGAATGACACAATTTTTGCTTTCAATTTCTTTCCTGCTTTCAGAAGAGTCTTCATAATTAAGAAGGAATGTCTTGAATAGATTTATTGTAAAAATGCATGTGTATCCACGTGTCAAGTTTCATTTAATTGTTAAAACAGGGACATTTTAAAGAACTAATTGTGTGGAAATGGTGAAATTATTTTAAAGCTGCAGCTAATGTTTTAACTTTGTAATATGTAAAGTTGACATGTTTTCTTTGGTTTGTATTTTGTTTTGGTAAGTTACTTGCATTTATGGTGTTTGGCTTGGTTTACATTACAGATGTCGGCCATGTTAGCTTTGTTCTGACCAGAACACAAGCGTTGGTCTCCACGCAGATTGTGAACATATTTTTGAATATTTATTACATAATTTGTGGCCTTTATAGTGATTTCACTGCAGATATACTACACAGATGTTGAAGATGTAAATGATTGGGCAAGTAACCATCATTGCAGAATCTAGTAGACAGTTGAAAGGATGCTTTCTTACTTCATATTTGCTGTTCAAACTTAACACAACAATTTATTTCTCACATTGCAGATTTCAACCATAAGCCAGATGTATTTGTCACTAAAATTATTAATACTATATTGACTTTTTCATAATATTGTGTTTACAGCTTGGGACTGTGTGATTTGAATGTGTGTTTACATTTAGGCTGCTGTTGAGAAGTGATTTGTGATATTTACTGAGTTTCACCACCAGACCTTGAGACCATATACTGATATTGTTTTTATGTTTCTAGTACTGGTACAAGGTCAATATTGAAACTGCATAATATGTCATTACATGATTAATCAATGTTTTTTTATTCTGGCTGTAGGTGAAGAAGAAAAAAAAAACACCCAAAAACTATTTGTTTTTCTTTTAGCTCCAGATGAAGAAAGAAAAACCAAAAACCACAAATACTTATGTTTTAAAGATAGCTTATTATACATTGTATTTGAGGCATATATGATGTAAGCTGGTAGATTGGTTAAGTCTTGCCGTCCTGCATTTTAATTATCTGACTATTTGCTAAACTGGCACTGTCATCTGCTGCCTATAGTACTTTGCAGTGTATGGCAAGGGGGGGGGGGGGGGTGTCTTGAGCCTGAGGAATTAAGGCCGCCTGGCTAGTGCAGTCGCCACAAACTGCAGGCTAGGATTTTCTTTTAGCCCACAGCAGAAAAAACCCACACCCTAAAGAGGATTTGAACCTGGGTCTCCTGGAGGAGAACCCAACATTCTAGCCACTCGGCCAGCTGTTCCTCCCTTTTTTAATTTGCTAAATAACTTTTTCAAAAGGTATCTCATTCCATCTTATTCTGGGGCTTAGAAAATGTGAAGCACAGCACTTTGCACTGCATGGCAGTACCAACACACTATTACTTTAAAAAAACAATACTATTTTATCATATGCATCCAACCTTCTTTATTGGTAGTTTTTAATCGTAAGTGTCTACAAATTCATATTGTCTCTGTTACACATAGATCCTGAAAAGGGAATAATTTTGTGAGCCTCACACCCTCTAGTTAAAAATATTACAAAATCTGGTACGAAGAAAGTTAAGAGAGAAAGAAGGTAGCCAGCCACTTACATTGCCTGGATACTGATACACCTCTCTGAGAATACCTCTGCTGGCCGAACAACCTTCATGAACAATGTGAGCTATAAATGAAGGCTACAGGCACGCACACACTACACAACTGTCATAGCAGATCCTAGTTGGCAAGTCTTGGGCCACTTTCTCAAGCTGGTTTTATCATAAACATTTCTCACCTGTCTAGGATATAAGTCCAAATACTTTGCAACCCTACAACAAAATCTTCCAGAGGACTACTATTATTTTCTGGTCTTTCACAAGTTGACATTGTGATCATATTAACGTTTTTTTTATTGCTTTCTTTCTTTTAGCTTTTCTCTGAACCTTTCTTTCTTTCTATCTATCTTATTGCCATGTTTGTTTTTTCTCCGCATATCCTTTACATGACATCGCTGTCAACACCAGCATTTTACCACTGTTCTCTACCAATTCTCGTGCGCTGCATGACCCTATGTGGATAAACAGGATTATGGAGAAAGTCGTTTAAAGCCTAGGCCAGGGAGACCGGCTTTATTGCAATTAGCTCCAATTATTAATTATAGAAAATGCCAAAAATGAAAAAGTTAAGAGAGAAAGAAGGTAGCCAGCCACTTTCATTGCCTGGATACTGATACACCTCTCTGAGAATACCTCTGCTGGCCGAACAACCTTCATGAACAATGTGAGCTATAAATGAAGGCTACAGGCACGCACACACTACACAACTGTCATAGCAGATCCTAGTTGGCAAGTCTTGGGCCACTTATATAATCTCAAGCTGGTCTAATAATTTCTTACTTGTCTAGGATGTAAGTCCGAATACTTCATACACCTACAGCAAAATCCAGAGGATTACCGTTATCTTTTTTGTCTTGTAATCATATTAATTTTATTCATGAGTTATTCTTTTTTCCTTTCTCTCCATTAAGTGGTTTAGCCGCCTGTGCTTCGAAGGTTATAGGTTCGATTTTGGATTTTGTCATTTGCTTCACGAGTGCAATTTTCTCATAGTCCTGGAAGTTGTTGCTGGAGCTGCATTGTTTGTGCTGTGTGCAACTTTTCAGGCGACTCTGCGGAAAGAGAGTGAGCCATATGGGATAAAACCCTGTGCAAGGATATCAAACATCTGACTATTAAATCTATCTTTCTATCTATCTATCTATCTATCTATCTATCTATCTATCTATCTATCTATCTATCTATCTATCTATCTATCTATCTATCTATCTATCTATCTATCTATCTATCTATCTATCTATCTATCTATCTATCTATCCATCCATCCATCCATCTATCTATCTATCTATCCATCTATCCATCTATCTATCTAATCTTATTGCCATTAACTCCAGTTATTAATTATATAGAATGCCAAAAATAAAAAGTTAAGAGAGAAAGAAGGTAGCCAGCCACTTTCGTTGCTTGGATACTGATACACCTCTCTGAGAATACCTCTGCTGGCCGAACAACCTTCATGAACAATGTGAGCTGTAAATGAAGGCTACAGGCACGCACACACTACACAACTGTCCTAGCAGATCCTAGTTGGCAAGTCTTGGGCCACTTTCTCAAGCTGGTTTTATCATAAACATTTCTCACCTGTCTAGGATATAAGTCCAAATACTTTGCAACCCTACAACAAAATCTTCCAGAGGACTACTATTATTTTCTGGTCTTTCACAAGTTGACATTGTGATCATATTAACTTTTTTTTTTCTTGCTTTCTTTTTTTTTACAGCTTTTTTCAGAACCTTTCTTTCTTTCTATCTATCTTATTGCCATTTTTGTTTTTTCCCCGCATGTCCTTTACAGGACATCGCTGTCAACACCAGCATTTTACCGCTGTTGTTGATTTCTTGGCAAGATTATGCTCAGTAGTTTGCCATTACTTTCTGAGTGGCCGGCTCACTTATCCTGTAAGTCACCAATGCGGTAAGAACCGCTACCAATTCTCACGCACTGTGTGACCCTACGTGGATAAACGGGATTATGGAGAAAGTCGTTTAACCTCTAGGCCAGGGAGACTGGCCTTATTGCCATTAGCTCCATCTATTAATTATAGAAAATGCCAAAAATATAAAAGTTAAGAGAGAGAAGGTAGCCAGCCACTTTTGTTGCCTGGATACTGATACACCTCTCTGAGAATACCTCTGCTGGCCGAACAACCTTCATGAACAATGTGAGCTATAAATGAAGGCTACAGGCACGCACACACTACACAACTGTCATAGCAGATCCTAGTTGGCAAGTCTTGGGCCACTTATATAATCTCAAGCTGGTCTAATAATTTCTTACTTGTCTAGGATGTAAGTCCGAATACTTCATACACCTACAGCAAAATCCAGAAGATTACCGTTATCTTTTTTGTCTTGTAATCATATTAATTTTATTCATGGGTTATTCTTTTTTCCTTTCTCTCCGTTAAGTGGTTAAGCCACCTGTGCTTCGAAGGTTGTAGGTTTGATTTAGGACTTCGTCATTTGCTTCACGAGTGCAATTTTCTCAGACTCCTGGAAGTTGTTTCTGGAGCTGCATTGTTTGTACTTTGTGCGACCTTTCAGGTACCCTGTGGAAAGAGAGCGAGCCTTATCGGATAAAACCCTGTGCAATGAAATCAAAGATCTGACTATTAAATCCTTTCTTTCTTTCTTTCTTTCTGTCTGTCTGTCTGTCTGTCTGTTTGTCTGTCTGTCTGTCTGTCTGTCTTATTGCCATTAGCTTCAATTATTAATTATATAGAATGCCAAAAATAAAAATTTAAGAGAGAAAGAAGGTAGCCAGCCACTTTCGTTGCCTGGATACTGATACACCTCTCTGAGAATACCTCTGCTGGCCAAACAACCTTCATGAACAATGTGAGCTATAAATGAAGGCTACAGGCACGCACACACTACACAACTGTCATAGCAGATCCTAGTTGGCAAGTCTTGGGGCACTTTCTCAAGCTGGTTTTATCTGAAACATTTTTCACCTGTCTAGGATATAAGTCCGAATACTTTGCAACCCTACAACAAAATCTTCCAGAGGACTGCTATTATTTTCTGGTGTTTCACAAGTTGACGTGATCATATTAACTTTTTCTTTCTTGCTTTCTTTTTTTAGCTTTTCTTAGAACCTTTCTTTCTATCTATCTTATTGCCATTTTTGTTTTTTTCCCGCATATCCTTTACAAGACATCGCTGTCAACACCAGCATTTTACTGCTGTTGTTGATTTCTTGGCAAGATTACGCTCAGTAGTTTGCCATTACTTTCTGAGTGGCTGGCTCACTTATCCTGTAAGTCACCAATGCGGCAAGAACCGCTACCAATTCTCACGCACTGTGTGACCCTACGTGGATAAACGGGATTATGGAGAAAGTCGTTTAACCTCTAGGCCAGGGAGACTGGCCTTATTGCCATTAGCTCCATCTATTAATTATAGAAAATGTCAAAAATATAAAAGTTAAGAGTGAGAAAGAAGGTAGCCAGCCACTTTCGTTGCCTGGATACTGATACACCTCTCTGAGAATACCTCTGCTGGCCGAACAACCTTCATGAACAATGTGAGCTATAAATGAAGGCTACAGGCACGCACACACTACACAACTGTCATAGCAGATCCTAGTTGGCAAGTCTTGGGCCACTTATATAATCTCAAGCTGGTCTAATAATTTCTTACTTGTCTAGGATGTAAGTCCAAATACTTCATACACCTACAGCAAAATCCAGAAGATTACCGTTATCTTTTTTGTCTTGTAATCATATAAATTTTTTTCATGGATTATTCTTTTTTCCTTTCTCTCCGTTAAGTGGTTAAGCCACCTGTGCTTCGAAGGTTATAGGTTTGATTTCGGACTTCGTCATTTGCTTCACGAGTGCAATTTTCTCATAGTCCTGGAAGTTGTTGCTGGAGCTGCATTGTTCGTGCTTTGTGCGACTTTTCAGGCGACTCTGCGGAAAGAGAGTGAGCCATATGGGATAAAACCCTGTGCAATGAAATCGAGCATCTGACTTTTCTTTCTTTCTTTCTTTCTTTCTTTCTTTCTTTCTTTCTTTCTTTCTTTCTTTCTTTTTTTCTATGTGTCTGACTGCCTGTCTGTCTGTCTGTCTGTCTGTCTGTCTGTCTGTCTGTCTGTCTGTCTGTCTGTCTTATTGCCATTAGCTCAAGTTATTAATTATATAGAATGCCAAAAATAAAAAGTTAAGAGAGAAAGAAGGTAGCCAGCCACTTACATTGCCTGGATACTGATACACCTCTCTGAGAATACCTCTGCTGGCCGAACAACCTTCATGAACAAAGTGAGCTATAAATGAAGGCTACAGGCACGCACACATTACACAACTGTCATAGCAGATCCTAGTTGGCAAGTCTTGGGCCACTTTCTCAAGCTGGTTTTATCTGAAAAATGTCTCACCTGTCTAGGATATAAGTCTGAATACTTTGCAACCTTACAACAAAATCTTCCAGAGGACTACTATTATTTTCTGGTGTTTCACAAGTTGACATCGTGATCATATTAACTTTTTCTTTCTTGCTTTCTTTTTTTTTTTTAGCTTTTCTCAGAACCTTTCTTTCTATCTATCTATCTTATTGCCAGTTTTGATTTTTTCCAGCATATTCTTTACAAGACATCGCTGTCAACACCAGCATTTTACCGCTGTTGTTGATTTCTTGGCAAGATTATGCTTAGTAGTTTGCCATTACTTTCTGAGTGGCCAGCTCACTTATCCTGTAAGTCACCAATGCGGCAAGAACCGCTACCAATTCTCATGCATTGTGTGACCCTACGTGGATAAACAGGATTACGGAGAAAGTCGTTTAACCTCTATTCCAGGGAGACAGGCCTTATTGCCATTAGCTCCATCTATTATAGAAAATGTCAAAAATAAAAGTTTAGAGAGAGAAAGAAGGTAGCCAGCCACCGTCATTGCCTGGATACTGATACACCTCTCTGAGAGTACCTCTGCTGGCCGAACAACCTTCATGAACACTGAGCTATAAATGAAGGCTACAGGCACGCACACACTACACAACTGTTATAGCAGATCCTAGTTGGCAAGTCTTGGGGCACTTCTATAATCTCAAGCTGGTCTAATAATTTCTTACTTTTCTAGGATGTAAGTCCGAATACTTCATACACCTACAGCAAAACCCAGAGGATTACCGTTATCTTTTTTGTCTTGTAATCATATTAATTTTTTTCATGGGTTATTCTTTTTTCCTTTCTCTCCATTAAGTGGTTTAGCCGCCTGTGCTTCGAAGGTTATAGGTTCGATTTTGGATTTTGTCATTTGCTTCACGAGTGCAATTTTCTCATAGTCCTGGAAGTTGTTGCTGGAGCTGCATTGTTTGTGCTTTGTGCAACTTTTCAGGCGACTCTGCGGAAAGAGAGTGAGCCATATGGGATAAAACCCTGTGCAAGGATATCAAACATCTGACTATTAAATCTTTCTTTCTTTCTTTCTTTCTATCTATCTATCTATCTGTCTGTCTGTCTGTCTGTCTGTCTGTCTGTCTGTCTGTCTGTCTGTCTGTCTGTCTGTCTGTCTGTCTATCTATCTATCTAATCTTATTGCCATTAACTCCAGTTATTAATTATATAGAGTGCCAAAAATAAAAAGTTAAGAGAGAAAGAAGGTAGCCAGCCACCATCATTGCCTGGATACTGATACACCTCTCTGAGAATACCTCTGCTGGCCGAACAACCTTCATGAACAATGTGAGCTATAAATGAAGGCTACAGGCACGCACACACTACACAACTGTCCTAGCAGATCCTAGTTGGCAAGTCTTGGGGCACTTATATCAACCCTCCAGTAGATAAAACCTGTTAACTTGGAAGGAATCTATTTAAGTGAAGTAAACTTTATAGTGCCTGTGTGTTACTGGAGCCAGGAAGGAAAGCAAAGAATAGTTGCACTGTACCCTATCATGCCTGAGATAAGAGGCCACTCAGAGGATTGTGGTTAAGATAGGCTACTCCTATCATGTAGAAGAATGGAGTTGTAGGAAAATATTACCTTTGTTGTGGAAGCAATTTCTCAAAGTAATTGTGTCTTTTCTCAGAAAATATGCCAAGTCTTTTTGCAGATGCCCACACCATGAATATATATTTTACATTTGAGAGAATGTTTTAGATGTAACCGCGTGTTGAATTTTCTTGCTGCTAATGTTATAAAACTGAAAATTTAGCTAAAAATAATTATTTTCAGTTATGCTTCTGTTAATCCAAACTTGTGCTAATCAGTTCTTTATATTTAATATTGTTCTTTTTTATTTTGCTATTATTTTTTTCACTTTTCAACATTAATTCATAACAAAGACTTCTTGTTAACTTACCTGTTCAAACTGTTATATGGCCTACTAGTTAACAGTATCATATAATTTACACATATATAGCACTGACTTCACAATACAGATATGTGTCCATGTTTGCACAATTTTCTACTGGTGTGATTACATTTTTTTTTTATTGTGAATATTCATTCTCACAAGTTAGTTATTTCACATTGTTCTAATAGAAGCATGCTTGACAACGCTTTCTGTTGACTTTTTGACAGTGGCCTAAGTTACTTAAGTTGGCATAGTTGAGTTCTGTTACTAGTTGATTATATAATTGTCTAAACTTCTTAGGGTGTGTCGATGTTTACCAGTGTTACTAGACTTTTAGAATGGCAAATGTTCATCTCTGAAGATGCTCTGAGTGTAACATTATTACTAGTCTGGTTGTTATCGTACAACATTCATCTGACATGTCACCAATACAGTCATTCTGAATGCATACTGATCCAGAGAAAATTGTTCTACATCTGCCTTTATAGGCTTTTTGTGATGCCCTAATTCTATCAGTCTCTGGTGACATTTTCCAAGAACATTACTTGCCATGACATCTTTTCCACGTAACTGTCTCATGGAATGTTTGAAAATTGGCAAGATTCTGTACTGTGAAGGTGTTTAGGAACCATTTGTTTTCATTATTATTTGTAACTGATAATATAGTACATTTTTATTTCAGATGTTTGGACTGTGTCAATATTATTTTGAATGGATGTTATTTTTTTTTTTCCATTTCAAAAGATGTGTTGAATATATTATTACTACTAGTTTGATTGAAGGTATAATTTCATTTCAGAAGATGCTCTGAATGTATTAATATTATTTATGTTATTGAAAGCATAATTTCATTTCAGATGATGTGCTGAATATATTATTATTATTACTAGTTTGATTGAAAATATAATTTCATTTCAGAAGATGTCTTGAGGGAATAACAGTAAAATGAAATATACACATCATGCTGATTGATAAATCACGTTGATGACACATGAACAGGAAATGCACATTGCAGAAATACTTGAATATGCTAGATTCATATACTTATTATTTTGTTCTCTTGCAGTAAAATTAAATATTTGCAACAGACACTCTGATGTCACAGACATGGCTGTTTTGAGACAGTTCTCAAGTCAATCTTATACTCAAGATTCAAAGTTGATTGAATGTTTTTATATTTCTTACATTCCTTTATTTCGTTGCTCATTTCGTTGATGTTTTTATTTGTGTTTCATACGATTAACTTTCTCAATGCATTTCTGTCTCAAATTTAGCATGGCTGATGTGTAGTAATAAGGTTAACTGTGAGCTTGTATATTTAACAGCTCCTTTTGTAGAGGCCCAGTTAGCTGCCCCGCCCCCTGGACTCACCGAGCAGTCACTGCAAGTCATGCAGCCTCAAGGTTTGTATTCACTTTGTACAAACTTTGATACATGTTCTGTGTCAGTTGGAGGACAGAATTAATATCTGCATAGAATATATAGAAGAATGGATAGAAAAGGATCAATACAGAAGTCTGAAACAACATTGGAACACCAATGAATTTCATATAAGAAAGAAAGATGTTAGTGGTATAAACATAACAATTGTCCTGTGGCAGTTTTCCTCCTATCATCACATTTTGTAGGCCTGGATGCATGGAGGAAAAAGTGACCTATCTTTCCCTTAATTTTGCAGACGAAGAGCCCAGGCATCAAACACGCTACAGACCATGCTCATGAAATTCACCATCAACTTTGCTAAGGCACCCGCAATTGCATATATAACAATAATACACTGTTTAAAACTTGGTAGGATAGGTTGAAGGCAAACTTGCAAAATAAAATTTCATATAAGAGGTTTATACCTAGAGATGGCCATGAAAAATCTTCATTGAAAAATATCAACTTAAAATAGGTTGCAGAATATAGTCAATGATGAAAAAAAAATAACTTGGTCTTCACCATCTTCAGTTGAAGATGAACTCTATGAAGATGGCAGCAGCATAAAGTTGACCACTGCTTTTCTTTACATATAATCAATGGCGAGAGATTGATTGCTCGAGATCCATTGCAACCAATAATTTTGGCAAAAAATAGCAACTGATCTAGTCCCGTCTGGTCTTGTTAAAGGCATTTTGTTTATGTTTATATGGTCATAATTCATCAGGGGCATTGGCCTTTATTATGGTTAACTTCTAGTTGACAGTTTACAATTATATAAACTATCTGTAGACATTCACAATGAAATATAAGCATAATAATCTTTTGCTATTTACAACAGAGGGTGACGTTCATGAGTCTTCTTTTGTCAATCCTGCTATGGTTTTTCTCCAGTTCATTGAAAAATTACAAATGAAGATTTAGTCCAGGGGTAAAACTTCACCAAACTGGGATTGTTTAGGACCACATGACTCTGGGGGTCGACCCATCCTCATTAAATGTTAGTTTAGTTTAGTCGATGGATCAACATCACGGCACACGGGTGTGACCCATAAGTGCTCTGTTCTTCTCCTAACTCAAACTTGAGTTTGGAGAAACTCACTTCAGTGCACGAACTCCGTAGCACCGGCGAGGATCCTGAAATACTTTGGGTAGATTTTTAACTCAAAATTTTGCCCGGACAGCGCCGTTAGGCTACGCTTTTTCGATTTCCATCTGCCAAGGGATTTTTTTACGTGTGCAACAATACACACGGCCATCCGATCTCACTACTCAGAGACCAGGGGACATTTTATTACTAGAAGTCCACGCAAAAAAAATCCCGGTCCTCACCGGGGCTTGAACCCGGGACCTCCAGCTTTTGAAGCGGACACCGTACCTTGAGACCACGCAGTCCCCCTCATTAAATGACAATTAGAAAATGTGGGAGGTAAGGCGGCCCAGGAACATGTCGGTCACATCGCCCGT
The DNA here is from genome assembly GCA_014155875.1 of Cepaea nemoralis. Taxonomy (NCBI): domain Eukaryota; kingdom Metazoa; phylum Mollusca; class Gastropoda; order Stylommatophora; family Helicidae; genus Cepaea; species Cepaea nemoralis. Next base: position 360,213 of record JACEFZ010009773.1, on the reverse strand, counting down.
TGAATGCCATTTGATCCAGAAAATGGAGGGGCAACACCAAAACCCTTTTATGCTATAGTGGCATAGAAATAGAGCCGTTGACTTGTAAACTTTGACTGTCAGCATTCATGGTTATGTCAATCAATCAGTCAATCATGTGCCATGCCGGAAAGCGTGGGCGGTCATGACTCACCATTTCACTCGATCACCAGAGTCATGGATCAGCTCAATGTTCCTGTCTCGTTCATGCCGTGGCCAAGCCATCCAGGTATTTTCCTCTCTGTCTTCCTCTTGGTCTGTTCCCTTCTATCTTGCCAGTTGTCACTAAGTTCTCCAATCCATTTCTTCTCATAACATGTCCAAAAAATGTTGACTGTCTATGTCTAATTTCTCTAATCAGTTTATGATTTTCATTTGTCTCCTGTAATACTTGGTCATTGGTCTTTCTGTCTGTCCATGGTATTCTTTGCATTTTCCTCAGAAACCACATTTCTGTAGCCATCAGATGTTTTTCAGCTTGACTGCTCATTGTCCAAGTTTCACATCCATACAAAAGAACAGCCTTATGTATCCCCTCAACACTCTTTTTCTCGTTTCAGTTGACATCCTTTTATTGGTCAGAATGTTTTTCATCTTGCTGAAGGCTACTTTCGCTTGTTGAAGAATATTCCCATTTACTAGTATATTACATTGTGGTACTTCGTTCTTCCTAGTGACGACCATAACCTGTGTCTTCTTACGATTTAATTCTAACCCCACTTGCTCACTGTGTACAACAACCGCATCTGCTAATTGTTGCAGATCCTGTGCATTGTCTGCAATCAATACTGTATCATCTGCATATCCAATGTTATTGATGCATCGTCCTCCAATGCTGATTCCATTTATATCTTCTATATTTCTGAAAATATTTTCACTGTATAGGGAAAAAAGATCTGGAGACATTACACATCCCTGCCTAACACCTCTCTTAATAGGCTGATATTGTCCCACTTCATTATCAATCCTTTTGGCCGAACAACATTTTGTACATTTTTTATTACCTTAAGTCTAAGGTCTTTTCCATCAATTTGTAAATCTTCAAGCGTCCTTATCATGTCGACATGTCTCACTTTATCAAAAGCCTTTGTGTAGTCAATAAAGCAAAGGTGTAGATCTTTGTTTACCTCTATAGAACGTTCGATTATGATTCTCAATATATACACAGCATTTACTGTACCCTTGCCTTCTGCAAACCCACATTGTTCTTCTCCTTTTTCAGGTTGTATTTTCCTCCTACCTCTTTGCATGATAATTCTTAGCAAAATCTTCGTGATGTGACTCATTATACTGATTGTTCGATGTTGATCACATTCCCTCCTGATTCCTTTGAGATTGCAATAAATACAGAATTACATAATTCATGAGGTATATTTCCAGTATCATATATTGTATTAAGCGGACCTTCGGGAAGGTTAACCCTGTCAACAAATGCCCGCAGAAGTCGGATGTGTCGGCCTAACGGCGCAAGAATACAGCTCTGCTGTAAACAGGCACAACGCAGTCACGTCCGGGAAAAAAACTCCCGATGAACACAGAAGAAGAAAAAGAAGAAGTATTAAGCAGACTGGTAACTTTATCTATTCCATATTCTTCTAAAGCATTAATCATTTCTGTTGTGATGCTGTCTGAACTGGGGGTCTTTGCCAGATTTCATATGGTTAAAAGCATTCTGAACAACCATCTTCAAAATTGCTGGTCCTTCATTATTATTTTGAACATCATACTGTTCGTCTCTGTTATCGTCATAAAGGTTTTTCACGCAAGCTGACCATACATGTAAGATCTGATCTTTTTCTATTATGACACTTTCCATCTTTTGTCTTTAGGCAGCCTGCAGATGTACGTTTTCTTTGATTAGTAAGCTCCTGAATTCTTTTGTGCATTAGTTTCGCATTTTTATTTTTGTGTTGTTTTTCAATTTCTCTGCAATTTTTCTCAAGCCATGTTTCTTTTCCCTCCTTACATAAGATTCTGACTTTTCTGTGAATTTCTTCATGTTTGGCAGGATTATTTTTGTTCTGTCTTCTTGTTTCCATTAGTTCTAAAATTTCTTCAGTTGTAACATTGTTACATGCCTGGCAAGGAATAGAGTATATATACATGTATAGGTATTAGATGGTGTCCTATCTCATTGTTACACGCTTGGCAAGGAATAGAGTATATATAAATTTATAGGTATTAGATGGTGTCCCATCTCATCGTTACATGCCTGGCAAGGAATAGAGTATACATACATTTATAGGTATTAGTGTCCCATCTCATTGTTATATGCCTGGCAAGGAATAGAGTATACATACATTTATAGGCATTAGTGTCCCATCTCATTGTTATATGCCTGGCAAGGAATAGAGTATACATACATTTATAGGTATTAGTGTCCCATCTCATTGTTATATGCCTGGCAAGGAATAGAGTACACATACATTTATAGGTATTAGATGTGTCCCATATCATTCTAGCATGCCTGGTGAGGAATAGAGTATACATACATTTAAAGGTATTAGATGTGTCCCATTTCATTGTTACATGCCTGGCAAGGAATAGAGTATACATACATTTATAGGTATTAGATGTGTCCCATATCATTCTAGCATGCCTGGTGAGGAATAGAGTATACATACATTTATAGGTATTAGTGTCCCATCTCATTGTTACATGCCTGGCAAGGAATAGGCTGACACATTGGCAAAAGAAGCTCGAAGACTGCTTCAGACTGATAATAGTGAAATCAGAAGGGTAATAAGAAGCAGCTATGAAGTGGGAATCAAAGCATCCAAGCCTTTAGAAAGATGAGGCACATTGTCAATTGGCAAGAAGAGAGTAAATAATAATCTCCACTCTCTGCACAGACGTAATAGACTGACGTGTTCATTAAGCTACAGATAGGAGCTACTGGTGAATGTAACTGGAATTGATAAATTATTAGGTAAAAATTTGTCACATGAATGGCCAATATATGGTGAACAAAGAGAATACTTGTGGGCTTCACCAGCTTCATTTGAGGACAGACTCTATGGAGATGTCAGCAGCCTCAAGCTGACCAGTGCTTTCTTTAAATATACTCAAGCTGATGCCCGCAGGCGTATGAAGAAGAATATTTCCTGGTGTTGATACATTTATTTTGCTAATCTGTTGCCTTGATCTTGGGGTTTTCCCAGGGGTCTCCATGAAGAATGGCAGTGCCTGGTGAATCACTTGAAGTAATAGCTGTCTTTAATTGAATGCTCATTGCTTCTTCTAGTGCAACAGCTGGGCCCTCCAACCATGCTGATGCCTGCAGGATCAGTGGCCAGTCAGCTACCACAAATGGCCCAAGGTAGGATTATTTTCTGCAAGTTTTGTTGATTTCTTTGAAGATATTTATGTTGGAATATGGACAGCAGTGCTAGGTTGTTGTTCGTGAATCCTTAAAAAGACTGGCTTTTAACTGTTAAATCCAGCGTATTACTGTTAGAATGTCTGAGCCCTGAAATGGGTTGGCAATTATCAGGGTGAAGAGTTTCCTTGGACCAGGTGCTGAAGTACTATAGTCATAGACACTCAGTTGCAGAGCTCTCCGTTCCCTCTCTTAAGTTCAGAAATCAGTGGGGTGTGCAAGAGAGGTACTGCAACTTCACATCTTTGGAGAGGTGTATTAGGATATAAACAGGTCGTGCATCAGCACAGCATACACACGCTGGCTGGGATTAGGCTAAGATTGGTAATATTGCCACCAGGTGTTCGGAATTTTATTGTCTACAAACTCCTACCCGATGCCAGATCACAGGCTTCCTAAAAAAAATTTTATGGCGCGCTGCGTTGTGGTAAACGCTCCCAAGGCGGCCAGAGGAAGCGCTTTAAAAACATTCTGAAGATCTCATTTAAAAGGTTTTGGAATTCATCATGACACTTGGGAGACTGCTGCCGAAAACCAAAATACGTGGCGTACATTATTACACAAGGGTACAGTCACTTGTGAACCAAACAGGACTGCAAGAACTGTGAAGAAAAGGCTGGACAGAAAAACCACTGCAGGAGATCCTCCTCCTGGAAAGTCAAGCATTCTTTGCCCACGTTGTCAAAGAACATTTCTAGCCAAAATAGGCCTTATCAGCCATCTTAGAACTCAAGGCTCCATACTTTCAACCCCACTGGATGAAATGAATGGTTATCATCATTCTTGATGGACAAACAACACAAAACCCTATGATCAGAGGGAAAACTGGGCTGGAATAAAAATGCAGATATCCTAACTCCTGCTATAGCTATTTGCTGCAATCACCCATTCACTCCTACTTTGAACTTCTGTTTCCTCAGGCTGATATTACTTTAGCCTACTTTCTTCTGGTTGTTTCTCAAAATTCTTCTGTTCCAGACAGTACAGCTCTATTGCTATCTCAGTAAGGGGCTGCATGGAACTGAAAACAATAATTTACATTTTCTTGATGCTTTAGTTTGAATAAAAGCTTGGTTCCAGCAAAGTGGGGTGTATATAAGGGATGAATCCGATGTGTTTGCAATCATTATGTTACAGGAATTACAACATTATGCTATTGTAGTGTAATATTAGATGTTAGACAAGCTTGAGCTGTATATTCTCAGTAGCCGCATGTTCTTATAGAAATGTTAAAGAGGTGATGATGTAACACTCTGTATCCTATCACAGCTATGAGCAATGCTGCGACACATCCAGCTATGGTTCTTCCATCGAGTTTAAGCCTAACGCAAATGCCTCTTGTCAGCACTATGACGGTTTCAGCAGCCTCCATGTTACCACCGCAGCCAAGTAAGTTTTGTGAACAGTTTAGTCTAGAAATTGACAACGAAATGTGTTATAAAAACATGAGTACTGGTGAATCTAACTGTTCCCCAGTATAAGGGGAATGCATGAGAACAAAAAATTAATTTTTATAATTTGTTAAAGTTACGTAAATGCTAATAATTAGTTATATGATTGCGTCCAAATGTCTTATAGAAAAATTAGTGATCGCTTTCTAAATAATGTGTGTGTGCATGCATGCTAGCAAATGGGTGAGTGTGTATGTGTTATTATGTTTTTTTATGTGTATGTGTCTATTATGTATGTGGAGGAGTATGTAGCTGGTCTCCGCGCCGATGGCGTTGTGGGCTCAATTTGTAATGCCGCTTACCCACGTTCGAAACACAGTGGTGACTGATTTGGCAGCAGACCATGTTGCTGTGGTTTTACCATCTTGGTATGGGAGCCGGTCGTTCAGAAAGCAATGGCAAACTCAATCAATCACGTGCAATGCCGGAAAACGTGGGCAGTCATGACTCGCCATTTCACTTGATCACCAGAGTCGTGGATCAGCTCAGTGTTCCTGTCTTGTCCATGCCATGTGGCCAAGCCATACAGGTATTTTCCTCTTGGTCTTCCTCTTTGTCTGTTCCCTTCGATCTTGCCAGTTGTCACTAAGTTCTCCAATCCATTTCTTCTCATAACATGTCCAAAAAAAATTTGACTGCCTTCGTCTAATTTCTCTAATCAGTCTACGATTTTCATTTGTCTCCTGTAGTACTTGGTCATTGGTTTTTCTATCTGTCCATGGTACTCTTTGCATTTTCCTCAGAAACCACATTTCTGTAGCCATCAAATGTTTTTCAGCTTGACTGCACATTGTCCAAGTTTCACATCCATACAAAAGAACAGGCTCTATGTTTCCCCTCAGCACTCTTTTTCTCGTTTCAATTGACATCTTTTTATTGGTCAGAATGTTTTTCATCTTGCTAAAGGCTACTTTCGCCATGGCGATTGGTGTTCTAATCTCTTCAAGGCATCTCCCATCAGATGTTATGACTGTTCCGAGATGATTGTACCGATTCACTTGTTGAAAAATATTCCCATTTACTTGTATATTACATTTGTGGTACTTCGTTCTTCCTAGTGACGACCATAACCTGTGTCTTTTTACAATTTAATTCTAACCCCAGTTTCTCACTGTGTACAACAACCGCATCTACTGATTGTTGCAGATCCTGCGCATTGTCTGCAATCAATACTGTATCATCTGCATATCTAATGTTATTGATGTTTTGTCCTCCAATGCTGATTCGATTTATATCTTCTACATTTCTGAAAATATTTTCACTGTATATGGAAAAAAGATCTGGAGACATTACACATCCCTGCCTAACACCTCTCTTAATAGGCTGATATTGTCCCACTTCATTATCAATCCTTATGGCAGCTTGTTGTTTCCAATATATGTTTTTTATAAGTCTAATGTCTTTCCAATCAATTTGTAGATCTGCAAGCATATCCACCATGTTGACATGTCTAACTCTATCAAATGCCTTTGTGTAGTCAATAAAGCAAAGATGTATACCCTTGTTTACATCTATAGCATTTTCAATAACTGTTCGCAGCATATACACAGCATTTACTGTACCCTTTCCTTCTACAAACTCATATTGTTCTTCCCCTATTTCAGGTTGTATTTTCTTCTCACTCTTTGCATGATAATTTGTAACAAAATCTTTAATTATACTAATTGTTCTATGTTGATCACATTCCAAGGGTCCTGATTTCTTTGAGATTGCAATAAATACAGAATTACATAATTCAGAAGGTATATCTCCAGTATCATATAATGTATTCAGCAGTCTGGTGACTTGATCTAGTCCATGTTCTTCTAAAGCTTTAATCATTTCTGTTGTGATGTTATCTGCACCGGGTGCCTTGCCAGCTTTCATATGCTTAAGAACATTTCGAACCTCCATCTTCAAAATTGGCGGTCCTTCATTATTAAATATAATATAATATACTGTTCGTCTCTGTTATCATCATAAAGGTGTTTCACATAATCTGTCCATACATGTATAATCTAATCTTTTTCTATTATGATTTTGCCATCTTTAGTTTTTAGACAGCCTGTTGATGTACTTGTTCTTTTATTGGTAAGTTCCTGAATTCTTTTGTGCACTAATTTGGTATTTTGACTGTTGTGTTGTTTTTCAATTTCTAAGCACTTTTCCTCAAGCCATGCCTCTTTTGCCTCCTTACATGATATTCTGACTTGTCTGTGAATTTCTTCATATTTGGCAGAATTATTTTTGTTGAGTCTTCTTGTTTCCATTAGGTGTAAAATTTCTTCAGTCATCCATTTCTTACGACCCACTTTCTTTAATTTTGGAATAGTTGTTTCCAAACTGATTGAATTCTTCAACATTTCCCATTGATTTTCCACATTCTGGAATAGGATCTCTAGATCAGACAATATATCAAATCTGTTCTGTATTTCTATGTTGAATTTGTGAGTGGTTGGAAGGGCCGAAAGTAAGATGGCCTGTATGCCCAGTTTGTGGCCATTTGAAAATAAAGTTCATTTGTCCGTTCACTGTTTTTTTAAACAAATATGTGTTTCATTATATGTTACATTCCTTGTATCACAGCACACCTAGAGCTAGGAGGTCAACAGTCCATGATACTAAGCCAGCAGCCTCCCCCATCAGCTCAAACCATTACCCAGATGAGCCTACAACAGTTGGTCCATGGGCCACCTCCAGTCCCTCAGCCTGTTCCACCTCCAATGCCTGGCCCATTGGGAGCATATTCCCATGTACAGCCAACAGTACAGCTGGTATCTCAGACTTCGATAGCTCCCCAAACCCTGATTCACGAGCAGGGGCCACCACTTATTGCTCCACCTCCACAACCTGGACAGCATATTTTGGCACCTCAGGTAAGAAATTAATCTGTCATTCACATTTCCTTGCTGGCTTTGCTGACTGAAATTTATGAGTATGATTTTCTTATAAATGAGGGTATTCTGTGGTCTGTACAGGGAGAAAAGCTTGGGTGTAAAGCACATATTTATGTTCAACTGAAACCCTGATTGTCTTCTCTGCCACTCCTGTTGACCTTTGTCCCCAACACCTTCAATCTTTGCCGTTTTCCCGGCTTCCTACACTCTCTTCCCAACCTTCTAGATGTTTGTGAAAGAACATGATCGCCAGTGGCACTCTGCACTGCACATGTTAATGATGATGATGATCCCAAGCAGTTGTGCTTTAAAGTATAAAATGTTTATGTCTTCTGGAATAGAAATTATGACACTTTGAAAGTATAAGAAATTAAAGCAGCAACTCAAATAGAGATGGTAAATGTACCAAATGTTTGGAACCGATTGAGTTAAGAAAAGTACATCATGTGCTGCATAATGAATATACTTATGGTGAATTGCTGTACGCCGAAAATATGAGAAATGTAAGAGATGATATAAACAGGGACCTGTATGATGCCGTAAATATCGGTGGTAATGACATGCCAGAGATTCTGTATGCTGATGATACAGTATTGCTATCCACAACACAGACCGGTATAGAAAACCTAATAGCCTCAACCCAATTGAATAGTGAAAATCACAACTTATATCTTAACATAGCAAAAACAAAGAAAATGCATACAGATAAAACTACTATAGAGAAAGAAATATTTGTTAATGAGGAAAACTTGGAGGTGGTGGAAAATGTTGAATATCTTGGGTCATTGATTACCAACAACGGTGACACAATGAAAGAAATTAAATGACGACTATCAATTGCTCTTCAAAGACTAAAACAACTGAATAAATTGTGGAGTGAGGCTGAGAGGCAAGTGATGAGAAACAGTGTGGTAACAGTAATAGGGTGTTTCTATGGCTTATCCCAAACCACCATAATATATGACGACTTAATTTTCAAAAATTGTACTCACGGTAAGTGTCCAGAAGACTGAAAACTATCTGAATCAAATAGACCTGACCTCTGAACATCTATATCAATGTGCAGATGTAGGATTAGGATTAGAACAGGATTATTACTGGGGATGAAGCATAACAGAATTCTGGATCAAAGAGTACTTCAATTATCTTCAGCTTCAGTTAAGAAAGCCTGGGTTTCACCATTAGCAGAGATGGTTATGTTCAGCTTTTTAGCGATTCTCAAGAGGTATGTTAAGTCTGTTTCCAGAAGAAAGATGAGAATATTAATGATGCATCACATTGTGAAATTAAGTTGATGCTTCAATACAATTCTAAGAAAGTTCTGAGACCTGACTAGAGTATTACATGAAGGCAATGCCAGACAATACAACTCAAGTGACCACAAGTAGTCTGACTATGGAAACCATGGCAGTAAGTAACGCAATTCCATGGCTCGAGACACAAACCTTCACTTGGGCATGTCTCCTTAGTGACTCAATGAGTATGCTGAAGATAGAGATGGGGAGGTTCTAAGACAGTGGATGTTGTCTCTGGAGCGGTCACGGCTGGCTAAGATTAGTTCCATATTCGTGCCACGGCATGCAGGTGTACAAGGAAATGAGCAGGCTGACAGGCTTGCAGGTAAGGCTACTGTGGAGGAGTAGACGAGCCATGGACCAGGCTGATATTCTGGAGAATATCTACGAGAAATAAGTAATTTGCGAGAACCAAGTGCTGACTGTGAATCTACAACCATGGTCAGACTGCAAGAACAGCCAGTTAAAAGAGATGTGGTGTAACAGAAGTAGAGTATTAGGTGGGAAAAGGCTACGGCACGATTGAGCATCGGGGGAGAATGGGAAGAGAGATGCTCAAGTCGTGACGTAGTTTGTTGTCAAGGGGAGTTTACATACAGAGCCAGAACTGAGTGGACGCCATATCATGTCCAGATGTCATCTATAAGAAATAAACAACCTTTATAACAAACTCATTCGACTCTGTTATACAGTCAGAAATGGAGCCTTAGAACCAGGATGAGAATCTGGAGTGTCGTCGCGGAATCACAACATGCTATCTAAGGTGAACATAGAACTAAACCAAAACTTTTGAGGAGATCGCGTGTTGTTTACGTCAAGTATCCAAAGACAGAATTTCGGCACGAGTCTATATTTATGTTAAAAGGAAAAGCGAAGTTAAAAAAATGGCCAATAACGCGTATGTGAGCAATACAGCAGCCAAAAGCCCGGCCAGGGGTGGTTGTCTGTAAGTCTTTTTCAAGACTTGCTATCAAAATTTAATTGGCGTCAGGAGAAGAAGGAAAACCAACTTGCCGTAACGGGTTGCAGCGCCCGCGATTGTCATCAAACCGGCGGACATCAACTGTAAACACCATCCTGGCGGCTCCTCTTGTCCATTCATCTAGCGGACGTGTCAGGAATGTTGCTGAAGGTCAAGCCAGTTTAATCGTTGTCTCGAGCGAGCGGGAGTTTTGCTGAAGGTCAAGCCAGTTTAATCGTTGTCTCGAGCGAGCGGGAGTTTTGCTGAAGGTCAAGCCAGTTAATCGTTGTCTTGAGCGAGCAGGAGTTTTGCTGAAGGTCAAGCCAGTTAATCGTTGTCTTGAGCGAGCAGGAGTTTTGCTGAAGGTCAAGCCAGTTAATCGTTGTCTTGAGCGAGCAAGAGTTTTGCTGAAGGTCAATCCAGTCTGATCGTTGTTTCAGGTGAGCAAGAATTTTTCAATAGCACAATCAAGTTCAGCCTCGCCTCAAAGCAAAATTGCAGAAATTAATAATAAACTTTAAGACTTATTCAAAATTTTTCCAGAATACTAATAAATTCGGACAACTCGTGTCATCAAGTCAAAATATTATGGACAACGTTAATGAGTTTTGTTTTGGAGCTCACTGGCAACTGAGTCGTGATAGAAAAAGGAACGTTGTTTAAAGACAATCAAGACAGCAGCTAAATATCTCGTTCCTTCATTGATTGGCCCATGTTTTTTTGAAGTACTCAGACTATCTCGGGGCTCCGCTGCAAATGAGAGCCGCTCGCTAATCCTTTTGGGCTCTGTTACGTGTGAGTCGTTCTCAAGACGTCGATTTGATGTACTCCATCTCAGAAGGGACCCAACCAAGGGTTGAAGTACTGTACTGAGGCATCCCAAGAAGAGAAACTAACTTAGAAGAAGGAACTACCTGAACTGCGCGGTTGGTTTCAACTAATACAGCCTTTGAGTTTAACCTGACGGCGAACCTAGAAGAATACGTCTTGCTTGGATCAGGAAACGAGAGTAGGGTAATCTGTAAACCTATTAGCTGGTCGAACTGTTCTTGGTGTATAAGTGAATTGTAATTCTTAAATTAGCAGGTTACAAATGTGAAATTGATTGCTTGAAAATTTGCTTGGTCTGTATAATAATATTTCAGCATAGCAGACCCATCACAGCACAGTGGAGAAACAGGCATAATTTCGGCTGAGTTCAAGACTTCGAGTTTTTTTTTCCAGGTACCAAGGAATATGCAGAAGAAGAAGTAGAAATATGAGTTATTTATATGTAGAATTACAACGTATTGGTACATGGTTGGGGGAATTAAGGGAGGCAGTTAGTGAAGTAGAGAATTTTATAGAAACGTTGAAGAACAGAACGACTAGACAAGACCCTTATAGATTTGAGGTAGATTACAATAGAGTAGGAAAGAATAACAGGAGACAGCCACTGCTTGATAAAGACAGAAGACAATATAGTTATGATGAACCAAAGTTTAATGGTTATAGAGTAAAAGACGGTGAGAACAGACGTAATGGTGAAAGCTCGGACTGGTATAGTTGTAATAAATACAAAAATGGGCGTGAGAGAAACCTTTCAAGGAAATCATGGGGCTGGCCCTCTCACAGTGCAACCGCTAGAAAAAGACGTAACGACTGGTTTGAAAAAAGACAAAGACAATATTTGAAGTCAGGATCGAAGGACAGAGTAGAACACAAAGATAAGAATTCAACGACTCCTAAAGTACTTGCCGATATTAGGATTGAACAGGAAAAGAAGACGACGGTATTAGTAGAGAAAATAAACCGGGAGACACAGACGCAGGCAAGTAATACGATAGAAAATAGTACGCAGACTCAGGTAGATACAGTAGAGAAAAAGGTCCAGGTACAACCAGCCAGCAAGATAACAAAGGGAAGTCAAACTGACTTAATAGAGACTCAGTCAAAACCAACTCACTTGACTAAGGGAGACAAGGTTGAAATGGGGAAAGATAGACAGACGAGAACCAAGGACGAAAGGAAGCCAAAGAGGAAAAGTATTGAAGAAAGAAATAGTAGTATGATAGTTAATAGAGGTACTGCCATGTCAAGTTACTCAGGTATAGATATGAAATTTATCCCCAAGTGGTGTAGAAATATTAGGTGTGAGGGCTCAGGTTACGGAGAAGATAGTAAATACAGTGATGCTGAAACAGCTATAAATACTGATGATTCGGAGAATGAGAGAATTGCACTACGAGCAGATCCCAACTCGAAGCGTGATGTTCCCTCATACGGTGTAGTTGCTGGTAGACAGACGGACAGAGTTTTGGTTGGTGACTCTTTAGAACTAGATACCAGTTTATATGACAAGAAAGTAGGGAAGGCTAAGGGACGAATACCAAGAAAGAGAAAGAAAGTCAAACGTTCTAAAGCTGACTATGGGAATAGAGTCGAGGTGTCGGCAGTAAATTATTATGAATCGGATGAAGGAACTATTATCAGTGTGTCAGTCTGAAGACGAGATGGGCAAGTGCAAACGTTACGTAAGGTATACAGGAAACAGTGAGCAGACTGACGCAAATAAAGGAAATAGAAAGAAATCATTTAAGAAGAAGAATAATAGTAGACAGATAGCGGGAATTTACTCAACGACAGAAAGTGACTTAAGAAAAATAGAAGACCTTATGACCTTAAGACCTGAGTACTTTAACAACAGGTTAACAACAGATAGGGAAGATGACATAATTAGAGAAAGACGGACTAATGTATTGAGAGACAATGAAATATTTAACTTGGATACACTCTATAACTGTTAAAATTCCTTCGGGTGACGAAGGACATATGGAATAGTTTTGGCTGAGGAGAAGAATTGCGGTTTGAGCATATAGATATATGAGCTGTCTAAAATAGGCAGATGAATTTTTTTTGGTGTAGCGTCACATGGTACAGGGTAGGTGATAGTGTTGTTGAGGAATAGAGAGTTACGGCAAATGATATTCTACGTGGATACGTAATACAGGATATCTTCTGTTTAGTTACGATGTAGGGAGAGTAAACAAGGTAAAAATAGTCCTTTGTCCGGAATGGATAGATATAGAGAGTTAATCACGTCGAGTGATGTATAACTGGTGTAAGTAAAGTAGAGTAGATTCAGCACAGAATTAGTAGAGGGATGAGAGATAAACTAAGTATGAATGTTCGTACTAGAAATGGTTCGACTCAGAGCTATGACGTGATGTCTGAGATAGTTTTGCTTGTTGGTTTGAGAAGAAAGTATAGTATGGTTGACAGGTAAACCGAGAGTGTCTGGTGAGGAGATATAGATTGAGGAGGAATTGAGTATCCTGTGTGTAAAATAGCCAGTTGAACGCGAGAATATTAAGAGTAAAAGACTGTAGAAGTGATGCTTGAAGAATACGAGTTACGTCGTGTTTGTGGAGAAAGAAGAGCTGATTAAGTCTTGTTGTGTGGAGAAGTGTAGAATGATAGTTACGAGGTTAGTGGTTCAGCGGAATAAGGTTTGTTTTGAAGAGATAGTAGATGGTGCTGTGAAAGCGAGATAAGTTGCGAGAGGTAATGTATAGGGTCTGACCTTCGTATAGGAGTGAGTGATTGAGTAAAGTAGAAATAAGAAAGTAGTGAATTGTGAAAGTCCTGTGGAGTAATTCGTCTGGTTATGCGTTGTTCATACGTGAGTATAACTGTAGACAAACAGATGTTCGTCGCGATGAGTGAAGTAGGATTGAGCTGTGATGACGTCGCCTAAGTGAAATACATAGATAAAATGTAAGAGTGAAGCTGATATATCTTGTGTCAATGTGTGTAGAGGAAGTCGATACGCTTAGATTGTGGTGAGTGATTGCTAGAATGTTGAATTGATGTTTAAATTGTTGTTGTGAAGTAAGAGTATAGACACGTTAGGATTGTCGCGATGCGAGAATAGTCGTGAAATGAGAGCGAGGTTGTGTATCACTGTCCGTGTGAATATGCGAAGAGTGGTTGATAAGTGACGTTGATAAAACGTGGAACATAGAGTATGCGAAAATTGAGAGATAGAAAGAACGTGATTAGAGAATTGTGATGTCTTTTCGTTAGAATATCTGATCTTGGATGGAAATTATGGAAGTTGTATGACAGGTTGACGGAAAGAGAGTTAACATTCTGAATGACGTTTCATAAAACATGTTTAGTATTCTTGACAGGGACATGTCGAAGCAGGAATGCCTAATACTGAGAAATGAGGAAAGTGAGGTCCGTTGTCAGTTATAAGTGGCGTGGGTTGCTGTTCTGAAAGAATCCCGATAAATAGGAAGAGGAGTGAAAGATACGGAGGTAAACAAGATTAATAAATGAATGTTAGAAAAGGTGTTCCGATAAGTGTGACTAGTTTGACTATCGTCACGATATGAGAAGGATAGGAGAGACTGAGGATAGCTGTAGAGTAGTTGTGGTGAGACGTATAAAAGTACTGATACAGGAGAAGGAAATGTTAGTTGCGTCGGTTAGACGAGAGACTTAAAAGTAGAATTAGCTATGGGTGAGAGGTCTATAGTAAATAGACAAAATTTTTGTTGGTAGTAGTAGAGTGGAGATACCGTAGATAACGGTAATAATGATTAACAAGTTGTAGTGATGCTTGGTACAAATCCAAGGGAAACAATTAGTGTGACGAGCCACAGATTCTATTAGTAGATAGATGACTGCTGGTACATTGAGATGACATTGAGATAATCGCCACATTAGTAATAGATAAAGTGAGTGACCTGTAGTCACAGTGCTTGCTTAAGATGATATTTGTGATGTGTTAGAAGTTAGTTTTGTAAAAGATAGAAAATTGTGAGGGGAGAGAATCAATGATAGTACGGTCATTGTTGATTAATGATTTTTGTGTGTGGAGAGAACAGATATTGTTCTAAGTTAAGAAATTGGTCTGTAGTTAACAGATATACATACGTGGCAGTGAAGTGTTTTGTTTTCACGGTTATAAAAATAGATATAGGAATATCACATATTGTAGGAATAATATGTGTTACATTGATACGTATAGGAGGCCAATGTTGATGGGCCACTGTACGTAGTTAATTTGAAGTGAAGTATATTTTTTTTTGGAAAACCTTCTCTTTAGCGAGAAGACAATTGTTTTATTGCCTCATGTATAATGTTTTTTTTTTGCTTGATTTGGTCCCGTAAAATGATTGTTATTATTTTAGAATAGGGTTATTGTGTTCTTAGACTTTTGTGTATAAACTATTGGTCCGTAAAAGAGACCAATAGTAGTAGGTAACAATAGATTAGGATGTATGTTGTATTATTTTAATATATGTTTTTCTTTGAATGAGTTCATATCTTTAATTGATATGAGGGGAAACATAAATGATGTTATAAAAATTTGGGGGGGGGGGGGGTATGATATCCTGTTGTGATTTTATTTCGCTGTTTTGTATGTTAAATAGTAGTTAATTAAGTTATGTTTAGTTTACATAGATTTGTCTAGAATAAAAACAATATATGGGGTTTAATTGAGACCTTCGTTCAGAAAAGAGTTAATAAAACTACTGAGAGCTAAGAGAGAGACACATTCTCTTTGTGAAGAATAAGTTCATGGGTATTATATTGCTGTGATAATCAGCATAATGAGGTTGATATGGTTATGAAGTAGTGGAAACATATACCGGGGATGGTTATGGAAAAGTTTAGAGTTACACTAAAGTCAGCATTGGAAAAAA
The DNA here is from genome assembly GCA_014155875.1 of Cepaea nemoralis. Taxonomy (NCBI): domain Eukaryota; kingdom Metazoa; phylum Mollusca; class Gastropoda; order Stylommatophora; family Helicidae; genus Cepaea; species Cepaea nemoralis. The sequence goes on along the minus strand of JACEFZ010009773.1, from coordinate 344,537 downwards.
TATGGGATTGGAAGCCATATGGGAGAAGAAAAGATTAATGAATATAGCAGTGGGGTAAATGTGAGAAAAGTTTTGAACATAGTTTCCGTGGGGTCAAAAGAGCCATGATATACACGAGATTGTTGGGTTATAGAAAAATAAGAAGATTATCCCAGACAAAGAGTAAACATGAATTGAATCCATGTTTGAGTAGACACTGTGGATAGCAGTACAATAGTAAAAGGTTGTAAGTGTGAGAAATGAACATAGTGGAGACATAATGACATGGGGTTTTTAGAGGGTCCGTGAGATATGGACTGAGATAAAGTTGATTGCAAGCAGTCACAGACAGGAGTTGGGGGTAGTATATTGTTGCTGTTGATGACGGCATAAGTGGAGGTTTTAATAGATATGCCCATAATAAATGGACAGTAAGGGGTCGCTGAAATTGTCGGCGAGAGAATTCTGAGTGAGGTATAGGAGAAGATTGTGAGGTGATGTATATTGGAACAGGTCTTAAGGGATAATGGATTTTTTTTAATTGTGTCCTCGGGATGTGTTTTGTGGTTAACATTACAATGTGAGTTTGAGATAAGGTTCAGAGTTTAAAAAAATTGGTGTCTGTAATATATAGACACTTGGTTGGTATTTGATGCTGTAGATAGCAGCGTAAACGGTTACCATAATAAGTGGTACGGTAGAGGATATAATTGTTTTAGACTTTATTACATAAAGTCTCAAATGACATAGGGGGGTAAAGGGGGTGTGTGATTTAGATGAGTGTGGTCTTTGTGTGGAAGAGTTCTACTGCTTCTTTTAAATACCGGTGGCCACCGATTCTTTGTCTTTCTATTGTGTGAGAGTGATTTCAGGTTGATTAAAAGTAGAGAATTAGTGGGGTTGGTGATGAAAATAGGGAGTTGGTATCAGAAGAGTACAGCGTTTGAAATTTTAAGCGGATTGCTTATGAAGAGAAGAAGAAGTATTTAAGAAGACGTGTTATGATGTGTTGTATAAAGTTGAGATTTAAATGTTATTAAGGATATGTAAATATGTTATGTTTTTGAAGGGTCAGAAACGAAGAAGAAGTGGGTTGATATATAGCAGGGGAAAGAGTTAAAGAATAGAATATTTACTTAAGTTGGAGTTGGTTTGGGGAAGATTAGAGGAACTGTGAGAGGTAAGGAAAAAGAGGGAATAGAGTAAGGGGATTAGGAGTAAAGATTTTTTCCTTTACAAGAAAAATTCTTTAATAAACATAGGGAGGTGTAACAGAAGTAGAGTATTAGTATTAGGTGGGAAAAGGCTACGGCACGATTGAGCATCGGGAGAGAATGGGAAGAGAGATGCTCAAGTCGTGACGTAGTTTGTTGTCAAGTGGAGTTTACATACAGAGCCAGAACTGAGTGGACGCCATATCATGTCCAGATGTCATCTATAAGAAATAAACAACCTTTATAACAAACTCATTCGACTCTGTTATAGTGGCCAAAGAAGAACACTGCAAGAAGCCAAAGAAGATAAATAAACCAACACAGAACTGGTGTAATTAACAGCTACACGCTGCGGGATTTTCTGAGGAGGGGATATGAGCATTTATGGACTGAATTGTTCGATGTGCAATGAAGATGATCTGTCGACTAACAAACAGCTCAAATAAGCCTGGAGAAAACTTCATTTGGGTAGCAAATTATTCAACATTCACTTTACAGTCCCAACTTAGCTCTCTCCCCTATCAATATGAACCTGTCTGACCGGCTTTAACTCATCTTGGTGGAAAAAAACAGTACGCAGATGATGCAGCAGTTAAAAGTAAGATGACACTTTTGCTGAGACAGAAGAGCACATAAATTTGCGCTGTAGATTTTAAAGCACTGATATAATGATGGGGAAAATGTATTAATGCTGGTAGAGATTATGAAGAGAAATATTGGGAAACTGCAATAATAAATAATATTCAAGTTCTCATCTGATATATTGTTGAAGATCCATTTGTAATTTACTGATTTCCCCTCCCGTGTGCTTTTGTTTGTGAGAAAGAATTTGTTTTGTTCCATCTCCAGAATACAGTCATATCAGCCATAATCATCTTCTTAAAACAAATACATACTACACAAGGGATCTTCTGAGAGAAAAGCCAGTGAAAAATTTTCAAGGAAATAATGAAGACTTTCTCATCTCCTGTATGTCAAATTAACATTCATACATTAATAATAAATAACCCTATCACGCTCCAAAATCATTTTTTCATTCTATACCAAGCAATTCATTCATTAGCATGTCCTTTGTAGAACCTCACTCACATAACAACCTTTCAGAAAACCTCTCGATCACAAGCAAGATGTCCCGCGACCCATCTGGAGATCATCCGCCACATCCTGCACCCATCTTCTCTTTGGCCTTCCTCTTCCTCTCTTCCCAGGCATATACCCCTCCATTATTGTTCTCTTCAAACTTTCGTGACATTTCAAGTGACCAAAATATTTTAATTTTCTTTGTTTTATCGTCTTTAATAGTCAACCTTCTTCAATATTCGGCTCTTGAAGTATGGATGCATTTCTTCTTTTCTTTACCCAAGATATTCTTAGAACCCGTCTATAACATTTATATTCCAAGGCGTTTATGCGCTGTTCATCTTGTTTAGTAAGTGTCCAGGTCTCATAGGCGTATGCTGCAATGGGAAAGATGCATGCTCTTAAAAATCTAATTTTTGTAGTTCTGTCTTGCAAAGGTTCTGCTGCTGTCTTACTTTTACAACCAGGGTGGTCTTCATCAAAAATTGCATTGTCATTTAGATTGCTAATTAATCCAGTTGTCTACCACTAGTTCTGACAATCCCTTTTTACTATAAACAGGTAGAATTTGATTTTGTCCAACTTTTCTTCTTCCTTTGTATGCTTAACAAGCACTAGACAAGTTTTATCTGCTTATGAATGTGACACACAACAATTTATTACCTAAACTAATCATGAATGATGCTTCCTCTTAACACCTTTAGAAATTATTAGTTAGCATTTATAGTTTTCCTATATCATTTTGTAAGTTACTGACTCTCTTGCGCACACATGAAAGGGCAAAGCTTTATTTCCATAAAATTAATTTGAAACCAAAAAAACAAAAAATTGAATACTGGTGTTATATTTGAATGTTTTCTTTCACATGACCTCCATGTAGCCTGGCCTGTCCATGTCATTGACATCTATACAACCTGGTGCACCAATCTCGCTGTCTGCCCCTACATCATTGGTGTACACCTTGACTTCCAGTGGAACCTACATCACTTCACCAAAGTTGGAAGATCAGTCCAAGCACAGGTTTGCCGAAGAGAAAGATAAAATACCTGAGAATTTGCTTGGGTATCAGGTAGGTAATAAAGTTACAGCACCAGTTAGAATGTGTTTTCAATGTGTGTGGAGATGGAATTGTTCAAAATATTCTAAGGCGTGCATAATGTTTGCCTCTGATAACAACGGTAAAGCTCCTGTTGTTCTTGTGACAGAACTGTTTATACAGACAGGAGGAGTAGCTTATTCTCTGGCACATCCACTTCATGACTGCAGACTTGTTTCAAAAGTTAACACTCATTTTGTCTCAAGTCAGTCTGTAGATTCTTCCTTGTGTATTTTTTGAAAAAAAATTCCTTTCTTAATCAGAATGATAGAGTATGTGAAGAGTAATGATAATGTGAGAGAGGGAGGTGAAGGAGGAAGAGAGAGATGTATAAAAAATGATCCTGCCACTGTCTTGACAGGCACGCACACTAACCATTATGGCTGGTGCCTGAAGTTCATCATCTGTGAAAACAAATGCACTTCCTGTTTGGAATGAGTTTAAATTAAGACATTACATAATGTAAATTAAATCTATGTAGATGTGGCTGCGAGGTTTAAATCATCTACTTGTTCTCATCAGATGGAGTCTTAGCTTCATTCCACATGCCGGTCAGATGACTTAAATTTTGACTCCTCATTCAGAAAGCAATGTCAAAAGTGCTGAATGTAAAATTGCTTAGCAAATGACCAACAGTCAATAGCGTCTGGGGTTAATAGCAATGTCTTGCAAAGGACATGCATTTTTCTTAACCAGTCTGTAATGTTTATCATGTGAATAAATTGCAACAAATATCAGGTTGTGCCAGATTATCATTTCCTGTCTAGACTCAGCACAGGGCAAAGTCTGTTCTAACATTTGATAGGTGACATTTCCATGACTTGGTTTTGAACTAGCTATCATTGTCATTGACATAGCACTGAGGCATGCCCATATGAGCTCCATATCTCTAAGATGTTGAAGAGTATAAATACTTATAGTTCCAGTGGCTAGCTGGTTATGCACAGTTCCAGTGGCTTGTTGGTTATGCACACCTCTGCCTCATTGTGTTTAGTACAATCTTTCCTGCCAGTTCACTCATTTAATAGCATGTTCTTTGCAGAACCTCGCTCCCATAACAACCTTCCGGAAAACCTCTCGATCATAAGCAAGATGTCCCGCATTCGACACACCCTTCTGGAAATCATCCGCCACATCCTGCACCCATCTTCTCTTTGGCCTTCCTCTTCCTCTCTTCCAGCCATATACTCCTCCATTATTATTCTCTCAGAACTTTTGTGACGTTTCAAGTGACCAAAATATTTAAATTTTCTTTGTTTTATCTTTAATAGCCAACCTTCAGTATTCATCTCTTGAAATATGGATGCATTTGTTGTTTTGTTTATCCAAGACATTCTTAGAGCTCATCTATAACATTTATATTCAAAGGCATTTATGCGCTGTACAGCTTGTTTAGTAAGTGTCCAGGTCTCACAGGCATATGTTGCAAAGGGAAAGATGCATGCTCTTAAAAATCTAATTTTTGTAGTTCTGTCTGTCTCACTCCACAATTTATTCAGTTGTTTTAGTCTTTGAATAGCAATAGATATTTATCTTGTAATTTCTTTCATTCTGTCCTGCCAGTGCCAAACTGAATTTGTGATACTTAGCCACATATAGTCAGTGATTTGTTTCCTCGTGTGATACTTTGTTTATGGACAGTGTCACCTCTCTCTTGTTCAACCTTAGTGTTCCCCCTGGAGGTGCCCTGGATATCCTCATACATTGTGAGCTGTGATATTCACGTGGAATGCTTTTACATGTTCGCTTTTGTTTGTACAGTGACCCGCATGTTCGTAACAATGGCTACTGGCTGTTGCTGAATTGACTGATTTGCCTTTTCGGTTCACAAGTGCATTTTTCAGGAGACTCCTGGGAGTTGGCGCTGGAGCTACGGAGTTCGTGCTTAATGCGACGCTTTTGGCGGGTCACCCTGCGGATAGAGACAGAGCCATGTGAGAAAACCCGGGTCAATGAGGTCTTTCTGGTGACTGCAGATTCTATCAACAATGAACTGTGGTTTACGTGGAGGATTTTTGTATTGGCATTCTGGCAGCGGCATTATGCACAGTGTACCTGTGCGTGCTGTTTAATTGCCGAGACTCCTGTCTGTTCCACTTTTCACATTGGACAGTGGGTAGCATTTTGTGTGATATTCACTGGCACAAGAACGGAGCATAATGGGGACTACCCGTTGCCATGAAGTTGGAACCTCGACTAACTAACTAACTGGGAAGGCCTGGACGATAGAACCATTTCAACATCTTGTAGATTGATAACTTTATGTCGGTTATTCATGCCAGAAATATCTAGAATGAACCTTCTGGAACATTGGCTGACCATCATTGATGATGATTATCTTATTGAATGAAAGCTATCTCAAAACCACAGTGGCTGCACTTTCATTCTCAGGCTCAGCATCAGGTTTGATTATGCTCAACTCTGCAATAATCTTGCCACTGAATCTAGCTGTGAAGCTCAAGCTTGATCTTTTCTAGCAGCCTTGGTCTTTCGGTCTGTACTATTAAATCCTCCTCCTCAACTATAACTTCTTTTATTTTCAACTTAGTACTCATTGCACCACTCCTACATTCTCGGCCAGGGGTTATTCAGACTTGATATTTTGCCCTGTGTGTGTGTGTAAAGGGACATCATCAACCTTGCATGATTGTCTTCTCTGCCATTGCCAACCGTGACATTTTTCTCTTGAGTCATACTCCCTTGCTTTCCGTTATGTTCCTGCAAAGAGGTGCCTAATGACACATCACTTGTGATCCTTAAATTAGCCTTGGCCTGGGACATCAAATATCTCCTCTTCATTGAAAGGAGGATAAGCATGTGCCAAATGGGTTTGATTGGGGTATCTCTAGTGCAGCCAAGTTTTATTCATATTCCTTAATTTGTGATACACTTCATTCTTTCACATTGTAGAGTAAGGATACGATAGCTACTGAACTGTGCATCTTTTCAAGGTTGAAGTAATGGTCGCAGGTGGCTGTGACTCCAGTCCTATGTCACTGACATTCCGCATGATTTTGTGGAAGCTCTGTGCTACGTCCTTTATACCAGCATACAGGCTTTCAGTATTACTGAATATGTAGATGCAGGTTGTGGTTGGCATTCATTTTATTTTCTTCATCAATGTTAAAAGTTATATAGTTTCTACTGTGATGAAGCCTGCCAATGACTTTGCTTGCTGCGAGAGAGTCAAAACAAATCTCCACAATGATGGTAGGAAGTTAGCACCCAAGTCTTGCACTCATCGCTTAGGTTAGCTAACAAATTTGCTTTAATCACTGTTGTTTGTCTACACGAATGGCACTAAGTTATACACTAGTTCCCCATTCTTCATATCGTACAAGAGTCAACAACTACAACAGTGGCGGGCCAGCTAACAATGAAATGGAATGACATGACTACAAGCTTACAGTGCCTGCCTCAGGCTAAGAAGTTATCAGTTTCAAATTCCATCATAGGGCCAGTAATTGTTTACAAGAACCGGTTCTAGTGATTCTCGTGTCCCTCTGGTCTCTTGAATAGTTAGATCATGTCCCTAGCCTTCTCGGATTATTATGGGGAAAAAATGAGGTCCTGTGTGCAAGTCTTGCATGTCAACAAAGTCCCACAGTAATTGGAAATCACAAACAGTAGCAACATCTTGGCAAACATGTTATCAAGAAAAAAAAATGACCCATGGGTAGATTACATCTAGAATCTGTCTAGAGAAAATAGAAATAAACCTGGCACAAATATATGCAAACGTCAGACACTGACCACTGTACTACAGGAGTGCATAGCTAGGTGTAATGTACTTCCTTCGGTAGTAGAATTAAGAGAAGAAAATAAACAATTACAATTTTGTTGAAAATATGTGAACTGTTTACAGACAGACTTTTCTGTGAATCTATCCTTTCCTTTGACTCATCTGTTGTCAGTCACAGATTCTAGCAGATTTACTGATGTCATCATTTCATGATGGAGTTTGATCTTGTTGTTTTCAGCATGGACCACCTCATCTTGTGAATCTGATGTGTTCCAGCCCACCACCGCCTCCACCCATTTCCCAGGGCTTGATGCAGCATCTAAGCACCCAGCTCATGCACCCTCCTCCTCACAGTCTCATTCATGTCACTCACATGCCCCCAGAAGAGGGCCAGTTTGCTCACCTTGGACCACACACTATTCTACAAACAGCTCAGCAGATAATGCCCTCACCTGCAGATGGTCAGCAGATAATGGCCGCCCCACCTGGACATGCTTACCTGCCTCCGCCTCACCAGGGTCTTCCTCCTCACCTGTTGGGTCCTCCACCACCAGGCCCTGCACATTCACCTGCACAACACATAGTGACGAGATCTCCAAACGTGGACAACAGGTATTTACATATCTGTGACTAAACTTGTGCTGAAATGTATAGCCTGCTCCAAAAGTCTGACCATTAGGGAGCACACCATTCTTGGACTTCAGAAAAAGTCGGACATCAAACCATAACCTTTATTATGCATGTATAGTTAGGACATTATAATCAACCCCAGCATTAATTGGTTGTTGGTGATTTTCTAGGAAATTTTACATTCAGTAGATTGCCTTTGCTTTCTGAGCAACCAATGCTCATAACATTATGAAAATCAATGTAAGGCAGTCTGCTGCCAAATCACCTGTGGCTGATTTCTACAGTAATCAGAAATATGACACTGCATTCACTGCCCCTAAGCAACAAACACTGGCATTATGCATCTACATGAGATTTATTAAGTATATTATAAAGTAAATATTTTAGTATAAATAAACTTAAACCAATTTTAATCGATGCACACAAAACAATTTTGAAATCCACCTGAATAAATACATCGCAAATAAACAGAGAATTCTGCTGGGCTTCAGAATCAAGTCATTGGACTATGTTTTGGGATTACAGTTGCCACCTGTTTGGTTGGGCACACATACGGGTGTCAGACTTTTGGAGGGTTACTGTATAGTATACCATTTTTGAATGTAAACATTGATACACCAAGTTGCTAGTTAATCCTTCACAAGGTACACGTTATTCCGTTTTTTAACTCTGAACGGGCAAGATTTTTCAGGTTTTCAGGAAGATTTAGGGTTATGTTAGTAAAAACATCAGATCTAAGGTGTTAGTAAACAAATTTTTGTGAAATAAACAAAATGAAGGAAAATGAATGCAGATTATTTTACTCACATGTGAAATAAATAATCCAATGTTTCCAGTAATCCACATATGAACACACATATTTACAAAATACAACATATTGTTCGTGATTGTCAGTCATCTATACACTATTTACAAACACATTTTCAGAATCAGAATCACTTTCTTCAAAGTCCGAAAGATCCGAAGTATGTACACTGCTTACGCTGATATCACTGATATATACCTCCGATATAGTCAACTTCATGCACTCAGTGTCACTTAAATTGAACCCAGCAAAATCTCCGCTATCTCTTGAAGAATCATCAAAATCCATATTGAAAAACAAAGCATAAAAACCCTGAAAAGTATAAAAAGAAGTCGGATGAAATTTAAAGAAAACACTTGCAAGTTATCAGTAAAACCAGATGTAAACAATGGGAAGTCTCGCAAAGCCTCAAAATCCGGTGTTTTCATCCCTTAGCTGTCACGGAAGCTTTCAGACGTTTTGCCCGTTTGGTGGTAAAGACATTTTTGGCCGCTGTGCCCTGTAAAGTCATTGGATCTTGTATGCTTTGCTGTGAGATCAATAAAATAGTTATAAGAACTTCCTGCAGTCTCTCAGAATGTTATTAACTTGCAGACTTAACTAAGTCATAGATGAGCTTCATTCAATTAATCAAGGGCCATCTCCACAATGAAGGTTGGCTGCAATGGATTTCTGTAACTTTTGTCTCTCGCTTTGGTTGTACACTAACAGAGAGCTGTGTATCCATCTCTTGATGTTATCTGCCACTTGTGTCCTTGTTTATCTTTTGCTTTCCTGCCACTGACTGTTCCAACCACTCTGAATGTTATGAGTCATGCTGGCTCTGTGGCAAAGGAGTTAGAAATGCAATTCGTAATTCCGCATATCACGTTCGGAACACAGTTGTGGGCGATTTGGAAGCAGACTGCCTTGCATTGGTTTCCATACAAAGGTATGAGTGCCGGGCATTCAGAAATCAATGGCAAACTACTGAACGTAAACTTGCCGAGAAATCACAAACAGACAAAAAAAATACTAGGGTTGACTGTGATGTCCTCAAAAGGATGTGAACTAACTTTAACTGACATGTCTTTTAATGTGACCAAAATATTAGACTTGTCTCTTTTTCATTACCTCTGTCTGATCTCTTTTAATTTCCAACTTTTCTAAGACTTCTATATTTGTGTTTGTTTCCGTTAGATGCATCCTATTCTTTTCTGTGTACGTACATACATATATACATACATGCATGCGTGCGTGCAAGTAGGTCGGCAGACACTTTTCAGGGGCTCATTTTGGGAGGTTTAATTACTTCATTAACACTTAATTGTCCACAATTCTACACCATATATATATATATATAAATGTTTAGTATATGGTAAAAATTGACCATTCTGATGTTAAATATTGTGTTTATCTCTCTAGATATTATCCTTTTCATCAGGATTGTATATTTCACAATTACTATCCTCTTTTTGGCTTCTCTTTAACTTCTCTCATAATCTGTTAGCAGATGTCCAAGATAGAAACTTGTTCTAGTATCTTCATTTATTGTTGGCCAATCCTTTGGATTGCTAATGATCATAGTGTTAATTTTTTAAAAATCATTTGTAATCCTAATTCTGCACTTTAATTTTTAACTTGCTCCACAAGGTCCTGGTGGCCTAAACAATCTTAGGGAGTAACTCTGATCAGATAAGAGTAAATACACTGTGTATTAGATTTTATTTCTTCTTCTGCCCTTTATCCTCATTGGAACATAGGGCCTCGACCAACATGTACCAAGCCATCCTCACCTTGGCTGTCTCTTTCAGCCACCTCCCTTCACCATCTTCACTCACATTATTTGTCTCTTATTCTCTTCTCTGTGTTTTTAGGTCGCCCTTTATTTTGTTGGCCCTGTGGGTTAGTCTAGTTATACTGTTATCAGGTTTTCTCAATTTGTGTTTTACCCAGCTCTTGATTCACTGGTATTTATCTAATTCTCTCCATGAGCCCCACATTAGTGATTCTGTCCTACCATGTTAGTCCTCTTCTGCGCAAGCACCATTAAATGAATGTTTGTAGTTCATTAGTAAGATTTTAAAAAGTCTCTGAGTATAATTATGTGCTGAATACTATTATTCATAATGATTATTTGTTTCATTGTAATGAGTGATGTGAAGTACATCTTCACAGCTATATTTTTAAGGTATTGACAGCCACCCTTTCACATTTGCTTATTGTGCAATAATTTCACAGGCCACCAAGTAGCAGTTTCCTGCCTTCAATGTCTGCAATGATGATTCCGCCTCCATGTCTTCCACTGTTAGCTGCACCACAGCTAGGTGAAGGAAAGAAGGAAGAGGATTCTAAAGTTCTCGTGCTTGCCAAATCACCAGGTATTTCTTGGGGTAATGTCAGACTTAGTTTAAATTACAACATTGTGGATGGAGCCATACAGGTGCTGTGGTTAGACCTCATTAGTAGTCTGGGTTTAGTTTCTGCCAGGGTAGGGATTTATTATGCAGCCGGTATAATTCTGGGGTTGATCCAGCTTTATAGAATTAGTATAAAAGATTTTCAAGACATTTTTCATGTTGTGAATTTGAATATAAAGACAAAAGGTAGCACAATTTATTGCCTGAAATATTTTGCTGCATCTTGTCAGTTATGATTCATGTGGCTAAATCATTGTGTAAACAAAAAAGACTTAGTTTAAAATTATTGTGGTAGACAGTAAATTGCTGCAAGCATTTTTGAAGTGAATATCCGCGTTTGATACAGCTGTGGGCTATTTGGCAATATACCCCCTTCTGTTGGACTTTTATTAAATGGTATGGATGCCAGTCGTTCAGAAAGCAATGGCAAACTACTGAACATAAATTTGCCCAGGAATCACGAACAGTAAAAAAATGCAGGGGTTGAGTGTGTCCTGTGAGGGATATGCAACTAACCACATACGCAATACACTTCAAGGCATGTAAGAGTGTCCTTGACCTATTTTTTAAAAACTTCTTAACGATTGTGATGTAGACAATGGATTGGGAGGAAAGGAAACTACATTTGAGCGATGTATGTAGACAAAAGTATGTCCAATATGTGTGTTGGAGGGGAGTGAGATGAAGAGAAGCTGTTGTTTGAAACAAATATTCAGGCTTATATGAAACTGCTGAGTGTTGGGGGTCAAGTTGAGAAAGTCCACCTGTGAGAAATTAACATGAGCATAAATTTTCATTAGAAAAACAGGATAGTGTGGTGAAACTAAGTAATCCAAGATTTAAGTGTGTGGAAGTTGGCCGGAGATGTTGCTACAACCAAACAACTTTGTAAGTGCTGTGATTACTGTCAGGAAGATTATTTATTGTGGTGATGTCATTATGGTTTACTTTTCTTTTCAGAAGCAGGGTCTAAACACGGTAGATCAAGTCCATCTTTACCAGAACCTGATAAAAAGAAAATGAAAGGTGGGTATGAACAAATTAAATCAGTATATTCATGTGGCACATGTGTTTTCTCCTTCCTGAGTTTTGCAAGTGTCTTTGTTACAATTGGTTTTGCCGTAGCGTTACCAGGGTCCCAAAGGAGAAGTAAAGAATAGTATCACCAATCTCCTGTGCATATCATAAAAGGAGACTAGAACAATTCCACCAACACTAATAGTGTAACTTTGTTACTAGCACACTTCCACCAACACTTATAGTGTAACCTTGTTACTAGCACACTTCCACCAACACTTATAGTGTAACCTTGTTACTAGCACACTTCCACCAACATTCATTACTTCTACAGTGCCACCTTGTTGCTAGCATACTTCCACCAACATTCATTGCTTCTACAGTGTCACCTTGTTACTAGCGCACTTCCACCAACACTAATAGTGTAACTTTGTTACTAGCACACTTCCACCAACACTTATAGTGTAACCTTGTTACTAGCACACTTCCACCAACACTTATAGTGTAACCTTGTTACTAGCACACTTCCACCAACACTTATAGTGTAACCTTGTTACTAGCACACTTCCACCAACACTTATAGTGTACCTTGTTACTAGCGCACTTCCACCAACACTTATAGTGTAACCTTGTTACTAGCACACTTCCACCAACACTTATAGTGTAACCTTGTTACTAGCACACTTCCACCAACACTTATAGTGTACCTTGTTACTAGCACACTTCCACCAACATTCATTACCTCTACAGTGTCACCTTGTTACTAGCACACTTCCACCAACATTCATTACTTCTACAGTGTCACCTTGTTACTAGCACACTTCCACCAACACTTATAGTGTAATCTTGTTACTAGCACACTTCCACCAACATTCATTACTTCTACAGTGTAACCTTGTTACTAGCACACTTCCACCAACATTCATTACTTCTACAGTGTCACCTTGTTACTAGCACACTTCCACCAACACTAATAGTGTAACTTTGTTACTAGCACACTTCCACCAACATTCATTACTTCTACAGTGTCACATTGTTACTAGCACACTTCCAACAACATTCATTACTTCTACAGTGTCATATTGTTACTAGCACACTTCCACCAACATTCATTGCTTCTACAGTGTCACCTTGTTACTATAAATATCAATTGGGGAAACCCTTGAGACCACTAAGACAGTTCATCAATAAGTACGCACATATTGTTTGGTCCTCATAGACGTAGGGGTAAGACTTAGAAACTAGAGGACACACCAGACAGCATAACAATTGAATGCTATTGTTACAGACTGGGATTCGAACCTGTCACCTCCAAATGATGACAGCGCCTCGCTGCAGGGACATGTGTACTTCGACACATGACCAACTTGTTTTTTTTTATGTTGCATATACCTTACGAATGGACGAGAGACGAATGGAGACGGATTGTATCTGCAGCAAAGAACCTCAATGGCTCGGAACGCTGAAGAAGTAGAAGAATATCCCTTACAGGACGTTGCATTCAACATCAGCATTTTTTAGCTGCTGTTGATGTACTAGGCAAGATTACTCTCAGTAGTTTGCCATTGCTTTCTGAGCGACCGGCTCATATACCCCCATAAGTAACCAACACGGCGTGATCCGCTACCGAATCTCGCGCAGCTGCATTCTCTTCTTCTTCAGCATTCCAAGCCATTGAGGTTCTTTGCTGCAGATACAATCCGTCTCCATTCGTCTCTCTGGTGGACCTTCTCTTGCCAGTCGTTGATTCCAAGTGCTTGTAGGTCTGTATATGTATTATCTCTCCACCGCCTTCTTGGTCTACCTTGGGGTCTACGGTCATTTATTTCCTGAGTGTAAGCGAGTTTTGTTTCCCTATTATCTTCCATTCTTTCTATATGCCCCAGCCATTGTAGTCTATTAGCCTTCATGATACCAGTGATTAGCGGGGACTTAAACAGATCATAAATGTCTTTGTTACTTCTTCTTTTCCACTCTCCACTTTGTGTATCCCTAATGGGATTACGGAGAAAGACGTTAACTCCTATGTCAGGGAGACCGGCGCATGACCAACTAGACACCCCTAAAAAAGATGTCTTCATTAGCCACGTCTATCGTCCACATGAACCCACAACTATGGAATATGGACAGCATTTGTATCTAACCATTGAGATAGCACCATAGGTCTCAGAATTTTATATTAAACCAGCATAGGTCAAATAATAAACACAAACGCATCAGACCAATATGCTCTCTCCAGTATAGTAATGAAAATTTAAAGGAAGAGAAGTGATTGTCGGTTCCATTGTTGTACACATATTATAAATAAGTATCAATTGGGTAACCCTCTGAGGCCACTAAGACCGTTCATAAATGAATACACACATTGTTTGTCGATTATGTTCTCTAATCCAGGGATGGGCAAACTTTTTGTGCTTAGGGCCACATTGACAAATGTAAAGCTATTGGGGGACCGCATACATATATATATATTATATATATATCCACTTTGTTTACAGCAACCTATCACAATAAGTAATTATGAATTATTTATAGTTTTTTTAAACAGTATAAATAACTAATTACTGCAATTATATTTTACAATATGGACAAAAACATTTACTAATTTGTTAACAAGATTTTACAATTTTTTATTATAATATTTTGTTTGGTTTAAATTATCTATTGATGGCTTTAATTTAGACAAAAACCGACTACATTGTCACTACAATTGTTGATTTCTTGCAATTTTTGACAATATTCTTGAAATCTGGAGCATGTTTACTTGTTGAAATTCGCATAACAGCATGCAAGGTGCAGTCCGACAATAAAGACCTATTCTTAGATTTGTTGATCTTAAAGCAAGGAAATGCTTGTACGCAAATGTATGTTGATCCAAACAATGATAAAAGTTAGCTGCAAAGTTTTTCAAGATGGAAAATGATTCTTCTGATAAAGATCCATAGAAATCCAGCAAACCATCTGGCCTGAATTTGTCTTTCAGGTCATGATCTGCTTGTAAGTCAAGCAGCTCCAACAGTATGCCCTCTGTGGCTGTATCAGATTCTGCACTAAAAGGGGAACTGAGAAGAATATATTGAACTGTGGCTCTAAGTTCTTGAAATCCAGGAATCTCCTTCCAAATTCTTCAGTGAATGCATCTAATTGGGCTTTGTACTTTTCAGTCATTTCACAAGAAATGGTTTCTTATTTCAGAAAAGGGAAGTGACAAACCCGTTTTTCATTTGCTTGTACATGAAATTCTGTAAAATTCAACAAAATAACTTAAAAACGAAGTAAATTATTTTATTTCTAAATGCCCCCGAGGGCCGCATAAAATCAGTTGCCGGGCGCAGCTCGCGGGCCGTAGTTTGCCAACCCCTGCTCTAATCTGTAATTCTTAACCCTATGTCTGTGAGCGCCATATGATGTTGTAGATTAATTCTACTGATGATATTCCTCCATGTCACCATCCCTGTGCATCCATTAATTCAGAGACATTTTGTGCACTGCACCGCACTCATGGACAGAGCATGCACAATCTCTTCACAGTTTCATGCATATTTGTCAATCAGTATTTTTGTAGAAAAACAAATTATGACTCAGAAATGAAAGTGGCATGAAAACCTTGCTAATTGCTGTCCTGGCATGTAAGACTTGTACTTGCAGGCTGAACCTGGGAAGGTTAACCCGGTCAACAAACGCCCACAGAAGTCGGATGTGTTGGCCTAACGGCGCAAGAATGCAGCTCTGCTGTAAACGGGCACAACACAATCAAGTCCGGGGGAAAAAAAACTCTGGATGAACGCAGAAGAAGAAGTACTTGCAGGCTAACTAAAAATCAAATTGGTGATAAAATAAAGGTTATTGATTATAATTTGTTGTTATTTTCATATTATCACAAATTAATTGAATACATTGTTGGCAGATAAAACTAAATGAAGTTTCAGTTCTAGCACGGTCTTCACTTATGCATGGTTTCATCAGCAACAGATTTTACTAGTATTAAACAGCAGGTGTGATATGTGGATACATATAAAGTTCTAAACAAAATGAGACAGCAGAGAATTCACCCACATATCACTGGGACGCACAAGGGAAACAAACAGTAGCAACACTGTTACCTACCATGCATGCCATAGAAGGCAGCTGAGGAGGGTTGGTGAAAGGCTACCTCAATCCATAGAAAACCACAGCTGTACAATCCAACCAGTCATGGAGTCTACAAAGGACTTGCTGTAAGCTGGTTGAGGGCATATGCTCCATTGGGAGGCAAAAGGCAGCAGAAGAACAAAAGAAGGGAACTGGTCAGCATACCTCATATGTAGCCCTGAACTTAATTTATCTATGCA
Organism: Cepaea nemoralis; assembly: GCA_014155875.1. Classification (NCBI taxonomy): domain Eukaryota; kingdom Metazoa; phylum Mollusca; class Gastropoda; order Stylommatophora; family Helicidae; genus Cepaea; species Cepaea nemoralis. The sequence continues at coordinate 328,244 of JACEFZ010009773.1, read as the reverse complement.
TTCCAGTGTGTTAAGAATATTTAGTAATTGCTGAGATGTTGTTTTACTTTATACTGTTTCAGGTGTAGGGAAGAATAAACACGTTTCACAGCAAGAACAAGGCAATGAGGCTGCAGAAGCGGCCGCTGTTAAAAAAGATAGGAGTGAAGAACTTGCCCATTTTTCCCCATCATACCAGGGACAGCCTGTGAGGTATCCCTGCATGCCTTCTGATCCTTATCTTCCTCCAGCTTCACAGGAATCGGCAGTGCCTCTTCAGTTCAGAACCCTACCATCACCTGTTCCATCATCTATTCCCCCTGGGCATCATTTTTTGCATCAGCTAGATCCTAATTTACAAACTCAAGTTCATATTGCTCACCAACACATTCACATGGAAGATTCTAGACCCAATGGACACCCAACACAGATTGTCATAGAGCATCCAGGATCATCTGGTGCTCCCATCCCAGTACACATTTCACACGCTCTTGAGGGTGCCTCACACCAGGTCCTCATCCAGCACCCAGGACGACAAGGTATCCATATTGAGCACCCAAGTCCGGTACACACAGGAGCACCCATGTCCGGTACACCCAGTAGCACCCATGTCCGGTACACCCAGGAGCACCCATGTCCGGCACACCCAGGAGCACCCATGTCCTGTACACCAACTCATTCAGAGCAACTCCATACACACATCACAACATCCCATCCTGTTCAGGCATCTGTATCACAGGAGATATACGAGTTTGATGTTGGAACACAGCAGGTTACCCAGGCTGCAGCCCAGTTCCATCAAACCTTTGAGCATATCACCATATCCCAGGCCAAACAGCCAGGAGAACAGATGCTGCCTCCAGGATCTGCTGTCATTGTTTCCAGCACTCAACACTTTCCGCAGTATTCAGTAGCTTTATCATCACCAGCCACCCCCTCTACAGTCACATATGCCTTGCAGACATCCACACCTTTCCCAATGCACACTCAGCCAGTGACACAGCATATCCAGAGGATGTCTGATGGCCAGCATATAAGTGTGCCTCCTCCCCCTTCCTACAGCCTTGGGCTGCAGCCAGCCGTGACTTCTAATTTCCAGGCTCACTTTGCAGGCATGCAGCCAGCCCACCCTCAGTCTATAGCTGGGCACATACTTCAGCAGACGCAACAGCCGCCACCGCCACTGCCAGCAGTCTCTCAGACGACATATCAGGCTCACTCACAGGGCATTTCATACTGGGTCTCGCAAGTCTAGTCTCAAATTTCCTTGCTGATCAGGACAATGGTCCAGGGGTTCGTTCCCTATTAGTAGCAGGATTCTGTTTTCTGACCAGTGTGGTTTTGGGATTAAATACATTTTCATAAAATGAGTGACATATAATTTTCACATTTGTCTGACATGAAGGATACTGGTCACTTTATCTCATTAGAACATGTAAAGTCCTAACAAGTCAAACCCCAACAGAGTATCTGCCATTCTTGTATCTCCAGTTTGTGTACAGGTAGCAAGTTATAGTTTGCCTGATGTTTACATCTGTCATTTCACTGAGATAATACATCTAGACTGCGTCACACTTTGCTAACCATTGCCCGCTATGTGCTGATATGGGTAAGCTGGTTGAATAACTTACCCAATTAGACAAAAGTTCAATCTTGGAGTTGTCCATTTGTCAACTTTTAAGATATAATGCAAAGCAAATGGAAGCAATGCTATCAGCAGTGGTTAGCATGTTTGCCTGCTGGCCCATTGGTCATGTGTTGAATCCCATCAAGCCTGGGATTGTACAAACCTGGGCTTCCTGGTCACAAACAATAGTAGCTGGGGTGATGTTGATGTACCCAGGTTTCAGACAGTCAGTGATTGTCGTCTGATCAATGATCAGACAGTCAATAATAGTTCTTGCCATGAGCTCCACATGGATGATCCTGTCATACTATTTTAGTCATTCTGCACGGGCTCAGGCTTCTTTCTTTAAAAACTGAGGTTTATGGAACATACATTTAACAGAACTGTTGTGCCCCATCAGTGCTCTATGGGAGATATAACAGAATTGTGCTCCATCAGTGCTCTATGGGAGATATAACAGAATTGTGCCCCATCGATGCTCTGTGGGAGATAAAACAGAATTGTGCTCCACCAGTGCTCTATGGGAGATATAACAGAATTGTGCCCCATCAGTTCTCTATTTGAGATATAACAGAATTGTGCTCCACCAGTGTTCTATGAGAGATCAGAATTGTGCCCCATTGGTGTTCTATAGGAGATAATGTCACAATTCAAACACTGGGGCTGCTGAGGTTACGTAGAAGAATTAGAATATCTCGACATTTGCTCATTTACTAATTGTTTATTATTTCATATTCATGTTTGTTTGTATAATGCAGAAACATATATTGAGTGAAAGACAATTGATCCACTGAAAAGTGTTGAGATAATTATGGTTATTACTACTTTATGTTTTCCCATTGTATGCCTGAAGATGTGAGATTGTTTAATGAAGTTTGTGGTGTTTAGTCTTTCTATGTTACAGTAAAGTTGTATGCGAACTATTATTTGTTAACATAAAGTTACATCTGGATTGTTGCATATGGTTTTATGACAGTCTGACCAATTCATTTACAATGTAATTGAAAACAGTATAGCTTGAGTCTGTAAAATCACATTCTATGCCTCAGAAAAATGATGTATATTCTAAAGGGTGTTTGTTCTCACTATACTTTGTATGTGGAACAAATTTGAAAAATGAAGTATATGATGTCATCAGAAAATGTAAGTTTATAATGTACAATTTCTTAATTTTGTTTGAACTATAACAGTTTGTAATATTCCATTTCACACTTTTAACAGTATACATTCGTAATGTACAATTTTTTGCTGTGGGTCGTACAGTGGCAGTTTGTTCTACATACAAAGTGTTGTGAGAATTTACAAACACCCTATATTCTGGTTCAAGGAATTACATTGTGGTTGAACAGGTCACATTTGTCCATGTTATGAATGATAGCTATGTGAGGCAGCCGAGCAGAATACAGTGTGTATGTTTATCAAATATATGAAGCTAATATCCTCTGCAAAGAAAATGATGTATATTGACAATGATAGTGCAGCATATTTGAAATGTCGTATGCATATTGTGGGGAGTTTGAGTGCATGGTTTCGGCATGGATTTATTTTCTTCCTCAGAATAGAGTAGAACTGCAAACAAGAAAGACCCTTCAACATACTTGCCCCATACAGATGGCACTGGAGGATGATGATTATATATATATATATATATATATATATATATATAAAAAATATGTTATTAGTGTAGGCAATCATGGTAATCCACATCTTGACAGCTTGTACCAGTTTGTGTGCTGACACATTTCCTTGCCATGATATAAAAAGGCATTCAGGAATCTTCTCTTGTCAGCTTCCTCTGTCTGTCTTTCTGTCCATACATCTTTCCAGTTGTCATAACAAGTTCCAGTTTCCCTCTTGTCAATGTGGCTACAAATTGGTTCTGATGTTTGTGATAAGTTATCTGTTTGTCTTAGAGTCTCTGTGGCGAAGTGGTCAAGCCGTTTGACTCGTGCTCCGAAGGTTGTGGGTTTGATTCCGGGCTGCATCCTTCGGTTTACGAGTTAAATGTTTCGGAGACTCCTGTGGGTTGTCGCTAAAAGCTACGGAGTTCGTGCTTTGTGCGACGCTTTCCGTGCTGCGGAAAGAGACACAGCCATATGGGATAAAACCCGGTGCAATGTGAAGTCGACCCTGTCAACTTTTAAGCGACTTTTTTTTCTTAGCCTCATTCAAAGCATTGTGGTTGTCTAACAAATGTTGACAGTCCAAGGAATTTTGACCATTCTTCTGCAAAAGCGCTCTCTGAGTTCTATATGGAGTATTTTGCCACTGTGCTGCCAAGGCTCCCGTTGTGACAAATATGAATTAGACTATTTTTACATATATTCAGATTCACAAATATTGATTGGCACTCATAGAATGAGAAAATAGAAGTAGAGATTAGAGGACACACTAGACCACATGACAATTGAAAGCTATAGTAGAACCTGTCATCTCACTTCAGGAACAAGTGTACTTCCATGCATGACAAACTGGACACAGGTGTACACTTATTCCTGCAGCCAGGTGCTGTCATCATGTGGAATTTATGTCCCCAAGTTTTGTCTAGTCTCCTCTAATCTCTGCTTCATTCTTCTAGTTGTGTACACCAGTCAGTACTTATGAATTTGTGTGTCAACTCTTGTCATTATGACAAAATATGTCTAATTGATTGCCTCTACTGTAAGAAACATTACTTGGTCATGCTAGGGTAGGAATACTCCCTGTACAGTCAGACTTGAGTTACCAGGAGTTCTGCCATGGGCAGGGAATTTATGTTAAATGTTTATGTGAGACTTCTGGTTCTTCTTACAAGATAGTGACTGACTTCATTGGTTGTATAAAGTCTTGTTAATTACAGAGTTGAAGGTTTTATTGTTGCCTTAACTGTAGTACTGTACTGTACTGTATACTGTAAGATTTTTTTATAGATGTCTGACAGAGCTGCTTGTATTTCATTGTGCTCAGATTTCAGGTAATTCCTGTTCCTCCTTGCTCAGCTGGGGTTTTTACTCATCTATGTATGTATGTGTCATGATAGTTGTGGATAAAACACTAGCTTGCCAGTATACCCATCTTGGTTCAGTCTCCAGTTGTGAATTATTTCCCAACCAATTACACCCTTGAGGTGAGCTGACCTCTTGTAAAATGTGAGATCTTCTCTGAAATGGGAAAATGACAGGAAAGGCGCTGGTCACGCTAATATTACCATAACCTGTGGGTCTGAGGACTTGTCACGTGCCACTTCTGTGGTAGTGTTCTGTCATAGGATGACCTCTACCTATGTGTTGCCCAGTGGCTGTTGTATTATGAGTCTAGCAGCAGAAGTCAAGTGTTGCAGAAGTCAAGCTTGGTGTGGAGATGGTTTTGTTCCATGTTCTCTAGAATGATAGATAGTGTGATAATACTGTTGACACGTGTCGTAGTGTCTATTGTGGAATGACTTCTGCCTTTATGTCTGATGTGTTGCACAAAGGCTTATCTGTGGGTCCAGCAGCAGAAGTCAGTTTTGCAGAAGTCAAGCTTGGTGTGATGTTCCATTCTCTAGAATGATAGCTAGTGTGATGAGATTGTTGACATGCGTTATGTACCTGGGGGTGTGTGTGTTTTGTACAGATTCTATTGTAATGTGTGCTTTAACTGATTTCCTATTAATATTTGCTATAAGTGATAAGCCTTTGAATGTCCAGGCTATTTATTTGATATGTTACTATTGTACATAGACTGCTTGATTGTAAGCACCTCTGAGTAAATAGTTGATGAATAAATGGTTCCAGAAGTAACATTTGTGTTCTTTTCTGTTGAAGCTTTGTGTGAACTTGACATTTTACCCATCATTGCACATTGCAGTGTTGCAACATTTGTTACTGTGGCTATTCCATATCTCGAATGTATATTGATCTTCTCAATGCCCCCTCAACCACTATTCTTCCATGTCTCTGCTGTACAAGGTAAGCAGCCTTATTAACATCACGTTTGTTCAGGAGTCAAGGAGGCTTCTAGTCTGGCTATATGTTCAAAGCCTCCTTGAAGTGGGGAGTTTTTACAAACTGACGGGGGATTCTGGGTGGACCCAGTCTAAAATGGGTACCAGGAAGTGTTCAGTGGAGCATTATATTGACCAGATAGTCATCGAGCCGTGGTGGCTTAGTGGAGCATTATGTTGACCAGATAGTCATCGAGCCATGGTGGTTTAGTGGCTATAAGCTCATTTGCCGGCCTGGTGGTCATGGGTCTGTTTTGCATTGGAGCGAATTCAAATTTTTAAAAAATCTCCCAGTTCAACCCAGCCTAAAATGAGTACTTGGAAATGTCTTGGAAAGAAAAGGCAGCGAGCACATCACCCACCTAGAGCTGATTGGTCTATACAATTATGTCTAGCACCATACGCCCAATGCGCCTGATGGCATGTCAGTGGGTCCTTTACTTACTCATCAAGCGCCAGTTGGTTTATAAAATATACGGAGCTACCACCATATACCCTGTGCACTCCATGGCAAGGAAAAATGGTCCTTGACGTTTTCTCTTACTTGGGCGTGTTCAACTATTGTGTACTAGCAAGCCAGGATTTCACTTATACAGATAAATGCAGAGCAACATTGTCTAGAAATGTTAAATACAGAACTCTCGGTGACAACAATGTGTCAAGTGTAATGGATCCTTTTGCACGCCTCAAGGCGTTTTGCCATATTGGGTATATGGAGCTAGTCACTTATTTTCATAGACCGATCTGCACCTGATCGAGGATGTGGCTAAATAATCACATCGGCTACTTTTACTTCCCTGAATATTTTCTTGTAACCATTTCTTTAGGTTGAATTTAACCTGTGAACACAGGTCAATTTTAAAAATCTGAGTGGATGGGAATTCAAACACATTACCCTAACTGCACTGGCAGGCAAGCATATTATGGGTTAACGGTAATTCAGAACTAATGAATAAAAGATACTAGGGTTAATGGTATTTCAGAACTAATGAATAAAAGATACTATGGTTAATGGTATTTCAGAACTAATGAATAAAAGATACTATGGTTAATGGTATTTCAGAACTAATGAATAAAAGCATACTATGGGTTAATGGTATTTCAGAACTAATGAATAAAAGCATACTATGGGTTAATGGTATTTCAGAACTAATGAATAAAAGCATACTATGGGTTAACAGTATTTCAGAACTAATGAATAAAAGCATACTATGGGTTAACAGTATTTCAGAACTAATGAATAAAAGCAGGGATTGAACATATATGGCACAATGCACAAGGTCATTGGCCAGATGTCACTGATGCTACAGAATAAACACTTGTCAATAGACATAAAGAGAATTGTTGAACTGTTTCCCTACCAGTGCCAGAGTTGGATAATGAGAGGAAGGGATTAAAGAAGGCTTGTAACAACAACAGAGATGACGTATATTAAGGCATAATAATATACATCCATTATGTGCCATGCCGGTTAGTGTGGCGGTCATAACTCGCCATTTCACTCGATCACCATAGTCGTGGATCAGCTCAGTGTTCTTGTCTCGACCATGCCACGTTTTGACTGTCTATATCAAATTTCTCTAATAAATTTACGGATTTCATTTGTTTCTTGAAGTACTTGGCCATTGGTCTTTCTGTCTGTCCATGGTATTCTTTGCATTCTCCTCAGAAACCACATTTCCACAGCCATAAGATGTTTTTCAGCTTGACTGCTCATTGTCCCAGCTTCACATCCATACAAAAGTACAGGCGCTATGTAGCACTTCAACATTCTTTTTCTCGTTTCAATTGACATCTTTTTATTGGTAAGTATGTTTTTCACCTTGCTAAAGGCTACTTTCGCCATGGCAATTCTTGTTTTAATCTCTTCAAGACATCTCCCATCAGATGTTACAATTTCAAACAACTAATAAACCGTCCCACAAGGGTTACTGACACATCCTCAACTATAATTGATCATATATATGTTACTTGTCCAGATAATATTGTTGAATGTTCTGTTCCTGTTTGTACAGTTAGTGACCACTACCCGGTATGTTGTACATGGTCAAGAATTGGGTTCAAACCTCTTAAACATAAACATGTAAGTATCAAATTTAGGAATTTTAAAGCATTCAACCAAGATTTATTTTTGCAAGACTTAAGAAAAGCAGCCCTTGATCACGTTTACCAACTTCCTGACCCGGACGATGCATTAGCTTTCTGGACGAAGACAGTATACAATGTGTTCGATAAACACGTGCCAATCAAAGAAGTTCGAGTCAAAAATCAACATAAATCCCCATGGGTCACTAGAGAAGTGCTGGAAATCATGAGAGAGCGAGATACTGCACACAAAAATAAAGACTTCATCAATTACCGCAGACTAAGGAATAAAGTTAAATATGACATTCGTAGGATAAAAAAAGATCATTTTAAAAATTTGATTGTAGATAATTCAAACAGTACAAATATATGGAAGGCTATTAACTTGCTAACCAATAAGAAACGCCCTACAGAATCAGCAATACCAAATTCTATAACATGCGATGAATTCAGTTGGTTTTTTCAATCAGAAATAGAGAATCTAAAGTCTTCAATACCAGACTCATCGTGTAATTTAAGTTCACTGGCATCATTCTGTGAGGAAAAGTGCACCAGAAATATTCCCGATGAGATTCCTTTAATGTCTGTTGCAGACGTTTATAAATATCTCTTGAACCTCAAATCAACAAACCTACACGGCCTAGATGGTATCAGTAATATAATTCTTCGTTGTGCTGCACCAATCATTAGTGAGTCCTTAACGTTCATATATAACCAGTGTCTGGTCAAAAACTACTTTCCATCTGCTTTTAAAATTGCTAAAGTGTTTCCGCTAATTAAAAATGGCTCAATCGATAATAGCGTTTTGGGTAATTATAGACCTATTTCCTTATTATCGTCGCTATCAAAACCACTAGAAAAACACATTCATAAAATAACGTTACACCATTTAATTAACAACGATCTAATAATTAACAGTCAATCTGGGTTTCGACCTAATATTCTTGCCATAGTGCTCTAACAAAAATGACCGATAACTGGCACTTAAACATCAACAACGGTAGAATTTGTGGAGCGGTGTTTGTAGACTTTAAAAAAGCTTTTGATATGGTAGATCACGATATTTTAATTAGAAAACTAAAGCAAATGAAGACAAGCACCAACATGGTGAACATAATTACGTCATTTCTATCCGACAGGCAACAAGTCGTGTCCTTCAACAACTGTCTATCAAGACCCACACAGCTTAATATTGGTGTGCCTCAGGGCTCAATACTAGGTCCGCTGCTTTTTGCAGTTTATATTAATGATCTTCCTTTATATATCAATACAACTTGTGATCTATTCGCATGACGACTGTACTATATATACTAGTCAAGAAAACCGTAGTGAATTAGAGAATTCTTTACAAAAGGAACTTGATAATCTTACTAGATGGAGCAATGAAAACCGCATGCAAATTAACATCGGCAAAACCAAATCCATGCTAATAACGACCAGACAAAAACTACAGACACTAGCCATAACTGGATCACCGCTCGAACTCCGCATGGGCACGTTACCTATAGTTAATGTGACTGAACATAAAACACTAGGGCTTTTAATAGACAGCCATTTGAACTGGAGCTCTCATGTTCACGCTCTTACCAAGAAAATAGCACAAAAAGTTTACCAACTTGCTAAAATTCAGCACTTCCTGGACGAAAGCACACGAAAAATATTCTATACATGCTATATCCAATCACATCTCGATTACTGTTCCACAGTTTGGGATGGTTGCCCTAAATCTAATTTAAAACGACTATGTTCTCTACAAAACCGCGCTATTCGTCTGGTTTCTGGCATAAAGCACGTTGAAAGTAATAATTTGTACAGTCATCTAAGACTTCTACCACTACAAAAGCGCTTCCTTTTCAACAAAGCCAAATTAGTGAATAAAATTATATCTCAAAATACCCCAGAGTATCTTCTGCCGCTGATTCAATCTAATGCAATGAACAGCAAGCGCCTAAATTTGTTACATGTCTCAAAGCCTAGATTGGACCTATACAAAACATGTTTTGCCTATTCTGGTGCTCACTTATGGAATCATCTGCCTCCAGATCTGAAAAATCCAATGAGTCCCTACACATTTAACCGAAAACTCTTTCAATACTTAATCCATACCGACTATATGCCACCATAATTCATTTACTGGTATAATTGTTCAGTATAATTGTTCATTATAATTGTTCACTATATATGTGTGTGCGTGTGGGAGCGAGAGAGAGAGAGAGAGAGAGAGAGAGAGAGAGTGTCAGAGAGAGGGAGAGAGTGAATGCGTGTGTGCATGCGTGTAGTGTGGAGAGAGTGATTGAGCGAGAAATGGTGGGGGAATGTGTCAGTGCATGCATTCGTACGTGTATGTGTGAGAGTGAGTGAGGGAGTGTGTGCGTGCGTGCATGCGTTCATGTGTACGTGTATGTGTGAGAGAGTGTGATTGAGAGAGTGAGTGTGTGTGTGTGTGTAGGATTGTGTGTTAGAGAGTGAGACAGTGGGAGAGTTGATGTGTTAGTGTGTGTGTGTGTGAGCGCGCGCATGCGTGTGAGTGTGTGTATATGAAAGAATACAGAGAGAGAGAGAGAGAGAGAGAGAGAGAGAGAGAGAGCTGAGCAGATGCATGTCATGTAACACGCATGCTATGTAACAGGCGAATCCACATGTTTGTGTATTCTCATCTGTCATATTATAAGTTAAATACCATTTGATTTTATCATGTATAATCTAAACTTATGTTCATTACTGTAGTTTGAGTGAGAGAGTGAGTGAGTGTGAATGAGAGACAGAATGAGTGAGCGTGAGAGTGAATGAGTGAGCGTGAGAGTGAATTAGTGAGAGTGAATGAGTGAGCGTGAGAGTAAATGAGTGAGCGTGAGAGTGAATGAGTGAGCGTGAGAGTGAATGAGTGAGCGGGAGAGTGAATGAGTGAGAGTGAATGAGTGAGCGTGAGGGTGAATGAGTGAGCGTGAGGGTGAATGAGTGAGCGGGAGAGTGAATGAGTGAGCGTGAGAGCGAATGAGTGAGCGGGAGAGTGAATGAGTGAGAGTGTCTGTGTGTGTGAGTGAATGAGTGAGAGTGAATGAGTGAGCGTGAGAGTGAATGAGTGAGCGTGAGAGTGAATGAGTGAGCGGGAGAGTGAATGAGTGAGCGGGAGAAGTGAATGAGTGAGCGGGAGAGTGAATGAGTGAGCGGGAGAGGAATGAGTGAGCGTGGAGTAGGAATGATTGAGCGGGAGAGTGAATGAGTGAGCGTGAGAGTGAATGAGTGAGCGTGAGAGTGAATGAGTGAGCGTGAGAGTGAATGAGTGAGAGTGAATGAGTGAGCGTGAGAGTGAATGAGTGAGCGTGAGAAGGAATGAGTGAGCGTGAGAGTGAATGAGTGAGCGGGAGAGTGAATGATTGAGCGTGAGAGTGAATTAGTGAGCGTGAGAGTAAATGAGTGAGTGTGAGAGTGAATGAGTGAGCGGCAGAGTGAATGATTGAGCGGGACAGTGAATGAGTTAGCGTGAGAGTGAATGAGTTAGCGTGAGAGTGAATGAGTGAGAGTGAATGATTGAACGGGAGAGTGAATGAGTGAGCGGGAGAGTGAATGAGTGAGCGGGAGAGTGAATGAGTGAGCGGGAGAGACAGAATGAGTGAGCGTGAGAGTGAGCGGGAGAGTGAATGAGTGAGCGGGAGAGTGAATGAGTGAGCGGGAGAATGAATGAGTGAGCGGGTAGAAGTGAATGAGTGAGCGTGAGAGTGAATGAGTGAGCGTGAGAGTGAATGAGTGAGCGGGAGAGTGAATGAGTGAGCGGGAGAGTGAATGAGTGAGCGTGAGAGTGAATGAGTGAGCGTGAGAGTGAATGAGTGAGCGGGAGAGTGAATTAGTGAGAGTGAATGAGAGAGAAAGAGAGAGTGTGTGTGTGTGTGAGCGTACGCATGCGTGTGAGTGTGTGTATATGAAAGAATACAGAGAGAGAGAGAGAGAGAGAGAGAGAGAGAGCTGAGCAGATGCATGTCATGTAACACGCATGTTATGTAACAGGCGAATCCATATGTTTGTGTATTCTCATCTGTCATATTATAAGTTAAATACCATTTGATTTTATCATGTATAATCTAAACTTATGTTCATTACTGTAGTTTGAGTGAGAGAGTGAGTGAGTGTGAATGAGAGACAGAATGAGTGAGCGTGAGAGTGAATGAGTGAGCATGAGAGTGAATGAGTGAGAGTGAATGAGTGAGCGTGAGAGTGAATGAGTGAGCGGGAGAGTGAATGATTGAGCGTGAGAGTGAATGAGTGAGCGGGAGAGTGAATGAGTGAGAGTGAATGAATGAGCGGGAGAGTGAATGAGTGAGCGTGAGAGTGAATGAGTGAGCGTGAGGGTGAATGAGTGAGCGGGAGAGTGAATGAGTGAGCATGAGAGCGAATGAGTGAGCTGGAGAGTGAATGAGTGAGAGTGTCTGTGTGTGGGAGTGAATGAGTGTGAGTGAATGAGTGAGAGCGTGAGAGTGATGAGTGAGCGTGAGAGTGAATGAGTGAGCGGGAGAGTGAATGAGTGAGCGGGAAGAGTGAATGAGTGAGCGGGAGAGTGAATGAGTGAGCGTGAGAGTGAATGAGTGAGTCGGGAGAGTGAATGATTGAGCGGGAGAGTGAATGAGTGAGCATGAGAGTGAATGAGTGAGCGTGAGAGTGAATTGAGTTGAGCGTGAGAGTGAATGAGGGAGAGTGAATGAGTGAGCGTGAGAAGGAATGAGTGAGCGTGAGAGTGAATGAGTGAGCGTGAGAGTGAATCAGTGAGCGGGAGAGTGAATGAGTGAGCGTGAGAGTGAATGAGTGAGCGTGAGAGTGAATGAGTGAGCGTGCAGAGTGAATGAGTGAGCGGGAGAGTGAATGAGTGAGCGGCAGAGTGAATGAGTGAGCGGTGAGAGTGAATGAGTGAGAGTGAATGAGTGAGCGGGAGAGTGAATGATTGAACGGGAGAGTGAATGAGTGAGCGGGAGAGTGAATGAGTGAGCGGGAGAGACAGAATGAGTGAGCGTGAGAGTGAATGAGTGAGCGGGAGAGTGAATGAGTGAGCGGGAGAGTGAATGAGTGAGCGGGAGAGTGAATGAGTGAGCAGGAGAGTGAATGAGTGAACGGGAGAGTGAATGAGTGAGCGGGAGAGTGAATGAGTGAACGGGAGAGTGAATGAGTGAGCGGGAGAGTGAGTGTGTGTGAGTGAATGAGTGAGAGTGAGAGTGAATGAAAGAGAGAGAGAGAGAGTGTGTGTGTGGTGTGTGTGTGTGTGTGTGTGTGTGTGTGTGTGGGACGCGCTGGCATCACTACTTTTACGTCACATACTTTTTATGTACACATTTTTCTCCATGTTTAGCCTTGTTTATGTTTACAACATTCATTTCACAATGTTTATTTTTCTTCCTATGTAAATGTATAATGCTCTTAATGAACGAAAGACGAGTGATTGGAAGGGCCGAATGTAAGACGGGCCTGCGCGCCCAATTTGTGACCCTAATAAAGTTGATTTGATTTGTTATTACTGTTCCGAGATAATTGTACCTATTCACTTGTTGAAAAATATTCCCATTTACTTGTATATTACATTGAGGTATTTCGTTCTTCCTAGTGACGACTATAATCTGTCTTTTTACAATTTAATTCTAACCCTAGTTCACTGTGTGCAACAACCGCATCTACAAATTGTTGCAGATCCTGCTCATTGTCTGCAATCAATACTATATCATCAGCATATCTAATATTATTGATGTTTCGTTCTCCAATGAAGATTCCATTTATATCTTCTACATTTCTGAAAATATTTTCACTGTATAGGAAAAAAAGATCTGGAGACATTACACATCCCTGTCTCACATCTCCCTTAATAGGCTGATATTATCCCACTTCATTATCAATCCTTACGGCAGCTTATTGTTTCCAATATATGTTTTTTATAATGAAAAATGTAAGAAGGTACTTATCTGTTCGTCGGATTGATCAAGGGAAAAGAATATTGTTGAGACATGACAGTCCAACAGGCAACGTCATGGATTTATTCACATGGTTAGCTCAGAATAATCAATAACAAGTCATCATACATGCAGTTTGAGCATTTTCTAGTCCCCTGGGACATTGGGTTGGAATCTGTGGACAACGACAGATCTAAAACCTTGGAGGAGACATGACCAACAGGCCTAAAACCTTGGAGGAGACATGACCAACAAAGTCCTAATCTAACCAGGGTGTATGACCGTGCTGAATCCTGACCTGATTACATCCTAATACACCTGTCCATAGAAGTAAGGTTCCATGACCACCTGCTGGCCTCTGGGCATGGAGAAAAAAGAACTCCGCAATACAGCCCCTGTGGAGAAGGTACCTTGGTACTTCTTCTTCTGCGTTCATCCGGAGAGTTTTTTGGACGTGATTGCGTATGTACTAGGTCAGGAACAAAGTCTCTACACCAACCTCATTCCGATAGATGCATGCCCTCTTCATGGCGCAGATGACTTGAAAACTGAACTTAAGTGCAACCGTACTGCACTTGACATTCTCCGTTACCCTCTCCAAAAGCCACTGAAGAGTTCCCAAGCTGATTATTCCAGTAAAATACCATCTGGCATTTCCTCTACACTTTGAGCATCGTCAAGGCTATCTATTTATTCCCTTCTGAGCCAGTCTTTCCCAATATGAATACTCCAGCTAAAGTATCATATGATTCAAGACAGCCTTCACCACACCACCTTTACCATAAAGTTGCTCTCCACCCAGAGGGGCAAAAGCAGCTCATCTATCAGCCTGTAATTTGCCCTGTACACCTGCATGCTCTTGACATAAAATCCATGATGTGCCCTCAGTCTCCACCAAGTCAAGTGAGAATAGTCACTTCACCTGGAAAATTCAGTTCTCACTTTCGAAAGCACACTCTATGAGTTCTGAATGCCAATATATCGGACTAAAGAGTTAAAACTTAAGTTTTTCAGAGAACTCACCAATGAACCAACCATTTTAAATGCCATAAATGGAAGATTATTTATTCTTGGGGAGAATAAGGCAAAGAGGTGTAGCAATTATCTTGGATCGGGAAACATCAAAATCTGTTCAAGGATATTGGGCTTTGTCAGATAGGGTTCTATTGGTAAAATTAATTGACAGACCTTTTAACATAAACTTCATTCAAATTTATGCCCCAACAGGAGAATGCAGTGAAGATAGTATAGAAGAATGTTATAATGACATGGAGTCTGCTTTAAATAAATGTAAAAATTCAGAAACAAATATAATGGGTGACTTCAAGACTTCAATGCAAAACTGGGAAATCAAGGTGATGGATGCACAGTAGGCAACCATGGTTTGGGAGGAGGGAAATGAAAGAGGATACAGACTTGTAAAATGGGCAAAAGAGCTTGCTCTTTTGATTGTAGGAAACATATGGTTTAAACCAGGGGTGGGCAAACTACGGCCCGCGGGCCGCATGCGGCCCGCCAAGTGGTTTTATGCGGCCCGCGAGGGCATTTAGAAATACAATTTTTAAATTCGTTTTTAAGTTATTTTGTTAAATTTTACAGATTTTCATGTACCGTTATGATGAATGTCAATAACAAACGTAAGATTGAAGATGAATGCCGTGTTTTTAATGATGAATGGACAACTAACTACTGTTTTATAAAAGTTGGTAGCAAATCAGTTTGCTTTTTGTGTCGTGAGTCAGTGGCTGTCTTCAAGGAGTACAATTTAAAAAGACATTATCAAACAAAACATTCCGATTTCGGATACAATTTAACGACCGAAGAGAAGGAAAAGAAATGCCTTGAGTTGGTGAAAAATTTGGAGAAACAGCAAACTGTTTTCACTAAACAGTCTTCAATTCAAGATGCTGCAACTGAAGCTAGTCTTGTGCTGTCACACAGAATTGTAAAACAGAACAAGCCATTTTCTGATGGCGAGTTCATCAAGGAATGTTTGCTAGATGCAGCAAATATTATGTGTCCAGAACAAAAAAACAAACAAACAGATTTGACAGCATTACTTTATCAAGGAGCACTGTGGTCAGACGTGTTGACAAGATCAGTGACAATTTGATGCATAAACTTCAAGATGCAAGTAAACAATTTTTGTGGTACTCTCTTGCATTGGATGAGAGTACGGATGTACATGATACTATCCTATTATTGATATCTATACATGGAATAAACACTTCTTTCAAACTCACCGAAGAGTTACTGAGTGTTGAGTCACTCAAAGACACAACCACGGGCCATGATATATTCAATGCTGTTACTAACTGTATTGAAAGAACTGGGTTGGTTTGGAACAAGATGGCAAGTGTTACAACTGACGGAGCTCGTGCTTTGATTGAAAAAAATGTAGGTCTGGTAAAGTTGATAAGTGATAAGATTAAAGCAGAATATCCAGACCACACATCATTACCACTTCACTGTGTGATTCATCAAGAAAGTCTGTGTAAAACTGTTTTGAATATCAAGCATGTTATTGACCCATTTGTCAGTGTCATCAACCTCATCAGATCCATCCATCCATCATGTGCCATGCCGTTAAGCGTGGGTGGTCATGTTTTGCCATCTCACTCGATCACCAGAGTCGTGGATCAGCTCAGTGTTTCTGTCTTGACCATGCCACGAGGCCAAGCCATCCAGGTATTTGCTTCTAGGTCTTCGATCTTACCAGTTGTCAACAAGTTGGGTTCCAAATGTTGCTGTATGTAGCCGAGGCGCGGTGTTGGGGTGAGCGCCCAACATTGCTTAAATACCTCAATGGCTCGTGAATACATAACCTATGCAGCAAAAGTCCAACTCCTGGCCTTCACGCGTCGGACCTGTTTAAACTAACAGGAGAAGGGGCGACGGCGAATCTCTGGCGCCGGAAAATAACCAGTATGCTCTAGATGTGTATGCATGTACATGCATGCGCAGACAGGTGTGTGCGCATGTACACATCTACACTCGAGTGAGACCACAGTCTGCTCTAGCAAAGAAAGGTGCTGAAGTCGGAGGCAACCAGCCAAGAGGCGCACCACAGAAATCAGGATGCCACGCAATCACGCAAAATGGAATATGTCGACTACTGCTAATCGTTATGGTGCTCGCCCTGCTTTGGACCCCCAGGCAGGTGCAGTGCCGGGCCCTATGTCTTGAAAGGGTCTAACCCCAACTACTGGAGGTCCTTCTCAGATGTCCTGTGGAGCCAGGGGACATGAGAATAGGATGACTGGCCTTACCAAATGAAGACTTAAAATAATGCACTGGAATGCGGAGGGAGTCAGCAACAAAAAAATAGAATTAGAAAAAATCTTGGACCAAGAAAAAGTAAGCATATGTTGCTTGCAAGAAACTCACCTCAATGAAAATATAGCCTTCAAAATCAGAGGCTACCAGTGTTACCGATCTGACCGAAAGGACAGGCGAAAAGGTGGGATACTGACCCTTGTAAGAAATAACATCATGGCTTCCCAAATCAAAGTCTACATGGAAGGGGCTGAGTATCAAACACTTAAACTCAAGACAGGTAATACAGATCTACATCTGATCAATTACTACTGTCCAAGTGACCGCCCACAGGCACTGAAAACACTACCACTAAAAGAAAAAATGATTGTGTGTGGCGATTTCAACAGCCACTCGCAGAGCTGGGGCTATGATCACATGGACCAGAGAGGAGAGAGACTGGAAGACTGGCAGGATGAGAATAGATTCATGTTGATTAACAAGCCGTCCGACCCACATACTTTCTACTCGAGATCATGGCACTCTACAACTACACCTGACCTGGCTTTTCATTCACCAGACCTGGAGTGGAACATTACACGAATTGTTGGGAAACAACTTGGTGGCAGTGACCATCGGCCAGTCTTTCTAACCGTAGAAAATGAGCTTGTAAGTGAAAGCAGCACCCTCTCGAGGTGGAACTACAAGAAAGCAGACTGGGCAATGTACAAGCATCGCACCAGCATATTGGTTAGAAACCTGAACACTGAGAAAGACATAAATAAAGTAGTTGAAGAGTTTGGGAAATGCATACTACAGGCAGCACGAGAAACAGTACCAAGAGGAGCCCGTAAACAATATAAACCCTACTGGAGTAGTGAACTGGAACAGTTGCATAATGATGTTGAAGTGTGTAGAAAGCAAGCAGAGGCCACACCCAGCCAAGAGCACCACAATAAATTCCAGCATGCAAAAGCCAAATTTCAAAGGGCCAAGCTGCAGGCTAGACGGAAAAGCTGGCAGGAGAAAACGGAGTCTCTGAACTTTGAAAGAGACACAAGGAAATTGTGGAAGCTAATAAAACAGCTTAATGATGAGGGCACAGGGAGAAACTCAAAAATTGCGCTACATAAAGATGGAAAAATCTTAACAAGAAAGCAAGCAGCTGACCATTTTGCGGACTCGTTCGCACAAGATAGCAATATCAAAATTAGTCCAGAGAAACAACAAGAGATTCGAGAGAAACGACAACATACAGGACAGAAGGAAATAGTACATGAGGTCCTGGAGGCACCCATCACAATCAGCGAACTGGAGCTAGCCATATCAAAACTGAAAATGAGAAAGTCACCAGGAGCTGATGGTATCTCCAATGAAATGATCAGGAACCTAGGAACAGAGGCCAAAACAAAGCTGTTGCAGATCTTCAATAACAGCTGGACCTTAGGCAGTGTTCCACAAGCCTGGAGAGAAGCAATCATGATACCCCTCCTAAAATCAGGGAAAGATGGTTCCATTGCCTCTAGCTACAGACCAATTAGCCTCACCAGCTGTCTCTGCAAAACATTGGAGCGCATCATCAATCACAGACTGCAGTGGTACATTGAAAGTAAAAACATCCTTGTGCCACAGCAGGCTGGCTTTAGGCAGTGCTACTCTACGGAAGATCAGACAACCTACCTCTCTCAAGAAATTGAGGATGCATTCCAAGAGAAGAAGCTGGTGCTTGCGGCATGGATAGATCTGAAGAAAGCCTTTGACAAAGTCTGGAAAGAAGGTCTGATGAAGAAACTGAGAAACTGCAAAGTCAATGGAAGAATGTACAAATGGGTGAAAGCATACTTGCACAACAGAAGAGCCCGAGTACAGATAGACGGACTCAAGAGCAAGAAAGTACTACTGCGTCACGGTGTCCCCCAGGGCGGAGTCTTGTCCCCCACACTTTTTCTAATCTTCATCAATGATCTTGTTGCTCACCTACCGCATGGAATTAAAGCGGCAATGTACGCCGATGACCTGGTTCTATGGAGCACAAATGAATATGCATCAGTGGCCACCAGATTGCTACAAAGAGCTGTAGATACATTTGCTGCATGGGCAAATAGATGGTGTGTCAGCATAAACACTGACAAGTGCAGCACCACCCTATTTACCCTCTCTCCAAAACAAAAGGCAGGGATCATCCAGATAAATGGAACACCCCTAAGAGAAGATAAAGAACCAACATACCTTGGAGTAACATTTGATGGCAAGCTGACATGGAGAAAGCACATCAACAAAGCAGTAGCAAAAGCCAGAAGGAAAATAGCCATCCTGAGAAAGCTAAGTGGAACCACATGGGGAGCCAGTACGAAAATACTTAGCAAAGTTTACCAACAGAGCATACGACCACACCTGGAATATGGGTCAACTGCGTGGTGTTCAGCATCAAAAACCACACTACAAGAGCTGGACAAGGTGCAAAATCAAGCACTTAGAGTCACCACAGGAGGGATGAGATCAACCCCTATAGTGGAAATGGAGAAGATGGGGAGGACACAGGCACTGAGTGAGCGCAGAGATACGAAAACGCTAATACAAGCAGAAAAGTTCCTCAGCTTGCCAGGCCACCCTATGAAGAACAGATTTGAAAACCTAGCTATGGGGCGGTTGAAAAGAAGTAGTTTTATCCACCAGGCCAAACGACTCTGCAGAGAAACCACTGATCTGCCCACAGTTGGTATCCCTCTAACAACCATTCCAGAGCGAACTCCATGGAAAGATGAGCATAGACTATCGTTACAAATCCAGACAAAAGAGAGGAATATTTGACAAGGAAGAACAGAACAGTGTGCAGCGCAGAACAGCCACTCTCAGCTTCCTTGATGAAGAATACCCACAGGATCTCTGGATCCGAGTCTACACAGATGAGTCAGCACAAAATGCTGTTCGAAATGGAGGAGCGAGAGTGTACATAGAATACCCAAATAATACTAGGGACACAGCCAGAGTAGCGACAGGAAAGTACTGCCATAACTATGATGCTGAAATTTAGGCAATCAAGATAGCAACAGAGAAATTACTAAATAACAGCAATGGTACACAACCTGTGGTGCTACTAACAGATGCAAAATCAGTACTCGAGGCGCTCCTCTCTGGGAAATTGCCAGTACTAAGGACACTACTTTCTGAACTTAGCAGTCAGCATAAAGTCACCATACAGTGGATACCATCCCACTGTGGAGTACCCGGAAACGACAGAGCTGATCAATTGGCTAAGGAAGGAGCCAAAGAAGAACAGCCTGATGTGCCCGTTACATACCACCAAAAGAAAAGAATGATCAAATCAGTCAGAAAGCCACCAAAACCTGCTCAAGATGACTACCACGTTATGGACAGACCAGAACAAGTCATTATTCTGCGCCTCAGAACAGGACACAATAGATTACGCAACCACATGTATACAAAATTCAAGATTGGTGAAACAGCCATATGCACATGTGGATTGGCGTCGCAGACAGCAGAGCACATACTCCAAGACTGCCCAAAATATAACATATCTAGGCAAACCTTCTGGCCTAGAGAGACGACAGTGGAAGATAAACTCTATGGACCACTGTGTGAACTGAAAAAAACAGTTCAATTCATGCAAGAGACGACATTGCAGATATAGACATATTTCAAGCGAACGAAAGAAGAAGAAGAAGTCAACAAGTTCTCCAATTCATTTCTTCTCATAACATGCCCAAAAAATTTTGACTGTCTGCGTCTAATATCTCTAATCAGTTTACGATCTTCATTTGTTTCTTGAAGAACTTGTTCATTGGTCTTTCTGGCTGTCCATGGTATTCTTTTCATTTTCCTCAGAAACCACATTTCTACAGCCATCAGATGTTTTTCAGCTTGACTGCTCATTGTTCAAGCTTCACATCCATATAAAAGTACAGGTTCTATGTAGCACCTCAACACTCTTTTTCTCGTTTCAATTGACATCTTTTTATTGGTCAGTATGTTTTTCATCTTGCTAAAGGCTACTTTCGCCACGGCGATTCTTGCTCTAATCTCTTCAAGGTATCTCCCATCAGATGTTATTACTGTTCCGACATCAAGAGGACTTAATCACAGTTCAAGTCATTACTTAACGATTTGGAAACTGAACATTCCGATGTCCTAAACCACACCAATGTTCGATGGCTGAGTCTTGGCAAGGTGTTGAGGCGAGTGTGGGAACTCAGAGAAGAAATAGTGATGTTCCTAGAGATGAAGGGCATTGCATGTGACTTTTATACTAATATTGTCAATAAAGAGTGGAAGTTAGACTTTATGTTTGCCATTGAAATTATGGAAAAGTTAAATGAACTGAATGTCAAACTTCAGGGTAATGGTGTGCTTGCACATGAATTGTATGTATATGTAAAATCATTTCAGGCAAAACTCTCACTGTTCTCCAGACAAACAAGTGAAAAAAGATTTTGTCACTTCCCTTTGCTGAAACAAGAAACCATTTCTGGTGAAATGACTGAAAAATACAAAGCCCAATTAGATGCATTGATTGAAGAATTTGGATGGAGATTCCAAGATTTCAAGAAATTAGAGCCATAGTTCAATATTCTCAGTTCACCTTTTAGTGCAGAAGCTGATACAGCCACAGAGAACATAAAGTTGGAGCTGCTTGACTTACAAGCAGATCATGACCTGAAAGAGAAATTCAAGACAGATGGTTTGCTGGATTTCTATGGATCTTTATCACAAGAATCATTTCCCAACTTGAAAAACTTTGCAGCTAAACTTTTATCATTATTTGGATCAACATACATTTGCGAACAAGCATTCCCTTGCTTGAAGATCAACAAATCTAAGAATAGGTCTATATTGTCGGACTGCAACTTGCATGCTGTCATGCGAATTTCAACAAGTAAACTTGCTCCAGATTTCAAGAATATTGTCAAAAATTGCAAGCAGTTACATACATCTCATTAGAAATCAACAACTGTAGTGACAATGTAGTCGCTGTGTGTCTAAATTAAAGCCATTGATAGATAATAAAGAATATTTGTTATAAAAACAAGTTGTAAAATCGTGTTAACAAATTAGTAAAAGTTTTTGTCCATATTGTGAAATATAATGTATAAGTGTATAAGTAAAATAAAATTGCAATAATTAGTTATTTATACTGCTTAATAACCTATAAATAATTAATAATTATTTATTGTGATAGGTTGCTGTAAACAAAATGGATATATATATATATATATATATATATATATATATATATATATATATATATATATATATATATGCGGCCCGCCAATAGCTTTACATTTGTCAATGCGGCCCTCGGCACGAAAAGTTTGCCCACCCCTGGTTTAAACAATATCCTAGAAGACTATGGATATGATGGAGGAGTCCTGACAGCAGAATTAGAAACCAGATTGATTACATCCTGATTAGTTAGAAGGTTTAGAAATGTGTTAACAATCGCAAAAACAGTTCCAAATGTTGACAGTTACAGTGATCACAGACTGATTACAGGAACATTGAGGGTAAAGTTACAGAAAGTCAAGTATTCACCAGAAAACACAATATGATTTGTGTACACTGAAAAATGACAAGTGAATACAAGACAATTTTAACAGAGGTAAAGAACAGATTTGATATACTGTCTGATATTGAGATCCTATTTCAAGATGTGGATGATCAATGGGAAATGTTGAAGAATTCAATCAGTTTGGCTGCAGACTATTCCAAAATTAAAGAAAGTGGGTCGTAAGAAATGGATGACTGAAGAAATTTTTACAACTAATTGAAACAAGAAGACACAACAAAAATAATCCTATCAAATATGAAGAAAATCAAGAAATATGATTGAAAAACACAACAGTAAAAATACCAAATTAATTCACACAAAAATTCAGGAGTTTACTAATAAAAGAACAGGTACATCAGACTGTCTAAAAACAAGAGATGGAAAAATCATAATAGAAAAAGATCAGATTTTACATGTATGGTCAGATTATGTGAACAACCTTTATGATGATAACAGAGAAGAACAGTATATAATATTCAAAATAATAATGAAGGACAATCAATTTTGAAGATGGAGGTTCAGAATGTTCTTAAACATATGAAAACTGCAAGACCACCAGTTTAGACAACATCACAACAGAAATGATTAATGCTTTAGAAGAATATGGAATAGATCAAGTCACCAGACTGCAAAACAAAATATATGATACTGAAGACATACCTCATGAATTATGTAATTCTGTATTTATTGAATTCCCAAAGAAATCAGAAGCCTTGGAATATGATCAACATAGAACAATTAGTATAATGAGCCACATTACGAAGATTTTGCTAAGAATTATCATGCAAAGAGTTAGGAAGAAAATAAAACCCAAAATAGGAGAACAATGTGGGTTTGTAGAAGGCAAGAGTACAGGAAATGATGTGTACATGCTGAGAACAGTAACTGAATGTTCTAATAGAAGTAAAGAAAGATAAACATCTTTGCTTTATTGACTACACAAAGGCTTTCGATAGAGTAAGATATGTCAACATGATAGAGATGCTTGCAGATCTACAAACTGATAGGAAAGACCTTAGATTTGTAAAAAAAAACATATATTAGAAACAACAAACAAGAGATTGTTGCAGAGAAAAAACAGAAAACATGAACTTTGATAGGGATGGAAACAAACTAAGGAAATTAGTGAAAGCCATGAACAATGAAGGACCAGGAAACAAATAAATGACAATTAAATAAGGAAATGTCTTGCTTTCAGGAAAAAAAGGCTGCAAATGCACTAATGGAACTTTATGCTAGTGCAAACCACATTGATATTACAACCGAATAGTAGAAAGCAATCAAAGATAAACAGACACATCATAGTAATAGAGAGACAGCAGCAGAATATATGATGGCAAATCTGAAAATGGAAGAAATGGAACAGGCAATGAATTCCCTAAAAAAGAAGAAATCACCAGGAAAGGGTGGAATCACAAATGAAATGCTAATAGGCCTAGGCAAGAAAGCAAAAAAGAAGCTACTTGCAGTCCCAAATTACAGTTGGAAGAGAGGAATAGTCCCACAGGCATGGAAGGAAGCTATACTAATACCAGTCCAAAAGAAAGGTAAAGACTTGGAAGAACCAAAGGGTTATCGACCTATCAGTCTACTTAGCTGTGTAGGAAAATTAATGGAACATATTATCAATGGCAGGCTAACATGGCATCTGGAAGAAAACCAACTCTTAACACCACGCCAAGCAGGATTCAGAAAGTACAGATCCACTGAAGATCAAATAAGCTATATAGCTCAGCAAATAAAGAATGCATTCCAAGAGAAAAAGCACACACTAGCTGTCTGGATAGATCTAGAAAAAGCATTTGATGAAGTATGGAAGGAAGGACTGAAAGTAAAACTGCAAAAAATGCATGTGTATGGAAAAATGTACAAATGGATCAGCCACTACCTTGAGAACAGAACTGCCAGGACAAAAGTACAAGGCCAAACCAGCAAAAAGATTCTGTTGGAGCAAGGTGTTCCCCAAGGAGGAGTTCTTTCACCAACATTATTCCTAACATATATAAATGACATCACGGAAAATTTTCCAGCCAGAGTACACACATCCTCCTTTGCAGATAACCTAGCCATATGGATATCTGAAGAATATATTAGTACAGCTAACAGCAGAATACAGTAAGCCTTATCAGCGCTAGAGGACTGGTCAAAATCATGGCTAGTGAAGATAAGTGAGGAGAAAACAACATGCATAGTGTTCTCCAACTGAAATAAAACTCAGCACTCTAAACTGGTATTGAATGGAAAAATATTGTGTCATGAAGAAAATCCAAACTATCTAGGAGTTACCTTTGATCATCGCCTGACATGGAAGACACAGGTTGAGAAAAATCGAACAAGAGCAAGGAAAAGAATGGCAATCATGAAAAAGCTTTCTGGTACAATGTGGGGAGCAGATGAGAAAGTTCTCAAGAAGTTATATACTGGAGGGGTGAGGCCAGTACTGGAATATGGCATCGCAGCTTGGGCAACAGCAGCTAAGTCAAACTTTAACAAAATAAGTAGAGTCCAAAATCAAGGAATGCAGATCATAACTGGAGGCCTGAAGAACGAACTAGAAAAGATCACTTGTTTACAACCAATGCAGGATAGAAGAGATAGCAGAGCCCAGCAAAAAGCAGAAAAATTTAGAAGATTGACAGACCACCCTATGTATGACAGGTTTAATGGTTTTGGAAAGGGAAGACTGAAGCTTAGCAACTTTGTAGAAACTGCAAAACGAAAGAATAGGGCTGATCCTTCTTCTTCTTCTTCTGTGTTCATCCGGAGTTTTTTTCCGGACGCGATTGCGTTGTGCCTGTTTACAGCAGAGCTGCGTTTTTGCGCCGTTAGGGCGACACATCCGACTTCTGCGGGCATTTGTTGAACGGGTTAACCTTCCCGGGGGCAGATCCTATACTTAACATATCAACAGTCAAACCCATTTACAGTGCACACAAGTTCCCAGCTTGGAGACAGCAGTAACTGCCTGAGATGATAGAAAACATTCCAGGTATTGAGAAAAAGAACACCCAGAATGAAACAGAAAGAAGAAAAATAGCCCTAAACTACAGAAAATAACATTACCCAAGCAGCAATTAGACCCATGCATATACAGATGGATCAGCCAAAAATTCAGTAGAAAATGGAGGAGGAATTCTCCTAAATTTAAAAAATGGAGCGGAAAAAAAACACAGTCAGTGGCAACTGGAAAATTTTCAAGTAACTTCAAAGCAGAGGTAGAGGCTTTGAAAACTGCAGCAGAAATGCTCTTGATGGAGGAAAATAATGAGAAGCAAATAGCTATCTTCACAGATGCAAAGTCAGCTGTCTCAATACTGAAGAGCAAAAACAGCATAGAACTAGCAGACCTAAGAGCAGCATTCCATGGACTATGCCAGAAATCCAAAAAAATTGTAATACAATGGATCCCATTAGATTGCATGCAGAATACCTTGAAATGAAGAGGCTGACAGACTAGCAAAAGAGGGTGGACGACTACCACAGCCTGACATAGACATAACCTATAATGAGGCAAAGAGGTTTATAAAAAGCACTTATAGAACCAAGTGGGAATCAGAGCATCCTGGCCACCAGAAGGTTGATGCACATTACAAACTTGACTGAAGAGAACAAGTAGCAATCTTCAGACTCCGCACAGGACAAAACAGGCTGAAATACCACTTGTTCAATAAACTAAAGATAGGAGATACCGATCAATGTAATTGTGATACTGGTAAAAATGACAGCTAAACATTTGCTGCAGGAGTGCCCAATATATGCAGAACAGAGAAAGATATTTTGGCCCATG
The DNA here is from genome assembly GCA_014155875.1 of Cepaea nemoralis. Classification (NCBI taxonomy): domain Eukaryota; kingdom Metazoa; phylum Mollusca; class Gastropoda; order Stylommatophora; family Helicidae; genus Cepaea; species Cepaea nemoralis. The sequence continues at coordinate 302,054 of JACEFZ010009773.1, read as the reverse complement.
CCTGCTTCATTTGAGGACAAGCTCTATGGAGATATCAACAAGCTCAAGTTGGCAGCAGCTTACTTTAACTACATTCAGGTTGACATCTAAAGGTGCATGAAGAAGTACTTAGATTGCCACACTTCATACCACAGGTATGTCGGTAGGAAAAGCATCCCAGAGGCATGAAATGGAATATTGCTTGGCTAGCGAATCCATTCACTGGAAAGTTTGAATCGAAAGCTCATTGTATGGGCGTCATCAAAGTGGAAAAAGTGTCCTAGTGGCACAAAATGGAATATTGTTTGGATAACAAATCCATTATGTGGAAAGTCCGAATTGAAAGCTCACTGTGTGGATGTCATCTGCAGACTGCATTCTTCTGGTTTCCAGAGGAACAGCCTGTGGTGAACGGAAGGCCCAATATACGGAAGTGAGGCTAAGCAGCCATGTGCAGGACATGACGATTCCTTGGATGAGCCCAGTACCAGAGCTCTATGTGTCAGCTCTGCAATTTTGGAGGCCTCCTTGGATGGCGGATAATGCCCATGGTCTGCCCCTGCCTTCCCTTGAGGGCTGACCAGGATGTCCTTGGCTGTTCTAAATGGGCCAGCTGGGATGGGGATAACACCACAACAGTGAGAGTCAAACGTCCTAAGAAACCCTGGGAAGGTTAACCCGGTCAACAAATGCCCACAGAAGTCGGATGTTTCGGCATAACGGTGCAAGAACGCAGCTCTGCTGTAAACAGGCACAACACAATCATGTCGGAAAAAAACTCCGGATGAACTCAGAAGAAGAAGGAGAAACAACAAGCTGCCATCATAATTGATAATGAAGTAGGTCAATATCAGCCTGTTAAGAGGGGTGTGAGACAGGGATGTGTAATGTATCCATATCTGTTTTTCCTGTAAAGTGAAAATATACAAGATATGAAAGGAATAATCATTGGAGGAAGAAACATCAATAACAATAGATATGCAGATGATACTGTATTGATTGCAGACAATGAGCAGGCTCTGAAACATTTACTAGAGGTGGTTTTTGCACACAGTGAACAACTAGGGTTGGAATTAAATTGTAAGAAGATACAGATTATGGTCGTCACTAGAAAGAACGCAATTCCACAATGTAATATACAGGTAAATGGGAATATTCTTAAACAAGTGAATTGGTACAATTATCTTGGAACAGTCATAACATCTGACGAGAGATGCTTGAAGAGATTAGAACAAGAATCGCCATGGCAAAGGTAGCCTTTTGCAAGATGAAAACCATACTGACAAATAAAAAGGTGATAATTGCTACGAGAAAAAGAGTGTTGAGGTGCTACATAGAGCCTGTACTTTTGTATGGATATGAAGCGTGGACAATGAGTAGTCAAGCTGAAAAAAAAAATATCTGATGGCTGTGGAAATGTGGTTTCTGAAGAGAATGCAAAGAATACCACGGACAGACAGGAAAACCAGTGAACAAGTCCTACAAGAAACAAATGAAAATCGTAAACTGAGTAGAGAAATTAGACACAGACAGTCATAATTGTTTGGACATGTTGTGGAAATAAATAAATTTGAGAACTTGGTGACAACTGGCAAAATCGAGGGGAACAGAACAAGTGGAAGACAAATAAGTAAATACCTGGATGGCCTGACCACGTGGCATGGTCGAGACAAGAACACTGAGCTGATCCATGACTTTGGTGATCGAGTGTAATGGCAAAACAGCTTACCGTCATGGCACATGATGGATGAAAATGGTAAAAATTAACAACACTTAAAGAAATTACACACGCAGATTATTTATTTTCAATACCTGTGATATGAAATATTTACAACAAAAGCAATAATAAAATGATGACAAGAAAAACAAACACAGCTCATCACACCTCCACAAACAAACACACTGACTGACTAGTGTTAGCTGGCTATACTTTTGCTCATAAAGACATTTTCTGATAGCCATGAAGCCCCTTAACATCAAGTTATTCAGTCTTAGAACTGGTATAATATCAAGATATTCAGTCAGAAAACTGGTATAATATCAGGTTATTCAGTCTTAAAATTGGTATAATATCAGGTTATTCAGTCTTAAAACTGGTATAATCTCAGATTATTCAGTCTTAAAACTGGTATAATATTGGGTTATTGTCTTAAAACTGGTATAATATCAGGTTATTCAGTCTTAAAACTGGTATAATATCAGGCTGACGGTCTCCCTGGCCCCAGGGGTTAGCGACTTTCTCCGTAATCCCGTTTATCTATGTGAGCAAACGCAGCTGCGTGAGAATCGGTAGCGGTTCTCACTGCGCCTGTTACTTATGGGATATGTGAGACGGCCGCTCAGAAAGCAATGGCAAACTACTGAGCGTAATCTTGCCAAGAAATCAACAACAGTGGTAAAATGCTGGTGTTGACAGTGATGTCCTGTAATAGGATATGTGGAAAAATAAATATCAGGTTATTCAGTTAAAAAAGAAATTTAAAAAAAACTGGTATAATATCAGCATATTCAGTCTTAAAACTGGTATAATATCAGGTTATTGAGTTAAAAAAAAAACAAACTGGTATAATATCAGGTTATTCAGTTAAAAAAAACCAAAACAAAAAAAAACACTGGTATAATATCAGGTTATTCAGTCTTAAAACTGGTATAACATTTGTTTGAACACATCACTCCACCAAGAATCTATCTTTGTGGCTGCCCACAAACTTATTATTCAGAAATTAATGTTGTGGATTCGTTTTGCTTTCACAATCCCCATATAAGATTTATTTGCTATAAATATTCTATAGTGGACTGCTCTTTTGTTTGACATTGTGCCAGGGCAGTGGCAAATTACAGTCTACACTTTACAATTTGTGACTGCTGAGGGATTTTTAATATGCGCAGTGTGCATGCAGGACCTTCTTTATCTCTGATCCTTATCTGAGATGATCTAGGTACCTTATCTACTACCCTAAGATCAGAAGTGTGTATACAATTCTCAAAATCCTTATTTTGTATCAATTATCCACAAACAGATACATGCCCAATATTTATTGAGTGAGGTGGTTGCATAGTTAAATATATATTCTGTTGGAAATGACTTTGTTCATCCTATATGAATGTTAATTGTCACAACTTTACTACAACTGACAAAATGTTCATTTCTGTATCAAAGAATACAGTACATGGGAGAGGGATGGCAAGGGGTCAAGCAACAACCTAGTGGTCAGAAACTGACCACATCACCCGCCGAGTGCGGATAATTCACACAAACATACGGGTCCAGCAACATAATGCCATGGTGAATTTTAACTTCATTTCATGTCCTTTCCTAATTTGTTCCAAAAACAAAAAGCTGAACAAATAATTAATTGGAAACTGGGTTCATTATTTTCAGTAGACCAAGCCTGAAAAACAATCAAATTCTCACACACTCTTTCAATCTCTCTCATTCACACACATGTGCACTCACATATACAGGCATCCTTCCATCTAAAACTTCATCTCCTTGTCAGAAATATAATCCACAATGTGTTTCTGCATCCTCTTCAAATGACATATACTTCACCATTGACACAACTTTATTTTGTTCATGTGCCACGCAAATCACTTCACAGTTGCATTATCTGTATTCCCTTCCAGTACTAAACTTCACTTCACAGTTGTGTTACTTTATTCCCTTCCAGCACTAAGCTTTACTTAGCAAGTGATTTTGCCATGCACTGAAAAAAGAAATACCACGGTACCCTAAATGCCTCAATGAAGGAACTATGGCACTCATCTTGAAAATTGGGAGAATGCTGGTGCTAATGCTCTAAATTGGTGTAGTCAATTCCATTCTGAAATAGTAACTTTTGAGCAGTTAATCTAGGAAGCTATCATGTGGCATGCCATGTGACAATACAAAGTTCAGTTACCTTTGTCGGATCAATAGTCTCTCTGCTCTCATTCTATCAGACATTTCTGGGTTGATTCTGGTCTAATCGACTACCTCAGAATTCACCCTGGGACTGACAGATAACAACATGGCCCTTTCAGCAATGATGCACAAACAATATTTCACAGACATTCATGGCAGTGGAGCTGACAACTAACTAAGAACTTCTTGTTACAGAGATGACAGTTCAGCTGATTGCTAACTTCCAACATACTGTTACATAGATGACAGTCCAGCTGATTGCTAACTACCAACATACTATTACATACATGATAGTACAGCTGGCCATTTCTGTACCAAAGAATGCAGTACATAGGAGAAGGATAGCAAGGGGTTGGTTAAGCAACAACCTAGTGGTCAGATACTAACATCATCTGCCCAGTGCTAAGAACTTCCTGTTACATACATGACAGTTCAGCTGATTTCTAACTAAAAACTTACTGCTACATACATGACAGTTCAGCTGATTGCTAACTAAAAACTTACTGCTACATACATGATAGTTCAGCTGATTGCTAACTACCAACATACTGTTACATACATGACAGTTCAGCTGATTGCTAACTACCAACATACTGTTACATACATGACAGTTCAGCTGATTGCTAACTACCAACATACTGTTACATACATGACAGTTCAGCTGATTGCTAACTACCAACATACTGTTACATACATGACATTTCAGCTGATATCTAACTAAAAACTTACCTGTTACATACATGACAGTTCAGCTGATTGCTAACTAAAAACTTACTGCTACATACATGCCAGTTCAGCTGATTGCTAACTAAAAACTTACTGATATCTAACTAAAAACTTACCTGTTACATACATGACAGTTCAGCTGATATATAACTAAAAACTTACTGCTACATACATGACAATTCAGCTGATATCTAACTAAAAACTTACTGCTACATACATGCCAGTTCAGCTGATTGCTAACTAAAAACTTACTGATATCTAACTAAAAACTTACTGCTACATACATGACAATTCAGCTGATATCTAACTAAAAACTTACCTGTTACATACATGACAGTTCAGCTGATTGCTAACTACCAACATACTGTTACATACATGACAGTTCAGCTGATATCTAACTAAAAACTTACCTGTTACATACATGACAGTTCAGCTGATTGCTAACTACCAACATACTGTTACATACATGACAGTTTAGCTGATATCTAACTAAAAACTTACTGCTACATACATGACAATTCAGCTGATATCTAACTAAAAACTTACCTGTTACATTCATGACAGTTCAGCTGATATCTAACTAAAAACTTACTGCTACATACATGACAATTCAGCTGATGTCTAACTAAAAACTTACTGCTACATACATGACATTTCAGCTGATATCTAACTAAAAACTTACCTGTTACATACATGATAGTTCAGCTGATTGCTAACTACCAACATACTGTTACATACATGATAGTTCAGCTGATTGCTAACTACCAACATACTGTTACATACATGATAGTTCAGCTAATTGCTAACTAAAAACTTACTGTTACATACATAATAGTTCAGCCGATAGCTTCTTCCGCTTCTTTTTTTTTTGTTGGCCTGAAATTGACTGTCTATATCTACAATGTTGTCACTTGTACAAATTTCACTGTCTTTTGTTTTTAGCTTGCTCAGTGGTAGCTAATTGCTAACTCAGAACTTCTTGTTACATACATGACTAAGAACATCCTGTTTAATACATGACAGCGCAGCTGACTGCTAAAAAACATCCTGTTAAAGGGTAATAAACAGCTGCACTTTATGATAATTTCAATTATCCAAATGTAGGATAGCAGAAATATATTTATATCCAGTGTTTCAGTCAGTGCTTGACAATTTTTTCATTCATACTCCTTCTAACAAATGTTAAAATAAGTGCTCACTACTTATTCTTGCAGGTCTTATCAGAGACATCTTGTCTTGTCTTGTCTTGTCTTGTCTTATCTTGAATCTACAGAAGCAGAACACAAGGAAGACCATGCATTGACACCAGTGGCACCCAAAACAAAGAAAAGGTCAACAAATTCACCCAGGCTCTAGCGGAGACACTACCTGGCCCCACAGATGGAACTGCCACCGAGAGATGGAGTCATTTTCACGACACCATCTACAATACAGCTCTATCAACATTTGGCAAGAAGCAAACTAAGTCAACCGACTGGTTTGAAGCACACTCTGAAGAGATGCTCCGAGTCCTGGAGATAAAGAGACATGCATTCTCAGTGTATAAAACATCACCTTCAGAAAAAACACTGCAGGCACTGCGAACGGCCAGAAATAGAGTTCAACAGATGGCAAGAAGATGTGAGAACAGGTCCTGGCTACAGCTCTCTGCTCAAATTCAAACTTGTGCAGACAATGGAAATATAAGAAGAATGTATGAGGGCATCAAGCAAGCTGTCGGTCCATCAAAAAATAAGATGGCCCCTTTACGATCAACAGAGGGGGTTATCATAAAAGATCAAGTGAAACAAATGGATCGCAGGGTAGAACACTACTCAGAGCTATTCTCAGTGGATAACACTGTCAGCGAAGAAGCTCTGGAAGCCATGGATCAACAGTCTGCCATGCATGCCCTGGATAAAGAACCATGCCTCACAGAAATCAGCGAAGCACTAGACACTCTCAAATCTGGCAAGGCACCAGGAAAAGATAGTATTCCACGTGAAATTTTAAAATTAGCAAAGAAACAATCATCCCAGAACTGTATGCAATATTTCAGCTCTGATGGAAAGAAAAATCAGTACCACAAGATATGAAAGACGCAAACATTGTTACCCTTTATAAAAACAAAGGCGACAGAAGCGACTGCAACAACTAAGGCAGCATTTCCCAACTTAGCATTACAGGCAAGATTTTTGCTCGAGTAATCCTTAAAAGATTACACTTTCTTGCTGAAAGAATCTACCCCGAATCACAGTGCAGATTTAGACCCAACAGGTCCACCATCGATATGATTTTCTCACTCCGGCAGCTCCAAGAGAAGTGCAGAGAACAGAGGAAGCCATTATATATAGCCTTCATCGACCTCACAAAGGCATTTGACCTCGTGAGTAGAAACGGCCTTTTTAAGATCCTTGAAAAGATAGGATGTCCACCCACCCTTCTTTGTCTCGTGAAATCATTTCACGAAAACATGCAGGGGACCATTTTGTTTGACGGCTCAACATCCCAGTCTCATTCAGCATCAGCAGTGGAGTAAAGCAGGGCTGTGTGCTTGCTCCTACACTTTTTGGTATCTTCTTTGCCGTTCTCTTTAGGCAGGCATTTGGGACTGCCACTGAAGGCATATACCTCCATACAAGATCTGATGGCAAACTTTTTAACCCATAAAGACTCAAGACAAAGACCAAAATAAGATCAAGGTGCATAAGAGAACTACTTTTTGTAGATGATGCAGCACTGACTACTCATACAGCAGAAGATCTCCAACGGCTCATAGATCGTTTTGCAGCCACCTGCAAAGACTTTAGGCTCACCATCAGCCTAAATAAAACACAGGTGATGGAACAAGATGCTGGTGCGCCTCCGTCAATCAAAATGTCTAATTATGCATTAAAGGTTGTCCACGAGTTTGTATATTTGGGGTCGACAATATCAGATAATCTTTCATTAGAGACAGAAATCGACAGACGCATTGGAAAGGCAGCCACAACATTTTCCAGGCTAACTAAAAGAGTTTGGGAGAATAACAGACTAACAGAGCGTACAAAAGTTCAAGTATATAAAGCTTGTGTTGTTAGCACACTACTCTATGGGTCTGAATCCTGGACCCTGTACTCACGACAGGAAAGAAAGTTGAATTCCTTCCATTTGAGATGTCTGAGACGTATCCTGCGCATATCATGGAAAGACCACATAACAAACAAACATGTGCTTGAAAGAGCAGATATTACCACAGTACACTCCTTCCTCAAGCAGAGACGCCTCCAGTGGCTGGGCCACGTATCTCGAATGGAGGATGAATGTATTCCCAAAGATCTCCTATACAGAGAAATAGCCACAGGAACGAGGCCAACTGGAAGACCCCAAATGCGATATAGGGATGTGTGTAAACAAGATATGAAATCCCTTGGCATAGATCCAGACACGGAAAGATTTGCAACAGACAGATATTCCTGGAGAAGAGATGTACGAAACGGACTGGTGCTCTTTGAGCGCAATCTGATCCAACAAACTGAGGATAGGCGGCACAGGCTTAAAACGCAGTCACTTACTGCGGGACTTGCCTCGTCTTACAGATGCGGAAACTGTGACAGGGATTGTCACTCTCGCATTGGACTATACAGTCACCAGCAGTGCTGCCAGGTACCTCCCCAGCGGCACAACTCTATAGTCCTTCAGGACTGAAAGAGGCCTACTACTTGTCTTGTGGGTCTGAACTTTGTCACAAACACATACTACTATGTGCTCAAGTTGTGGTGGTAGTGTGAATAGACTCAAAGGAATAACAATCAGAATGTACCATAAAAGGCAAGAAAACTGGCACAGAAGTTAGCAAAGAATGTTATAATGCTGTCCACAAGTATTCTTACATAATATTTAGATTGTACATTGAAGTCCCAGTTGAGAATACTTCTCAAAACTACATAGGTCATAAAATCAAAATTCACCTCTAAAAAATGACTGTGATGTGAAAGTTACAGTTAATGCAGCCAGAATATCAATGAACGTATATCTTATGACTGCTTGCTTAGTTAATTTCCCAAGAGGTTGTGACATTTGAGTCGTACAAATCCCATGTACCTTTCTGAATATGAAAAAATTTGTTCAGAGCCAACTCAAGTCTGAAGGTTAGGTCAGTCATAGTGCTGGTAGATGGTTGGAAACTTCTGGAATACTGTCTCAGAAGCTTCTGCCTCCTGGCATGAGCTGTAATACTCTGCATGGCTCTTTGAGCTTTGTAGCTTCGCCAAGACCTCTGAAGAGTTCTGGCTGCTACGTCTTCCTTCTTTCTCTGCAGTGTAGTTGATTTCACAACGATATTAAGCCGAGCTGGGAAACGGTCAAAAAACCTGGCTTCGATTTGTTTCTTCAGAGATTTGAACTCATGTGTCTCTTCCACATCTGATAATACATATTTGACTAGTGCAATCAACACATCTAAACAATGCATCTTCTCTCCTTCCAGAATGGGGATATTAAAAGTCACCAATGTTATTTCATTCGGTCGGGGAATCTTAAGTGGTGGATCTAAGTCACCAACAAAATCTGTCAGTTGTTCATACTTGATGAACTGTGAGGCAATTGGGTCGTACTTCTCCCAGACAGTGTAAAACATGTCAAAATCATCTTCCGTGATGCCGACTTCCTCCTGCACGTGCGCCTGGTTGAAGTTCTCCAGGAGCACAGCAATGTACATATTGACCACGATCAGCCAGACAAGGATAATGTAACTAACCATATAAGGTATTGCCAAATATGGTGTCCCACAGTCCCCGTTACTAGAATGTCTTTCTCCTTCGCCGGGTATAGTAAAATATACGGGATTACAGTACGGTACTTTAATCAGCAATGCCTCAAGTATGTCGTTCCAACCGGCAGCAGTTGACAGGCGGAGTAACAGCATGAAGCTGTTTCCAAAAGTTCGGAAGTTGACAATTTCATCAAAGGCACCGGTCAGTTTCACAGCGCCAAATGTAGACATGCCGATGATTGCATAAACAAACATGATCATGAACAGCAAAGCTCCAATGTTGAATACGGCAGGCAGTGATATGATAATAGCAAAGAGAAGTTTACGAATGCCTTTTGCTGATTTGACAAGTCGTAACACTCTGCCAATGTGGAAGACCCGTATAATCCGCAACAATGCCGGTGGTACAATGACAACTGACAACACATAATCCAGAATGACTCCTGAAATCAAATACAAGGATAATTTAATATCTGAAACTGTAAATTTACAGCAAACTGAAATTTCACCCAATAGCTGATAAAAGAAAAATAAAATACATTAGAACAGTTGCCATCATGACAATGAAGATCGGTTGCGATGGGCCTCCAAAACTCTCTCACACACCATCATGGTGCAGTCTAACATCATGTTTACAGCTATTTCTCATCATGTTATCTTTCCATTTAAACCCATGTTTTACTCTTTACACCTGCCTTCAACCCTATCCTTCGGTATGATATTTAGCAAGGTATTATGTCTCTTCGTGTGTCCATTATATTTTATTTATCGACCCCTGATTTCATTTACTAATTCTCTCTTTGTCATTCTTCTTCTTCTTTCGTTCGCTTGAAATATGTATACAACTGCAATGTTGTCTCTTGTATGAATCTAACAGTCTTTTTTAGTTCACACAGTGGTCCATAGAGTTTATCTTCCACTGTCGTCTCTCTAGGCCAGAAGGTTTACCTAGATATGTTATATTTTGGGTAGTCTTGGAGTATGTGTTCTGCTGTCTGCGACGCCAATCCGCATGTGCACATGGCTGTTTCACCAATCTTGAATTTTGTATACATGTGGTTGCGTAATCTATTGTGTCCTGTTCTGAGGTGCAGAATAATGACTTGTTCTGGTCTGTCCATAACGTGGTAGTCATCTTGAGCAGGTTTTGGTGGCTTTCTGGCTGATTTAATCATTATTTTCTTTTGGTGGTATGCAACGGGCGCATCAGGCTGTTCTTCTTTGGCCCCTTCCTTAGCCAATTTATCAGCTCTGTTGTTTCCGGGTACTCCACAGTGGGATGGTATCCACTGTATGGTGACCTTATGCTGACTGCTAAGTTCAGAAAGTAGTGTCCTTAGTACTGGCAATTTCCCAGACAGGAGCGCCTCGAGTACTGATTTTGCATCTGTCAATAGCACCACAGGTTGAGTACCATTGCTGGTATTTAGTAATTTCTCTGTTGCTATCTTGATTGCCTCAATTTCAGCATCATAGTTATGGCAGTACTTTCCTGTCGGTACTCTGGCTATGTCCCTAATATTATTTGGGTATTCTATGTACACTCCCGCTCCTCCATTTTGAACAGCATTTTGCGCTGACCCATCTGTGTAGACTCATATGCAGAGGTCCTGTGGGTATTCTTCATCAAGGAAGCTGAGAGTGGCTGTTCTGCGCTGCACACTGTTCTGTTCTTCCTTGTCAAATACTCCTCTCACTTTTGTCTGGATTTGTAATGATAGTCTATGTTCATCTTTCCATGGAGTTCGCTCTGGAATAGTTGTTAGGGGGATACCAACTGTGGGCAGATTGGTGGTTTCTCTGCAGAGTCGTTTGGCCTGGTGGATAAAACTACTTCTTTTCAACCACCCCATAGCTAGGTTTTCAAATCTGTTCTTCATAGGGTGGCCTGGCAAGCTGAGGAACATTTCTGCTTGTATTAGCGTTTTCATATCTCTGCACTCTCTCAGTGCTTGTGTCCTCTCCATCTTCTCAATTTCCACTATTGAGGTTGATCTCATCCCTCCTGTGGTGACTCTAAGTGCTTGATTTTGCACCTTGTCCAGCTCTTGTTGTGTGGTTTTTGATGTCGAACACCACACAGTTGACCCGTATTCCGGGTGTGGTCGTATGCTCTGTTGATAAACTTTGCTAAGTATTTTCCCACTGGCTCCCCATGTGGTTCCAATTAGCTTTCTCAGGATGGCTATTTTCCTTCTGGTTTGTGCTACTGCTTTGTTGATGTGCTTTCTCCATGTCAGCCTGCCATCAAATGTTACTCCAAGGTATGTTGGTTCTTTATCTTCTGTTAGGGGTGTTCCATTTATCTGGATGATCCCTGCCTTTTGGTTTGGAGAGAGGGTAAATAGAGTGGTGCTGCATTTTTCAGTGTTTATGCTGACACACCATCTATTTGCCCATGCAACAAATGTATCTACAGCTCTTTGTAGCAATCTGGTGGCCACTGATGCATGTTCATTTGTGCTCCATAGAACCAGGTCATCGGCGTACATTGCTGCTTTAATTCCATGCAGTAGATTAGCAACGAGATCATTGATGAAGATTAGAAAAAGTCTCTTTGTCATAATTTAAGACTACTTTATTTGTTAGTTTGTCTTTTAACAATATTTGGCCTATTTTTCTATATATCTACATTTCAACGGCATTAATTCTTTATTCTAACTGCATGTTGATAGTCCATGACTCCACACCATATAACAATGTAGAGTATATGTAGTCCATGACTCCACACCATATAACAATGTAGAGTATATGTAGTCCATGACTCCACACCACATAACAATGTAGAGTATATGTAGTCCATGACTCCTCACCATATAACAATGTAGAGTATATGTAGTCCATGACTCCACACTATATAACAATGTAGAGTATATATAATCCATGACTCCACACCATATAACAATGTAGAGTATATATAATCCATGACTCCACACCATATAACAATGTAGAGTATATATAATCCATGACTCCACACCATATAACAATGTAGAGTATATATAATCCATGACTCCACACCATATAACAATGTAGAGTATATGTAGTCCATGACTCCACACCACATAACAATGTAGAGTATATATAATCCATGACTCCACACCATATAACAATGTAGAGTATATATAATCCATGACTCCACACCATATAACAATGTAGAGTATATGTAGTCCATGACTCCACACCACATAACAATGTAGAGTATATATGATGCATGACTCCACACCATATAACAATGTAGAGTATATATGATCCATGACTCCACACATATAACAATGTAGAGTATATGTAGTCCATGACTCCACACCACATAACAATGTAGAGTATATATGATCCATGACTCCACACCATATAACAATGTAGAGTATATATGATCCATGACTCCACACCATATAACAATGTAGAGTATATATGATCCATGACTCCACACCATATAACAATGTAGAGTATATGTAGTCCATGACTCCAACCATATAACAATGTAGATTATATGTAATCCATGACTCCACACCATATAACAATGTAGAGTATATGTAGTCCATGACTCCAAGCTATATAACAATGTAGAGTATATGTAGTCCATGACTCCACACCATATAACAATGTAGAGTATATGTAGTCCATGACTCCACACCATATAATAATGTAGAGTATATGTAGTCCATGACTCCACACCACATAACAATGTAGAGTATATGTAGTCCATGACTCCTCACCATATAACAATGTAGAGTATATGTAGTCCATGACTCCACACCATATAACAATGTAGAGTATATATAATCCATGACTCCACACCATATAACAATGTAGAGTATATGTAGTCCATGACTCCACACCATATAACAATGTAGAGTATATGTAGTCAATGACTCCAAGCTATATAACAATGAAGGTTATATATAATCCATGACTCCAAGCTATATAACAATGCAATGTTCACAGTTCATGATTCACATCACATCACAATGTAGTGTTCATAGTTCATTATTCCTCACCACAGAGCAATGTAGTGTTCATAGTTCATTATTCCCCACCATAGAGCCATGTAGTGTTCATAGTTCATTATTCCCCACCATACAGCCATGTAGTGTTCATAGTTCATTATTCCCCACCATAGAGCAATGTAGTGTTCATAGTTCATTATTCCCCACCATACAGCCATGTAGTGTTCATAGTTCATTATTCCCCACCATACAGCCATGTAGTGTTCATAGTTCATTATTCCCCACCATAGAGCAATATAGTGTTCATAGTTCATTATTCCTCACCATACAGCCATGTAGTGTTCATAGTTCATTATTCCCCACCATAGAGCAATGTAGTGTTCATAGTTCATTATTCCCCACCATACAGCCATGTAGTGTTCATAGTTCATTATTCCCCACCATAGAGCCATGTAGTGTTCATAGTTCATTATTCCCCACCATATAACAATGTAGTGTTCATAGTTCATTATTCCCCACCATACAGCCATGTAGTGTTCATAGTTCATTATTCCCCACCATACAGCCATGTAGTGTTCATAGTTCATTATTCCCCACCATACAGCCATGTAGTGTTCATAGTTCATTATTCCCCACCATACAGCCATGTAGTGTTCATAGTTCATTATTCCCCACCATACAGCCATGTAGTGTTCATAGTTCATTATTCCCCACCATACAGCCATGTAGTGTTCATAGTTCATTATTCCCCACCATAGAGCAATGTAGTGTTCATAGTTCATTATTCCCCACCATACAGCCATGTAGTGTTCATAGTTCATTATTCCCCACCATACAGCCATGTAGTGTTCATAGTTCATTATTCCCCACCATATAGCCATGTAGTGTTCATAGTTCATTATTCCCCACCATACAGCCATGTAGTGTTCATAGTTCATTATTCCCCACCATACAGCCATGTAGTGTTCATAGTTCATTATTCCCCACCATATAGCCATGTAGTGTTCATAGTTCATTATTCCCCACCATAGAGCAATGTAGTGTTCCTAGTTCATTATTCCCCACCATATAGCCATGTAGTGTTCATAGTTCATTATTCCCCACCATAGAGCCATGTAGTGTTCATAGTTCATTATTCCCCACCATATAGCCATGTAGTGTTCATAGTTCATTATTCCCCACCATACAGCCATGTAGTGTTCATAGTTCATTATTCCCCACCATATAGCCATGTAGTGTTTGTTCATAGTTCATTATTCCCCACCATATAAAAATGATGGATATACATAGCATTTGTTGACTCTCAGTTCAACTACTGGGGTCAATGTCCATTTGTTAGAATATTTCGCATTTAAAAAAATACAACCCTGTCTATTCCAATTCTACTCTTGATTTCAGTTTCACATCTGTCTTTGTTATTTATAAAACTTTGAACAATGTAGGCACAAACGATAGATTGTATGACTTATTGCCTGGCATATTTCATTGCATCTCATCAGGTACATACAACAGAATTCGCACAACATAAATTAAAGCAGAAAAATCAATCTTACAAGGTGACATATACATCACACATATTCACACATTTATTAGAATTTTCCACCATGGTAATTGTAAACTGAATATCGTGTCTTTTTGTTTGCACAAAGTTGGCTTTTGTAAATGAATGATAATTGCCTCGGCCAGCTTTAACATGCAACCATTTTGTATATTATATAATACATGAAACATCTTGTCCCTAACAATTATGTGACCAGTTTCCAAAACATGACATCCAATTGAGTATGTGTTCTAGTACCCTGTTATCCAACTGTTCTGCCGATATAGGTAGACTGGCACCTGCATGTCAACTGATAAATGCAATTGGATTTGGCGTACAGAGAAACAGATTCTTTTACTGCTGGGGTGGGGATAGGTGTGTTTCTGTATCTAATAACTGCAGCACAGATTAATTGATGAAAGTTTTTGTTTTCATGACATTATTTAAGACAGTACAGATTAATTAATAAAAGTTTCTGTTTTCATGACACTTATTACCAAATCCTTATTCAAGACAGCACAGATTAATTGATAAAAGTGTCTGTTTTCATGACATTAATTATCCATTCCTTATTCAAGACGCTCGTTGTTTACATCTGTAACTAATTCTTGGAGATTTTATTTGTTTCTGCTAACACTGCAACATATGCTTATCCACAGCTATGAAACATTACAATGATCAAAAAGCTGTACAACAATATGGGTTGAAGTGCTACATTGAACACATATTTTTGTATATATGAAACATGGACAATTAAGAGACAAGCTGAGAAACATCTATGGTGGTGGAAATGTGATGTTTAAGAAACATGCAAAAGAATACCATAGATGGACAGAATATCAAATGAGACAGCCCTTCAAGAGACAAATGAAAACCTGAGATTGAGTGAAGAAATTAGATGTAGACAGTTAAGATCTTTTGGACATGTTATGAGGAGAAATGGACTTGAAACTTTGGTGACAACTGGCAAGCTTGATGGGGAGAGGGCAAGAGGGAGACAAAGGGATAAATACCTTGATGGTCTGGCAGCATGGCATAGTTGGGACAAGAACACAGACCTGATTGGAGACTCTAGTGACCGTGTGAGATGGCGAATCACGACTGCCCACAAATGATGACATGGCACTTGATGATGATGACATGCTGTACACACAAATGTTTTCCCTCCCCCACACATACTTTATCTAAAAAGTTTAGGTATTTGACCCACTACCCCTGGATTGGGGGAGGGGTGGGAGAAGTATATAGTGAGTTTAAAGCATGTAGACAATGTACCAAGTAGATCCTGAACAAAACAGTATAAAGCATGTAGACAATGTACCTAGTAGATCCTGAACAAAACAGTATAAAGCATGTACACAGTGTACCTAGTAGATCCTGAACAAAACAGTATAAAGCATGTAGACAATGTACCTAGTAGATCCTGAACAAAACAGTATAAAACATGTAGACAGTGTACCTAGTAGATCCTGAACAAAACAGTATAAAACATGTAGACAGTGTACCTAGTAGATCCTGAACAAAACAGTATAAAGCATGTAGACAGTGTACCTAGTATATCCTGAACAAAACAGTATAAAGCATGTAGACAATGTACCTAGTAGATCCTGAACAAAACAGTATAAAGCATGTAGACAGTGTACCTAGTATATCCTGAACAAAACAGTATAAAGCATGTAGACAATGTACCTAGTAGATCCTGAACAAAACAGCATAAAGCATGTAGACAGTGTGATTTTAATAGCTTGTCCTTTGCAAGGCAATGCAATTGCTACTAATGAATATAGGCTGTTTGTGGTTTACATTTTACATTCAGCAGTTTGCCACTGCCTTCAGAAGCCAATGCTGAAGTCCAAATGACCAGTCTGTTCAATGAACACACTACAACGCCATCACCGAACACACTTCAACGCTGTCACTGAACACACTACAATGCCGTCACTGAACACACTACAATGCCGTCACTGAACACACTACAACGCCGTCACCAAACACCGTCACCGAACACACTACAACACCATCACCAAACACACTACAACACCATCACTGAACACACTACAATGCCGTCACTGAATACACTACAACGCCGTCACCGAACACACTACAACACCGTCACCGAACACCGTACAACACCATCACCAAACACACTACAACGCCATCACTGAACACACTACAACACCGTCACCAAACACCATCACCGAACACACTACAACACCATCACCAAACACA